>JAWWNI010001030.1:0-423088 GCA_034642065.1 Darevskia nairensis | reverse complement strand
GACTCCTGCTGAGAGCAAAGAAAGAGGATCTCTCCTGTCCAGCGTGCATTTCCTTCAGGAAATTAGCTTCCAAACTCGGAGTCTCAGTGTGATTGTATCCAAGAGGCCAGCAGTGGATCAGTGCTCTATTCAAATTTCTGTTGATGCACTCAAACGTCAAGTGCCATCCTTTTGATGGGGGCACTTTTCTGAGGAGTTCCCACCTACCCCCTAGTTTCAGCTGGTTCCTATCAGGAGCTGAGGCTTTATTAAGCCCTGCCCTGTGGAACTCCTTGCCACTAGATGTCCCTGCTTGATTTTAGATGCCTTCTGAAAACAGTATTATTCAGAAAGTCCTAATCTTGTTTCTTCGTCCATACAACTCACCTTCCCCAACCCACTGTTTGCTTTTTCTTTCCATTTTTTTTAACCATCTAGCCTTATGGAAGAGTTCTGGGGAACTCAAAAGTGTCCACATTATTTTGGGTTGGTCTAATAAAAAAACCACCACCATATTATGGAGAGCAGAGGGGTCTTAATTCTTGTTCTGGATGCTCCGGCAACAAGAGGAGCACCATCCAAGGCAGGCACTTCAACCTCAGAAAGTGCAATTGCTTCCCGCAGTTAAGAGCAAGACAAATCTCCTTTTTTGTCATCTGAATCCATTGGTTTGGGATCTCCCCTCCGGAGCAGCAGAAAAACAACTTGCTTCACATGCCATGTGTTAGTCCTTCAGGTATCTGAAGACAGCAGTCATATCTCCTCTCAGTCTTCTCTTCTCCAGGCGAAACACACCCAACTCCCTCAACCGTTCCCCATAAGGCTTGGTTTCCAGATTCTTCATCATCCTGGCTGCCCTCCTCTGCACAGCTTCAAGCTTGTCAATATCCTTCTTAAACTGGGGTGCTCAGAACTGGACGCAGGACTGACTTTTACTCTTGGGGCGGTGGAGATGGAGGATGGGGAAGAATGGATTTTGCTGTTACCCTGACTTAGGAGCATGTCTTAACTTCCGCACAGCTTCCTCCTCATTGGCCAGACTGTATTGGGAACACTCACTACTGTGCAGGTCTCTCCTTCATCACTATTGGCTGGCAAAGGCTAGAAAATGTGCCAATAGGGGGACAGCCTGTACCCCCACCCCACACCTTGGGCTCCCTCTTTTGTTCTGGAGGTGGGCATCCCTCTTCATTGATTCTCAACCAGCTGGCCTCCCAGAAGCACCCACCACCTCCAAGTGACGTCGAGCATCAAGGATTAAAGGCGAAACCTACCTTGACCTTGCAGTGTGGGAGGCACCAGACTCCCTATCGCTTGGTGGTAGAGCCCCTGCTTTGAATGCAGAAGGCCCCAGAGGCATCTCTAGAGAAGGAGAAAGGCTCCTTTCTGAAACTCTGCACAGCTGTTGCCAGTCAGTGTTGGCAATACTGAGCTAGGTATAGCAATGGCCTGACTGGGTTTAAAGGAGGTCCCTACACTCCTGAAGAGGGAGCGTGGTCAAACACAGTCTTAAGGACTCACAGATTTATTGCAGCAAAACCTGGAGACGACAGCAGTTAATCTGATCAGGCCATTGTCCATCTAGTTCAGCATTGCCTTCTCTGGCTGGCAGTGGCTTTCTGGGGACTTCAGCAAAGAACCCGCACCTGCTGCTGGAGTCCTTGCATGTGCAAAAGAATGGGCTATGCTCTACTGAACTATGGATGACACCCATGAATTTTTCTCCTGTAATAAATCTATTCGTTTCCATGGTGCTGCAGGATTCTTCATTCATTCATAAACATTGCTGGACTACGGCTCCCACCCACCCCCATTACTGCTCATGCTGTCTGGGGCTGATGGGAGTTGGAGTCCAGCAACATCTGGGTCCCTGGTACAGACAAAACAGAGCTTGGTCAACCAATGGTCTGACTCAGAGCCTTTGGTTGTTCTGGCCAAAACAAACACAGCTACCCTTTGGAAAGGGATCAAAGCCAGCCATTCCCCTGACTGTTTCAAGGAGGAGTGGGACCCAATGCTGATATGGGAAAGGTATCTCCCACCCTAGTACAAAACGCAAGGGGACCAGCCCTGAAACGGTTTGGAAGTGGGCGGTGTTCCAGGGGAGACGAGATCAGCACCATGGACAGCAACCCACAGGCAAGGATCCCTTTTGGTGCCAGGAGGGAGGCTATGTTTGGGCCCCAAGGACAGGAGATGGTTGAGATTCCCTAACCCACATTCTCTCCCCAACCGGGTCCCGGAACCACAAGAAACTGGAGTCCAGTTTGAAGAAAGTGAACTGCAAGTGACTTCCCTAACCAACTGCCAGTTCTGCCCAAGACCTGCAGTACCAGAGTGGCACCAGCCTCCCTCTCTGCACTTCCCAACACCTTCTCAAGGCCCACATCATATGAAGAGCCTGTTGGATCAGGCCAATGGCCCATCTAGTCCAAAGAACCTAGGAATTGAAATAGACTGCCTCTGGACCTGGAGGTTCCATAAAAGCATCAGAAGAGCCTATCTGCTAGGCCCATCTAGTCCAGCATCCTCTTCTCGCAGTGGCCAGCCAGACGACTCTTTGGGAAGCCCACAAGCAGGACCCAATTTCCAGAGCCCTCTTCCCGCCTGGTATTCAGAAGCATAATTGCCTCCAACTGGTGTGGCAGAGCACAGCCACCATGGCTAGTAGCCATCAACAGCTCTCCTCCTCCAGGAGTTTGTCCAAACCTTTTTAAAAGCCATCTTGGTTGGTGGCCCTCCTCCTGTGGGAGGGAGTTCCATAGTTTAACAAAGTGCTGCCCATGTTAGACCCCCCCCCCCACCTTCATCTCCAAGCATCATGAAATTTTAAATACCTGTTAGCTGCACTGGCTCACATCCACCCACCTGTTCAATCTCTGGACCACCCCACCCCCGGTTGTGTTGGTCCAAGGGCCAGCAGTAGGGGGTCCCCATTTGATTGACAGACAATTGATGAGACATATGTTTAATTACATGGAGGGGCTGCTCAAGATCACAGGTAGCCCATCCATAATCTAGTTTTACAGGTGATCAGCACAGAGGTTAAAGAGGTAAGCAATTATACCACATGTATAAAAACCACCATGTTTTTTTTTAAAAGGAGCAGCATTTTAAACCACCAGGGTCCCATTTTATAGCCAGGGCAAACTGAGGCCCAGATATAGCTATAGATCTACTGTCTATACCTTCTTCGCTAAGCTTTCTTCATTTCAGAAGCCTGGTTTATTAGGGGAAGGGGTGGAGATCTGCTTCTGCTGCTGTTAAAGAACCGTGAGCCAGAAACCCTTTTTCAGGATCTGCTGCAGAGACCTACCATGCATGGATCCTGACATGTCTTTGCCCTGGCACAGCTGAAAGGAGACAGGCGCCCCACACAAAGCCCTCCCCCCTCTGGTGAAGAGGCACTGTAGTTGCTGTCAGACTTCAGTAGCCATGACTGTAGACTGTTACTGTTCCTGTCGTAGCACTTAGCAGTAAGCAGTCTAGAGCCAAGGTGCCGACGCACTGACCTGGCAGGGAGGGCGTGGGGGGGGGAGGAGGTTGGATCTTCTCACCAGGGTCTCTTCCGCAAGCGGTTCCCCCTGCTTTAACCCGGAGGGGGCAAGGCCACTGCAAAGGAAAGTGCAAAAAGCCTCCTGCCTGCTGGTGTGGCTGCCTCTGTGCTTCCTTGAGAGGCCATTACATTGAGAAATCAAGTTTCTAGATCTCATGATCACAGCGTAAGCTGAGGAGCAACGGAAAAGGGAGGGTGCCTTCTTGTTGCGCTCAATTTCAGAGTCGGGGAGAAGGAAGTTCTTGGATTTCAGGGCTCACCAGAGAGATAGAGGGCAGATAATGTTTGATAGAAATGGTGTGGGGAAACTCCAGGCCATCCTGGAAGAGGCTGGGGTTAGGAGGGGGGTGATATAGACCTGTCTTCTGCAGATGAACTAGCAGGCAGACCTTTCCCAAATAGCACATAGAATAGTAGAGATGGAAGAGACCCTGAGGATCATCTAGTCCAACCCCCTGCAATGCAGGGTCTGGGGTCCAGATCAATGCCCTTGACTCCTTGGTAGACTGCCTCTAAGGAGAGAGGCTCCACTGAGCGAACATGGCTAAAATTTTCTCCATAAGTTTCCCCCATCTGCTTTCACCCTCTGTGGCAAGCTAAGGGGGTGGGGGTGAACTACCACTCCCATCAACCTTGGCCTCTGGCCATGCTTGCTGCTGATGGGAACTCTAGTTTCAGCAGCACCTGAAAAGCCGAAGGTCCCCCACGTCTGCTTCAGGTCCTAAGACGAGCCTGGCTGCTGGATTGGGCCAAAGCAGGACTCATTCATTCCAGCATCCTTTGTCTCAGTTGCCCCCTGGGAAGCCTGCAAGCAGGGTCTCAGTACATTGGCAGTGTGGCTTAGTGGTTAGCCTGGGAGAAATTAGGGTTTGAATCCCCACTTGGCCCTGAAGCTTATTGAGTGACTTTGGGCCAGCCACTGCTTCTCAGCCTAGCCTACCTCACAGGGCTGTTGTGGGGATTAAACAAGGATGGGGAGAACCACGCAGTACGCCATGCAGAAAAAGTGGGACATAAATTCCTGCATTGCAGGGGGTTGGACTAGATGACCCTCTGGGTCCATTTCCAGCTCTACAATTCTATGAAATGCAACCAGTAAATAAAATAAAAACAACAGCGCCACCCCTCATTCCTTCCCTCTCTCATTCCTATGGATTCAGGATGGCCTTTTGCACACCGCCTGTGATCCGACTCTCAACCGCCAGGATGGCCATGATTATAGTTGAGGGTGGGAGCTGTCCATCAAAGAGGGCACCAGGTTGAGAAAGGCTGAGCCAGGGAAATGGGTGTGTGTTCAAGGGACAGTGGAAATAAATGAACAGAAGAGCCTGCTGGATCAGGCCCACCTAATCCAGCATCCTGTTCTCACAGCAGCGGGCAAGATGCCCATTATGGGAAACAGATCCCCAGTTGTTGTTCCCCATCCTCTGGTATTCAGAGATAGACTGTCCCAGGGCATGGAGGTTCTGCTATCACAATAGACCTTTGTAAGAAGAGCCCTGCTGGATCAGGTCAAAGGGGGCCCATCTGGTCCAGCATCCTGTTTTCACAGTGGCTGAAAAGATGCCCATTATGGGATGCCCGCAAGCAGGATTCAACCACAAGACCTCGAACTCTCCCCTCCCAGTAACTGGGATTCAGAAGCATCGCTGCCTCCGACTGTGGGGGCAGAGCAGAGCCATCGTGGCTATGAATGAATCTGTTGCTCATTCTTAAAAAACGAATAACTAAACCCCACAAAAGGGCAGGGCGTTAGAGAAGGCAGGTGTCTCGAACTCTTCGCTTCCGGGTGTGTGGGGGGGGAGCCTGGGGGGTGTCAGAGGAAGGGAGAGGTCCCCTTTCCTTCTTCCACCCCCAGATCTTCCTCTGATATTTAACCACCCACCCCATTAACAGCCCCTCGTTCAGGAGCTTCTCGCTTCCTGCTTTCTCGTTGGGCATCTCAGAGTGGAAAGGGAGGGAGGGCGAAGAGAGAGCTTTTTTGGGAGGGGGGGATGCTTATGCCTAGGGAGTGGGGGAGGGGAGAGAGAAAGGCTGGTCGCTGCCGCCCTGCGCCAAGCCAGCCCTCCCCCTTCAGCATTTGCCAAGCGGACACGGTGGGGGGGGGTAGAGAAGCGGCTGGCTGGCTGGCGCTCTCCCCCCCCCCCCGCCCGCCCATCGCTTCCGGCGACGCAGCAGCCCCTTCCAGCCAGTTCTTGTTCCGGCTCAAGGTGAATGGAGCGGCAGGTAGGCTGGTGGGGGCGGGAAAGAGAGGGAGGGGGAGCGGCAGGGGGGGGAGAGAGAGAGCTGCAGCAACGTCTCCCCCGCCCCCCGCAGGAAAAAGAGAGGAGCGAGCGCCAGGCAGACGCAATGCAACAGGTGGCGGATCCGCAGGAGGAAGAAATTGGAGGGGGGGGGAGTCAAAGGCATCATCTAACCAGCTCCCCTCCAAGCTCAATTGCGGGGGGGGGGCGCGCTAGGGAAGAGCCAGCCCCCTCTGCGCGCCCCGCATCCAGGCGCTCCTCACCCGCCCGCCCCCGTTCAATGCCACCAGCTTCCCCTTAGCTGGGCTTTTTTGGGGAGAGGGGAAGTTGGCAAGGCACAAGGTGCGGGGGGGGGCAACGCCCGAAACTCTGCCGTGTCCCCCCCCCCGCCCTCTTATTACAATGGCCAATGCCTCTCTCTGGTCTCTCTGATCCCTCTGTGCCCCCCCCACCCACTGAAAAGAGACATCCCTGCCACATCCCAGGTGGGGAAGAGGTGAGGAAAGTCGGTCCCGATTCAAGACCTACGGTACTTCCTCTCCTTTGATGGGGGGGGGGGGAGAGGTAGGCAGTCGCTGCCCGGACAAGCGCCACGTGTTTGGCACGGGAACCAATCGACTCCGGGCGAGTCACGCTGTGGGACCCCCCCGCCCCCATGGCACCTCTCCCCACAGACCGCCTGGGACGGGACTCTGTTGGAGGCGAAGAATAAGAGAGAGAATAAGTGGGGACCCCCTGACACCCCACACCCCACTCTTGAAAGCGGCGATAAGCCAGTCTTGCATTGGGGAGGGGGGGTCAGAGCTGGCTTGGTAGGGGGCAGCCCACACTCCGCTTACCTGTGCCTCGACGGGGCGTCCTTTCCGTCCATCCGCCCGCCGGCTCTTCTCCCCTCCATCCCTCCGCGCCGGAGCCCCCTTTTTTCTCTCCCGGCTTTGGGGGGAGAAGCGCCGGACTCCGTCGGCAGTGCAGGCTCCAGAGCGGTGTCTGCAGCCGTCGGGCTTTTTATAGAGTCCGGCTCGTAGTAACGGGGACCTCGCGGCTCATTCATAGAAAAGAATCAACCTACACAATGACGTGAGCACGACGTCAGCGGGAAATTTAGGGAACGGGCAGAGGCAGCTATTTATATCACGGGGAGGAGGGAGAGAAAGAGGGGCGGGGGAGAGAAACTAGCCAGCCAGAGAGGGGGGATTTATGGGGGGGGGACGACTCTAAGTGGGTCTCCTTAGCATCACTTTGCTACATGACACTCCTGATACCCATCAAAACGACGGGGGTGGGGGGGGGCAGAAAGCGAGAGCTTTATAGACCTCTGAAACTGCCAGATCCCCCGGTCTTGGCACACACACACACCCCTCCAGGGGGGCATCCATCCCCCTGGCATGTGCCAAGATGTACCCGAGTGGCAAAAAACTCACAAAGTCTTAACTCAGATCTAGGAACACAGGAAGCTGGCTGAGACTGAGTCACCAGCTGGTCTATTTAGCTCCATATCGTCAACACGGACTGGCGGTGTCTCTCCGGGGGTCTCAAGCAAGCGGAGGTCTTACCGCCAGCTCAACCGAGATTGGATCTGGGACATGCTGCAGGTAAAGGAGGTGCCGGGACAGTGAGCTGCAGCCCATCCCCTAAAAATAAGGTAAGTTTTTGATCTTCATGACTCTAAATAAAGGGCTGGTTTATTGCCTCATATACTGAGTCAAATCAGTCAGCTCAGTGTTGCCAACACAGACTAGCAGCCATCAGTCAATCAATAGTTTTATTTTTAGGCCGCCTTTCCAAAGTTAAAGCTATGCTCAAGGTGGTCGACAACATATAAAAATCACATAATTATGAACATGACAAAAGTAGTCTATGAACATTGAATAAAACATCAGAAAGCACGTAGCCAAATTGAACAATTTCCACATAAATCATAAGAAGGAAAATGAAAATACAAAAAGTATCAGTAACAACAACACACACACCCCAAAAACCCCTAAACACCCCCCAGCCCAAGAGTCTGCTCAGCATTCTCAGCTTTTGCAGCTGGAGTCAGTCCGAAGGCCGCCCTCCCAGGCCTGGTAGGAAAAGGCCTGCAAGGCAGAGAGCAGGTCTCCCAGGACTCACAGCCAAGAGCAGCAGCTCTTCAGGGTTCCAGGCAGGGGGCTCTCCCCTGGCCCTGCCTGGAGATGCCACTGGGAGCTGAATGTGGACCCTTCTGCATGCAAAGCAGGCGTTCTGCACCCCTAAACTACAGCCCCTCCATACGTCAACACGGGAAGTTGTGTTGTGCTCAGTCCGACTACTGGTCCATCTAGCTCAGCACTGCCAGCACTGATCGACAGCAGCTCTCCAGCGTTTCAGACTGAAGTATTTCCGCAGACCTACCAGGAGATATTGGGGTTTGCAGTGCATGTGGAACTCCCTCCCACAGGATGCGGAGGAGGTGGCTTTAAAACAAATTCATGGAGGAAGCGAGGGCTGTGGAGGGCTCCTAGCCAGGCTGGCTCTGCTCCTCCATGGCCTAAGGCAGGCATCCCCAACCTGCAGCCCTCCAGATGTTTTGGCCTACAACTCCCATGATCCCTAGCTAACAGGACCAGTGGTCAGGGATGATGGGAATTGTAGTCCAAAACATCTGAAGGGCCGAAGGTTGGGGCTGCCTGGTCTAAGGCAACAGTGCTTCTCAATCCAGTGGCTGGAAGCCACAGGAGGGGAGGGGGCTCCTGGGCGTCAATCTTGCTTGTGGATTTCCCTTGGCGGCATCTGGTTGGCCCTTGAGCCGTGGAAAGGGGCACGGGGGCACTGGTGGGCAGGAGAAGAAATGCCCTGCCACACGAATGGCACAGACATTTCTGGCAAAAGATTCCTGCGCTGCAGGAGGTTGGACTAAATGGCTCTTGTGGGCTCCTCCTTCCAACTCTACCCATCTAGGATTCCAGCCTTCCCCAATTTTCTGCCCTCAGGATCACACAGCTAAAACAGCACTGGGGGCAGGGGGACTCCGGGAAACCGCCCAGGAAGCCGGCTGCTGCAACCCAGCCAGATGGGCAGGGTACAACTAATAAAATTATGATGATGATGATGATTATAAGCGGCCCTATACCAAGTCAGCCCATTGGTCCTTCTCACTCACTGCCTGCACGGACTGGCAGCAACTCTCCAGGGTTCTAACCCTACCTGCAGATGCCATTGGGGATTGAACCAGGACCTTCTGCATGCAAAGCAACTGCTCTTCCACTGAGCTACAGTCCACGGATGTGATGCAATGGATCATCTAGGTATATGACGTCTGGGGCTGATGGGAGTTGTGGTTCAAAACCTCTGGAAGCCAGTCAGTTGGCCAAGGCTGATTTTAGTCCACCTCAGTCTATTTCCAGGCCCAGAAACTGCTTGAGTCATCCGGGTGGGTGATCAAGACTCCCAGCCCTTCTGTAGGTTCTGGATAGCTCCTCCAAGATGGGAGCTGGAGGGGTCATGTTTGGGTGTGGCTCTGCTCCTGCCTGCCAGAAGGAGGTGCTGGGCCTGGTCTTGCTGCTGCTGCTCAGCCCCAAGGACCTGTTGCTATGGAGCGCTGCAGGATTCCACCCTCTCCTACATGCGCATGAGACCTTGTGGAGTGCCTGTCCAGTGTTTGCGGGTGAGCCCTCAGCATTTTCTAGATCCAGTCCTGACAAGGTGGAGGTGCTGTGCATGGTTACTATCACAGAATCATAGTTGTGGAAGGGATCCCAAGGGTCATCCAGTCCAACCCATTGCAATGCAGGTTGGTCTGTCTGCTTGGGGCAATGGTGCTCTATCTGTTGTCGGTGGAAGCTAAAGGATCAGATTCGCCATCTGGAGGCACCCCTACATCAGAGGTGGGAAACATAGCACTGATGATGGTTCTGAAACTTCAGCTGGTGCAGAATTTGGCAGCCAGGTTGCCCACCAGGGTGAAACGGTTTGAGCATATGATGCCAATGCTGCCCTGTTTGCACTGGCTGCCAGTCAGTTTCTGGCCCCCATTCAAAGTGCTGGTTTTGACCTACAAAGCCTTAAAGGGTTCAGGATGGCAATATCTCAAGGACCCCCTCTCTTCCATATGAAATGACCTGGACCATGAGATCATCTTCTGAGGCCCTTCTCCATGTGCCTCTTGCACAAGAGGTCCAGAGGGTGGCAACACAAGAACAGGGTCTTTTCTGCGGTGGCTCCCCCTTTGTGGATGCTCTCCCCAGATAGGCTCACCTGGCACCTTCATTTAAGCACCAGGAAAAATGTTCCCCTTCAACTAGGCCTTTGGCTGATTAAACTGTCTATGGACTTTTAAACTGGTGGGTATTGTTTCTGTTTGTTGCTATTGTATGTACCGGTATTTTTGTGTTTTTATATTGTAAACCACCTCAGATGAAGAGCGGTATAGAAATTTAATAAAACAGAAATAAACATCTGGCCTCCAGATGTTGTGGGAGTTCGAGAGGATCTGGAGGCAGCCACAGGTCCTGCGACCCCCGTCCTTCATCATTGGAGACATGAGCAGCCTCTGTGGCATCCAGGAGCATTCATGAGATAAGACAGTATGGTGTAGTGGTTGGAATAGTACCTGGGAGAGACCAGAGTTCAAATCTGACCTCTCTCCGGGTGTGACCTTGGGGAAACAGGCACTGCTTCTCAGCCAAACCAACCTTGCAGGGTTGCTGTGGGGTTAAATGAGGAGAACCATGTACACCATTTTGAGCTCCTGTCAGGGGTGGAAATGTGGGATATAAATGCAATCAATCAATCAATATGAGACCGGTGCAGCTGTTGCGGCCCTTTTGAGACAGGGCTAGCCTGACCACAGTCATCCAGGCTACTGCAATGCATGTCATGTGGGGCTGCCCTTGAAGATTGCCCGGAAACGGTCACAAGTTCAAAATACAGCTGCTAGACTTCCAGCTGGGAATGGACTGAGTGGGTAGGTGGGAGGCTGTGCTCAAAAAACTGCACTGGGTTCTTGTCCGTGGCAAGATGTTGGTGCTTTTAAGCCCCCATACAGCTTGGGGTCAGTCAGGGTACCAGAATGGAGATCTGCTGCTCCCAGCTCAACCCGGGTCTTGTGGAAGCGCCGCTGCAGCTGCCCCAGTTGCCATGGGTGGGTGGGTGTGAGAGAGAGAGAGAGTGGTACCTGGAGAGAGGGTGTTTTGGGTGACGATACTACATGGTTTATGGGTTCTCCGCCTGGGTGCCTGCAATGTTACTTTCCAGCCACCAGGCGAAGAGTTCTGAAACGCCTTTAGAACAATGCATTTACACTGCTGAGTAGTAATCTTTGTACTGCGTTCATTCACATACGTATTTATTTAAAACACAGCATGTTGGAAGGTTCCGGAAGCACTTTTTTTATGCAGAGCAGAGTTAAACTCTGGAACTCCCTCCCACAGGAGGCAGTGATGGCCACCAACTTGGATGGCCTTAATAGAGGACGAGACAAATGCTAGCCAGGGTGGCTGGGCTCTGCCTCCAGGGTCAGAGGCAGAATTGCTTCTGAATGCCCATTTCTGGAAGCCACAGGTGGAGAGAGGGTTGGTCTGCTTGGCTTCCTACTTGCAAGTTTCCCATTAAAGGCATCTGGTTGGCCACTGTGAGAACAGGATGCTGGACAAGAAGGGCTCTTCTGAAGACCCTCTGCCCATCTTTCCTTCAAAGGCCTGGTGGGTGGGGTAAAGGAGCCTGGAAGCAACAGCAAAACATGGTAAGGGTTTATATTTTATTACAGACATAGTCCACCCATCCTGCCACTGCTAGACACCCTCCCTCAGTGAGACTCAGTTTTACTATGCTGAGAAAGGGACTTAATAATACGTCCCTATCCTCACACAGTCCAAGCCCCTACCCCTGTCCCTCCCAACACCCCAGTTCATCTCTTCCAGAAGTGAAAAGTTCCCAGCGAGACAGGCCTTTAATCTGACCCAGAGAGCCTAGGTCCATCTCCTGTCCATCATAGATTCATAGGATTGTAGAGAGGGAAGGGACCATGAGGCTCATCTAGTCCAGCCCCCTGAAATGCAGGAATCTTTCGCCCAACATGGGGCTCCAACCCACAACCCTGAGATTGAGTCTCGTGCTCTACCATGTTCCTCTGCATGGCAAGCATGCCTCTGAGAATGTGTCAAGTGCAGTTTCTGCGCCACGAGGAAAACATGACTAGCTCTCACTTAAGAAGTGGGGTGTTTGGGGGCAGAAAACGTGGCTCGTAAGATGCTTCAACCCCCAAACCTCTTCTCCTCCCGCTCAACCCGGGTGGAGCCTCTGAATAATTGCCAGCTGCCTGCAAGGCATTTGCAAACATGGAAGCCGCTTGGTGTATAAACCAGAGGGCCATTCTCAGGGCTGGGGTACATCTGCTCCCCTAGATGTGGCTGGACAACGCCATGGATGGGAAGCATCTCTGGGAGTTGGAGTCCAACAAGATCTGGAGACCCCACAGATGCTCCCCATCCTAAGACTACAACGCCCATCATCATTGGCTATTGGCCATGCCGGCTGGCAATGACTGATGGGAGTCGGAGTCCGGAGGGGGGAGGCATGAACTCCCCACACCCCTGTTATATATGGGCCTTCTCTCCTCTCGTCTCCCCCTGCCTCCCCTTCTCTCCTCAGCTCTTTCTTTCCTGTCGGCCTCTGAAGTGGTTTTGTAAGACGCATTATGTGGGAGGCAGAGCCCATTATCTCTCAGATAAATGCAAGGCTCAGAGGCGGGAGAAGACAGTGATAGGCAGCAGGGAGGTGCCCCCCCACCACCGCTGCCTATTGAGAGAGGCAGAGAGGAACAGGAATCTGCACCCAGGCATCTCTCTTTTATCTCACGCTTTTGGCTTGGCAATATCTGAGCCTGCCTCTTCACAAAGAGTCCTTTTGCAGGAGGAAATGCTTCCCATTTTAAAGATGGGGAAGTGGAGGCTGAGATCGAGCGACTGACCCAAGGCCACAAAACGAGGCTGTGTCAGTGGTGGGGGGGATAGCTGAGTGGTAGAGCACCTGTCCGCATGCAGAAGGTACCAGGTTCAACCCCTGCCAGCATCTCCAGGTGAGACTAGGAAAGTATGAAATCCTGCGGAGCTGCTGCCAGTCAGTGCAACCAATATTGAACCAGGTGGGCCTTTCACAAGGCAGTTCCCCAAGCTGGGTCTGTGCCCAGGAGTTTCTGACCTCCCACAAAAGCAAGGTCATAAAGTAGAACCATCATATAGGCTTTTCAACGAAGAGCTAGAAATCCATAGAATCACAGAATTTTATTGTTGGACGGGACCCAACAAAGGGTTATCTAGTCCAACTCCCTGCAAAGCAGGAATTGTCAGACAGCAAGTTCAGGCCTACCTGGAAGCTGCATGGAATTTATTTCATTTCTGTGAGAACGTGAGGATTTCTGGGTGATCTCTCCCCACACCCTGTAAGATGTTTGCCCTCTCCTGGATTTTCTTATGGAATCTCCAGGTCCAGAAGCAGTCTATCTAAATTCCTAGGTTATATGTGGCATTTGGCCACTGTGAGGAGACTGGGCTAGATGGGCCCCCTTTGGCCTAATCCAGTAGGCTCTTCTGACATTCCTGTGGAACCTCCAGTTCCAGAGGCAGTCTATCTAGATTCCTAGTTTCTTAGGGGCAGTTGGCCACTGTGAGAAGAGGGTGCTGGGCTAGATGCCCCCTGGGGTCCTGATCCAGCTGCTGCAAGGCTCTGCTCTGATGTTCCCACTATTATTTCTCAGTGAACCTAAGCGGGGGGGGGGGAACCTGCCTTGGGGCTTCTGGAATGGAAGGAGTCTGTGGGACATGCATTGTGTGATGGGAGTTGTCATGCGGGGGCAGAGGTTAAGGTGCTGCACCAGGACCTGGGATAGCCAGGCTCAGCCACGAAGCTCACTAGGCGGCCTTGGACATTCCTAGTCCTGCTTAGAGATGCTGTCAGGGGGTGAACCTGGGACCTTCTGTGTGCAAAGGTGCTAAAATTCCAGTCCTCATGGCTTTGAATAAGGGGGTTATTTAAACAGGAACTTAGAAAGTTACATCTAGCTCAGTTCTGCATGCACTGACTGGCAGAGGCCCTCCTGGCATCTTCTGTGCTCAGGTCCTGCTTGCGGACGTTGGACTTCCTCAGAAGGTGGCGGACTCCCCTTCACTGGAGCAGAGATTGGATGGATTGGATGGCCATCCATCAGGGATGCTTTCACTGTGATTCCTGCATTGCAGGGGGTTGGACTAGATGACCCTTGGGGGACCCCTTCCAACTCTGCAGTTCTAGGATTCTGTGATTCTCCCAGTTGCTGCAAACTGCAGGAGGGGAGAGGGCTCCCATGCTCAAATCCTGCCACAGGCAACTGTTCAGCCACTGAGAGAAGGGGATGCTGGACTAGATGGGCCCCTTTGTCCTGACCCAGCAGCCAGGCTGTGTTATCACGTGTGTGTTTGTTTGTTTGTGTGTGTGTGTGTAGTGGGAGGTCTGTTAATAAAATCGAGCAGACCTCCCCTCCCCACCCACCTCCGGCTTCCAGCCACAGCGTGACCCTTGGGTAAATACGGTTGCTAACGGGCGCCCAGCAAAACAGAGACTCGGTTCTTTAATCTGGGATTAATCTATTCTCTTTTCTCCAAGTTACACGTGCCAACTCACCAAGGTGAGCGCTTCCTGCCTCTGGCAAAAGCTGCATCAACCCACCCACTGAAAACCCCCTTCCAGAAGAAACCGGTTCAGCGGAATGGTTTGTATGGCACTGTAACAGGCTGGGCTCCAAATGCAGCCAGGCGGCTGCTTTTCTCCATCTGGATCGAAGCCAGTCTGCATGCAGGGTGCGGGGGAAAGCATCGAAATGCAACGTTTCAGAAGAGCCGGCAGGGGAGGTACGGGATAGATGCGGGTCGTGGTTAAAGCCGTGTGCCCAAACCAGAGGCGGATGCGGAATAAACCCGAGTGCGCGCGCGTGCGTGTGTACGTGGTCGAAGAAGACTCTCCTTTTGGGGTTTGACTTCGCTTAGCCAATGACAGGCTGGGACAGGATTCTGAGGACAGAGTAAAGGGGGCTACTGATATCTAGATGACACCCCCCCCCCCAGCCTGATCCTAAGGAAGAGGCTCTTTGGGGGAAGTGGAGGGGGGAGCGCCAGAGTTCTTAGAAGTAGATTAAGATGCGGGAGGGGGGTGCGTTACGTTGCTAGCCTCTCATTATGCCTCATTCGCCCCCCCCCTTTTCTACCCTGCATGAAACACGCACAGCGGTTCTGAAAAGGGACTTTGGGGGTGGCAGATATTCCAGGAATCTTTTCTCTCTCCAGACACAACATCCTCTCCTTTCCCTCCCAGGGTGGGGCGCCCACCCACAGCCCTGGGCAAAGCGGCAGCAGGAAGAAAGGGGCCGAGGTGGGGCACCAGCGTTTCCCCCCCCCCCATAATCCTTATATCGGAGAGCACACACCGCGGGGCTGGCAAGGGATAGGTCGGCGTGGGAGAAGGTGGATGGGCAGCAGGACGAGGAACTGTCAGCGCCCCCCGAGGGAGGGGGGGGTCATCACAAGCCAGCCCCCTCCTGAGAAAAATTGGCAATTTCTTCTCCCCACACCTAGCTCCAAGGGAAGCGTTTAAAATGCGCCCTTGGATCTTAAAGTCGTGCCAAAGATGCTAGTCCGTACTGGGGTTTAAAGTGCTATTTTACTCCAGGTCTGCTAATCCAGAGCGTGGGATGAGGCGGAGGGGGGCCTTTGGCAGCGGGCTATGACCTCCGCTCCTCACATTTTGTCTTACAGATAACACCGAAAAGGACAAAGCACAAATTCCTGTCGTCGTCCCCCAGCGCCACAACGGTTCACCTTCCCAATCCCAGCTTCATTCCTATACTGCAATCTGCAAAAAGAAGCACCCCACCCTTCCCGGCTTATTTACTGCCTGGAAACCATATCCGAGCGCCCCCCCCCCGCCCAATTGCCTTCTCCCCGCTCCCAATCTTGTTTGTGTTGGAAGCTGCTCGTCCTCCTCCCGCCCCCCTCCCCGACCTCACATTCTGCCCTGGAAAAGCATCATCGTGGTCTCCATGGCAACCAGGGATGAAGGCTGGTGCTGATGCAGGGAAGATGCCCGGGTCCCTCGCCTCGGGCCAAGGTGGGGAGGGCCCCCCGCTGAGCTGCTCCACCCCTCCTTGTCTAAGTTTGGGCTCCAAGTCCAAACCCGCTCCTCAGGTGAAGGCTCCAGCTCCCCCTTCTCTCTGCCCATGCCCCGGAACTGCTGCAGCGCTAGGAAGAGGGGAAGAGAAAAGTCTGGAAGAAACGGGTGGATGGAGAGAGAAATGGAGAGAGGGATGCATGAGGCGTGGGGAGGGAGGAAAGGAAGTATGGGGTGGGTGGGCGCAGAGCTCAGGTTAGTCACCTCTTCCTCCCCCGCAGCAGCCCACACACCAAGGACGCCCCCTCCCAACACTCTGCGCCAGGTTTGCAGGCGCTTCAACCCCTTACAGGTATTCCCATCCATCGCGCTCTCGAGCTCTCCACGCACCCCACCACCTCTGAACCCCACTCCCCCCACCTCAAAGAGGCTCCTCTCTCTCTTCCGGGACTGAAACAGTCATTTTGCCACCGCAACTGTTGCCCGAGCTGAGCGTTGGGAGGTGTCCTCTGAGCATGTGCAAAGCGCATTTCCCTTCCTCTACTCGTGATGGACGCAGGAGCAGCCGGACTCCTCGCTTTCTCTCTGGGTGCGGGTGGGTGGAGAGAGAGAGAGAGAGAGAGAGAGAGAGAGAGAGAGAGAGAGAGAGAGAGAGAGAGAGAGAGAGAGAGAGAGAGAGAGAATGGAAAGCAAAGCCAGATGTTGCTGGACCGCATCTTCGTATTATTATATTTATTATTTACCAAATCTCTCTCTCTTTACTGCTGGGGCTGATGAAGAGGTCCAATAACATCCAGAGAGGCATATCCCTATTTTTATGGCTGTCTGACAGGCAGAAACTCAAAAGGGCTATCAACCTCTGAAGGGAAATGCGGAATCTTCACCTTGATAATATCACAGGAACCAAACAATTTTGCGGATCACTGAGAAACTTCAGCATCCCTCGCGCCCAGGACTTTTTCCTCCCTCCACCCTGTGCCACACAGTGGGGAGACCCTTCTCATTTCCACTCTAAAGGAATCCCCAAGTTTTTACTCCTCATGGCTGCAGAGGAGCATTTGAGGGTCGGTGAGGATTGGCTAAACCAAAGAGCTGACCCTCGCAGGTGAAGAAGCTTCTCTCAGGCCCTTCGTTCCCACACCCTCAAAGAGGCTCAGACCTCTTTATGGGGGTCCTCACCACCAGCCCTGTGAGGTCCATTTTACTTCCGACGAAGTAGATTGAAGCTCCTGAAGGTCTCACGTCTGGAAATTCTGGGGGGCCCTGATCCTGAGCGCAGTCCCTGCAGAGTTAGCACCCTTTTGCTCAGCTGGGCTTCCTTCTGGGTAAACTGCTGTTGGAATAAGAAAGTTAAATTTATTATAGGAAATGCGTATTTGGATAGGAAAATAGTTCCTAGTTCTAGGTGACTTGGCAATGCTGCCTTTGTTCTCCCCGCAGGGATAGAGCCAAAAAGATAAGAACTCCCCCCAAGAGAAACGAGGGGGAGGCAGGAAGTGGGAGCTGCAACCCTGAAGTATATCCACCCCCACCGTTCAGCCCGGACACTGAGGTCCAGCTCCGAGGGCCTTCTGGCGGTTCCCTCACTACGAGAAGCCAAGTTACAGGGAACCAGGCAGAGGGCCTTCTCGGTGGTGGCACCCGCCCTGTGGAACGCCCTCCCTTCAGATGTCAAAGAGAACAACAACTACCAGACCTTTAAGACATCTGAAGGCAGCCCTGTTTAGGGAGGCTTTTAATGTTTAATAGATTATTGTATTTTAATGTTCTGTTGGAAGCCGCCCAGAATGGCTGGGGAAACCCAGCCAGATGGGCGGGGTATAAATAATAAATTATTATTATTATAACCCGAGAGTATCAATCCAGCGTTAAAGGAGAGGTCAACACGGAGATCAAAGGACAAGGAGACTGTTTAGGAATTTGGGAGTTCCCTTCTCCGTCTGCTTTAACCCTTTGCAAACCGCTGTACGCCAACACATGCAAGGCAAAGATTCCTAGGTTTGGACTGCACATCATACAGGGCCCACATGGGAGTGGGGGCATCGGTTGCCATTCACGGGATGTTGTTGGTCCCCAACTCCCAGCAGCCAGAGAGGATGATGGGAGTTGCAGTCCAGCAGCGTCTAGAGGAGACATGCAGGGGAATGTTTGGTCCAGCCAGTCGAAAACTTCCTCTTTCCTCCTGGCTGGAGCATCCTTCCTTTGCATGTGACTAGAGGTGGGCGTGACCTTACCTGTCCAGGTAACAAAAGGACAAGGCATGCTGCCACACTCTCTCTTTTTCACTTCCTCTGTCGTTGGACCAGCTTCTTAGCTAGAAATGCTCTGCTAGCTTCTCAGCTAGCAGAAGCATTGGGATCAAATCTCCCATATGGGGTAGATCCACATGTACTGTATATATTTGTAATTAAGTCTGCCTTCAGAGATCCAACTGTGAACTGATGTGAGTAATCAACTTTTATTGACTTTAAATAAGATTGTTGTGTCTTTATTCTTTTAAGAGGAATAAAAGGGAACTTACCAGGAATATACAATTCAATACTGAACTGTATAAAATAGTGAGAGGCTTACACAAGCCTGCAACCAGCTATCTGCTGTGCATGTAAAAGGGTAAAGGTAAAGGGACCCCTGACCATTAGGTCCAGTCGTGTCCGACTCTGGGGTTGCGGCGCTCATCTCGCTTTATTGACCAAGAGCCAGCGTACAGCTTCCAGGTCATGTGGCCAGCATGACAAAGCCGCATCTGGCGAACCAGAGCAGCACATAGAAACGCCGTTTACCTTCCCGCCAGAGCGGTTCCTATTTATCTACTTGCACTTTGACGTGCTTTCAAACTGCTAGGTGGGCAGGAGCTGGGACTGAGCAACGGGAGCTCACCCCATCGCAGGGCCCCATCGCAGGGATTCGAACCGCCGACCTTCTGATCAGCAAGCCCTAGGCTCTGTGGTTTAACCCACAGCGCCACCTGTGTCCCTGTGCATGTAAAAGGGGAATGTAAACTCTGCTAAGTACAAGGTCATGGAAAGGGAGACAGCATGGTGCAGTGGTCAGGGTGTCGGACTAAGGTTCAAATTCCCACTACTAAGACATGAAGCTCTTAATGGGTGACCTTGGACCAGTCACAGTCTCTCAGCTTAACCTGCCTTGCAGGGTTGTTGTGAGGATAAAATGGCCCACTGATGATTTGGTCGCTTCAAGCAAACTTATGCGCTGCTGGCATCTGAAAGCCAATATTGGCTTTTTAAATTTTCTGGTGCATTTTATTTATTGCTTGCTATGTTTTGCTATGTTGAGTTTAGAGCTTACATTTTTGGAAAGAGGGGTTATCAATCTGATTTGTTTCATAAAACGTATTATATGCCGCTTGACTGTAAAAACAACCTTCAAAGCACTTTACAAAAGCTATCAGTTAAAAAGCAATTAAGATAAGAACAACTATTTGAAACCTTCAAAAAACAGTTAAAATAATTATGAGCTAAAAACCAGATTAACAGAATCACGGGACTGTAGAGTTGGAAGGGATCCCGAGAGTCATCCAGTGATGGCTAACCTTGACACTCCAGATGTTTTAGGACTACAACTCCCATCATCCCTGACCACTGGTCCTGTTAGCTAGGGATGATGGGAGTTGTAGTTCCAAAACATCTGGAGTGTCAAGGTTAGCCATCACTGAGACCAACCCCTGGGATACAGAAGTCTCAACTAAAACATCCATGCCTAAAACACCTATCAACAGGACATGTCTGGAGAAGCTCTGCCTAAACAAAATTGCTTTAAGCAGTTCTTGAGCTGTTAAGGGCTTGGTTGAATGATCGGTTGGTTGCATTTATATTCCCCTCTATCCCTCAAGGACTTGGGGCCGAGTACACAGTGATCCTCACAACAACCCTGTGAGGTAGGTTCTGGTCCTAGCAGTCCATACCGGCTCCTTATAATTAAACACACATTAGTGATGCAAGATTAGGAGGTCAGGAACAGGAAGCCGCCCATGTGTCCTAGCCAAGGTTTTGGGTACACAGCAGGCGGAAAACCAACAGGTGTAGCTTGCTGTTGGATATCTGCCTGTCATGCAGCTGTCAAAGGCAGAAGAGCTCCTGCTTCTGTCTTTGCAACGAGGCTGGGAGCTGCCAGCTGCCTGCCCCCTAGGTAAAGGGTGCCAGTGTGTGTGGGGCTCCGTGGCATTCGGGGCACGTCCTTCCCGACCCACCGGGCAAGGCAAAGCCAAGCCAAGCCATGCCAACCCCCCAGCTCCTGAACACCCCCCACCCCGGCTGCTACCTTCGTCACTCGCTGAGCAGCGTCAGCAAGCGCCGCTGCTGCTCCGGCAACGGGCCTACTAGCAGGGGCAGGTGCTGCCACCCGGTGGCCACAGGAAGGTACTGCAGGGCCAGCGCGGGCGTGACGCAAACACGCGGCAATTATCACGCCAGCAGCACCAAGGCGCGGCTGGGCTGGCGGCAGGCTGGCCGGGCACGCTCAGCCCTCCAGAGGGCTGGCGAAGAGGCCTTTTCCTTATCGGGGGTGCACAGCATTACGTGCAAGCACCACCACTGATTTCAATACATTCCTCTCCATTAGACAATCTGCCCTGGGCTCCCAGCGCCATAATAAGGCAAGGAGACCCCGTTCCCAAACATAGAAATTCACCAAAGAAATAGCCCAATAGACGGTTTCATTTAGTTCCAAAGGGTAATGACAATTGTGGTCCAAGGATGGAGGGGAGGGGAGCTGACTCATGGCACGAATGGAACTGGGATGCCCACGCACACCTAGGAGATGTACAGGTAGATATTTTCATTAACTGGTGTGAAGTGTGGACTTGAACCACGCATGATGGACAGGAGCATGTCTGGATCTCAAGGTTTCTGCCTGGCGCCACAGCTTTTTGCGTGACATACCAATGATGTTTTGATGCTGCTGAGTTAAATGCATCATGGGGAAATGTGGGGACTCTTGTGGGAATGTTGAGGGTAGTAGGAGTGGATATATTGATTAAATATTATCCTTCCTCACTCACGCTAGTGAGCTAGTAGCAGAGCACATTCCCTTGTACATTGCAGGAAGCTAGTTGATGGATTCACGAGAACCATTTGAGTTAAGCAATCCAGTCTGGCTTGTCCAGCTTGGATTGTTCCTGGTCAATCCCCTTTAGTTCCCTCTTAAAAACAATAATGACAATCTTCTTTTAAAAGTAATGATAAGGTTTACTTGCATTCAGTTCACAGTATGAAGGCAGGCTTTAGTTTAGCTTGTAGTTACAGTTACAGAGAAAAGTGTGGGTTCATCCTCTGTGAGCGATGAGCCCATGTGCTGCTGGCTGAGAGCCAGCAGGCAGCAATAGGAAAAATGGAGAGAAGGGATCAAGAGAGAAAGATGGCTGCATGAATGGCCCTTTTGTAGGGTCTGCCAGGGTCACGCCCATCTCCTGTTTTTGGGGGACAGGGTGCGAGCGGTTGTGGGGGACTCCCTGGTCCTGAATGGGGTAACTGTGCCCCTGAAGGACCAGGTGCGCAGCCTGGGAGTCATTTTGGAGTCACAGCTGTCCATGGAGGTGCAGGTTAATTCTGTGTCCAGGGCGGCTGTCTACCAGCTCCATCTGGTATGCAGGATGAGACCCTCCCTGCCCGCAGACTGTCTCGCCAGAGTGGTGCATGCTCTGGTTATCTCCCGCTTGGACTACCGCAATGCGCTCTACGTGGGGCTACCTTTGAAGGTGACCCGGAAACTGCAATTAATCCAGAATGCGGCAGCTAGACTGGGGACTGGGAGTGGCTACCGAGACCATATAACACCGGTCTTGAAAGACCTACATTGGCTCCCAGTACGTTTCCGAGCACAATTCAAAGTGTTGGTGCTGACCTTTAAAGCCCTAAACGGCCTCGGTCCTGTATACCTGAAGGAGCGTCTCCACCCCCATCGTTCAGCCCGGACACTGAGATCCAGCGCCGAGGGTCTTCTGGTGGTTCCCTCACTGTGAGAAGCAAAGCTACAGGGAACCAGGCAGAGGGCCTTCTCGGTAGTGGCGCCCGCCCTGTGGAACGCCCTCCCAACAGAGGTCAAAGAGATAAACAACTATCTAACATTCAGAAAATACCTGAAGGCAGCCCTGTTTAGGGAAGTTTTTAACCTGTGATATTTTAATGTATTTTAATATCTGTTGGAGGCCGCCCAGAGTGGCTGGGGGAACCCGGCCAGATGGGCGGGGTAGAAATAATAAATTATTATTATTATTATTATTATTATTATTATTATTATTATTATTATTTACCTGGTCACACGCAGGGGGAGGATGCTTCAGACCAGGTGTGACAGGAAGTCCTCCTGGCTGGAGCAACATTCCCCTGTGTGTACACTCTGGGCAAACAGGAAATGTTGTATTTGACTGCTTCAATGATGTTACATCCCACAACCCTTAAGAGCCCATATGCCCTTTGTTCTGGGCTTTTTCTTCCTTGCTTTTTCTTGGGAGTTGGGAACCTTATTGCAACAATAAAACGATCAAGGCTTCCTAAGCCGTTGTTTTGCTTCGATTTGCCTGGCTGAGGTCTCTTGCTTGAACCCGATCGACTCTGAACCCGCAGGTCTCTAGACCCTAGTGAAGTCGGGAAACGGTTTAAGTGCCGTACCCCAAGATTTTGTCCTCATCAACCTTTCTGGGATCCCTTCCAACCTCACAATTCTAGGACTCTTTGCTTCATTGGAGGTTTTTAAACAGAGGTTGTGTGGCCACCTGTCAGGGATTCATTAGCTGCATTTCCTGTATTGCAGGGGTTGGGCTAGATGGCCACTGGGGGACCTTTCAAACTCTACAGTTTTGATTTTGCGTACACCACCCGCTCCCTCGCAACCCTTGTCTCTCCTGGCTGTTTCCCACCCAACATAAGCCGCCAGACCTGGGCCAGAGCCTCCCTCTCCTGCTCCAGTTCTCCTTTGTCAGTCTCCATTGCCCAGTAAGATGGGCCTCTCTCTCCCTGGAGAAACTGAAGGGGTCTGGCATTACGGCAGGGAACGTCCCCCCCCCCTTCCTTCCTCCCAGACCCACTTTACGGTTCCCCCCCCCCCTTTCCTCAAACCCAGAGCCAGTTGCAAAAGGATTAAGTCACAATTATGGGGAGGGAGGCGAGCAGGATGAGGCCTGAAGGTGCGAATGGGCTGAGAGGAGGGAGCCCTCAGATAAAGAGGCTTGGAGGGGGGGCGAGGGCTCTCTGGATTCTCAAGGAGGAGGGATAGGAAGGCTTCTTACCCCACCCCACCCTCCGAAGCCCGTGCGGGGATGTTGCCAGGGATCTTGGCCAACGGGCCCGAGAGAGAGAGAGAGAGAAACCAGGACCTTGCCGCGCCCCCCCCCCATCTCCCCAGGAAGGGATTCCTTCGGCCTGGGTCCTCTGGCCTGGCACGGGGGGGGGGGAGCCAGCAGGAGGATTAACAGCTCCCTGCGCCTCCAGCTTGGCGTCGCGCTGAGAGTGGTTTGGAGCGGGCAGCCAAGGCGCTGCTAATCGAAGCCAGGTGTGGGGGGCTTTCTTGAGGGGGGGAGGCTCGGAAATGGGGGCTTGTATCCTGTCCAAGTCAGGCCGGTCCTGGGCCCACCGCTGAGCATGCGCCAAAGCCGCAGCTGCTGCTGCTGGAGGAGGGAGGGAGAGAGAGAGGCGCTGGCTCCCCGCATCTGGCCTGCCTGCGTCGCCTCCTCGCGCGGTGATTAATGGCGGGGAAGGGAGGGGGCACCCAGACCCCCCCCCCTGCCGCGCCAATTAGTTCACCAGAGCCTCGCTCCAATGTGCGGAACTCGTTGAGGGGAAAGGCGCGCACGCCACCCCGAAATGCGCCTCGCGCTGCCCGCGCGCAGCCAGCAAGGGGCCACTCCTCTCCGGTTCCCGCTTGGGCATGGCATGGAGAGTCATCCGGAGAGCCCTGTAGAAGCAGGATCAGGCCAGCCTCCTGTCCTTGCCAAATCCCCCCGGGATAAAGTGCCTCTGGAGGTTCCATAAGAACATAAGCAGAGCCCGGGGGTTGCTGGATCGGGCAAAAAGTGGTCCATCTAGTCCTGTATCCTGCATCCAACCAGATGCCCCAAACGGGGAACCCACAAGCCAGACATGGAGGCAACAGTCCTCTCCCAGCTTGCAGTTTGGAGGTAGGCCACCCCTGTGCCTGGAGGTTCTGTTTAACGATCCTGGTTAATGGCAAAGGGGGGCCATCTAGTCCAGCGCCCTGTCCTCACTGCGGCCAACCAGACGCCCCAAAGGGACCTGAGCAACTCTCCACTGTTTGTTCCCCATTGTCTGGTATACAGAGGTAGACTGCCCCTGGGCGTGGAGGTTCTGCTATCACAGCAGGCCTCCGATTGGAGGTTCTGTTTTACAATCCTGAAGGCCCCCTGAGTCCAGCTTCCTATTCTCTCAGTGGCCCAATTGGGGGAAGCAGGGCCTGAGTGTGACAACTCTCCCCAGCCCAGTTGGGATTCCCAGGAACTGGCAGGCAGATGCATTTACTGCCTCCGACAGGGCAGGGAGAACAGAGCCATCTGAGTTACAAGCCACTGATAGCCTTACCTTCCTCTGTGAATTTTCATAATGCTTTATAAGAGCGTTGGAAGAGCCTGGTTGCAGCTGGATCAGGCCAGTGGGGGCCCATTCAACCCAGCTGAGGGATGTGGCCCTCCAGACCCCCCTTATCTGGCCCTTGAAAATCTCCCCAGGGTGGCAAGGGGGGGTGTAGAAAGCAACCTATCCTGGGAAGGCAAAATGTGCATGTGTTGCCCCACCCACTTTTGCCTCTGGCCCCACCCACCACTGGCATGCGGCCCCCCAGCTGCTGCCACAGAAGAGAATGCGGCCCTCCGCTGGAAAAGGTTAAAGCAGCACACCTTGACCTCAGATCTCAGCAAGGTTTCCCAATTGAGAACAGGATATTGGCCTAGAGGGGCCATTGGCTTGATCCAGCAGGGCTATTCATATGGATGTATACTGTGATAGCAGACCCTCCATGCCCAGGAGCAGTCTACCCGATGATGGGGAGCAACAATTAGATGGGTGCTGTTGTGCTCAGGTCCTGCTCGTGGGCTTCCCATTGGGGCATCTGGTTGGCTCCTGTGAGAACAGGATGCTGGACTAGATGAGCCCCCCCCCATGGGCCTGATCCTGCAGGCTTTTCTGTTCTTATGTTCCTGCGAGTCCTGCAAAACACCACCTGTTGATTATTGCAGATGAAAGCACTCTTGATGTTTTCCTGCTAAGCTGATTTCACAAACCTTACTTTGTGCTTGTTAGGAGTGGGTGGGTGTGTGTGAGAGAGAGAGAGAAAGAGAGAGTTGGGGTCTTTGCCCCACACCTTGTGGCAATGTTCTCTCCCCCTGCCCCTTTCCTCTCCAGGAGGGGGCAACCTCAGATGTCAGTCAATGCAAGGCCTCAGGGACACAGCGGCTTGTCTTCAGGTTGCCGGGAGGTGGGGGGTGGGCTGCCTGTGTGATTTATACATAACAGACCAATAAATTACCTGGATGAGGCCTGGGGGACCCATTCCTCACACCAGCCGTGCGGAGTCTGATGCCAGAACCTCTCCAAGGAGAGAGAGAGAGAGAAAAGGAATTGTTTCCAACAATTAGCTGAAGATGAAGCAAAGACGAGAGAGGAGAGGTAACTTGGGGGGGGGGATGTGGAGCTCAGTACCCCCCCCTCCTCCTTACTTAAGTCTTTACCTTTTGGGGTCTTTGATAGTGCCTCTTTTGTAAATTTGGTCAGGAAGGAAATGCACTACGAGGGGAGCCTTTCTTCACAATGCACTGTATTTATTAATTTTGTTTTGAAATTCATTTATTTATATTCCTCTGAGAAGTTCAATGGGACACAGATACTCCTTTGTCTCGCCATTTTCTCCTCAGAACAATCCTGCAAGGTAGGTTAGAAGAGTAAGAAGCATAGAATTGTTGGAAGGGGTCCCCCAAGGGTCATCTAGTCCAACCCCCTGCATTGCAAGAATCATAGTCAAAGGATCGCTGACAGGTGGCCACCTGACCTCTGTTTAGACACCTCCAGGAAGGAGAGCCCACCCACTTCCAAGTGAGTTTGTCCCACTGACTGTCAGAATGTCCTTCCTGATGTTGAGTCGGGTCAGGATGAGAGATGGCAACTGGCCCAAAGTCACCCCAGAGAGCCTCTTGGCTGAACAGGGACTTGAACCCAGGGCCTCCCAGGTTCTAGGCTGGCACTCCGACTGCTACACTGCCACTGCCTCATTGCCTGGCATCTTGACTCAGAAGTAGGAGTCAAGTTTTGTGTCTGTGACGCTGCCTCGCCAAGTCTCAGGCTGTTTTGTCCTGCTGGCTCAAGCGGCTTCTTCTTTGTTTTTGAAAATGTGGGAATGGAACCAGGGAACTTCTGGATGCAGGACCAGACTCCTTGTTTACCCACCCAGTACTGTCGGCTCTGACCGGCAGCGGCTCTCCAAGGTCTCAGGGCAGAGATGTCTGCCCTTTGCAGCACCCGTTGCTCCTTGAGCCTTTATAACTGGAGATGCCACTGGGGACTGAACCCGAGATCTTCTGTCTGCAAAGCGGGTCCATTCCATGCAATGCGGGAACAGGGCCTTGTGTGTGGTGGCACCTCCTCCTTGCAATATTAGACATCTCTGTTGCCGTTTTGCTGCCCCCTGAAGGCCTTTATCCCAGTCTCCATCTGCACTGGAACAATTTTCAGACTCTTTTCCTACGTGGTATTTTTTGGTAAAATGGTTTGTATCATTTTCTATATATGGAATCATTACAAAAGTGTTTTAATTGGATCTAAACACTTGTTTTACAATTGTGCCTATTTTTTCCCCCGTTTTACAGTTGCATGTTTCATTGTTGTTGCCCATCCCTGGAACCTTGGGGTAAAGGCGAGAAATGTAATAAAAGTAAATTAAGAGCGGCTGCTCCACTCCTGAGATGTGGCTCAGTCCCCAACAGCATCTTCAGGCAGGGCTGCAAACGTCCCCTGCCTTAAATCCTGGAGACCCATTGCTGCCAGTCACTGTAGGCAATACTGAGTTAGGTGGACCAGTGGTCTGACTCAGTATAAGGCAGCTTCCTCATAGAATCAAAGGGATGCAGAGTTGGAAGGGATACCCAAAGGTCATCTATACCAACCCGTCGCAATGCAGGAATCTCAGCTGAAGCATCCAAGACTCTGCTTAAAAACCTCCAAGGAAGGAGAGGCCACCACCTCCCGAGGGAGTCCGTTCCACTCTCAAACAGAGAGTGCCAGAAAGTTCTTCCTATGTTCCTATTGAAATCAGTCCTTCATTAGGAACCATGAAGACTGGAAGCCTACCTTATTCTTAAGGAAAGGAATGTTGCCTAGTGGTAGGAGGCCTCAAGTTCAATCCCTGGCAGCATCCCCAGGTAGTGTGGGTTGTCACATAAGCAGTCAAGTACAACACTTCCTGTTTGCCTAGAGTGGACACAGATAGGGGGTGTAGATCCAGCCAGTTGAACTTCCTGTTCCACCTGGTCTGGAGCACCCTCCCCCTGCGTGTGACCAGGGAGGTGGGCGTGACCCTTCCAGACCCCACCAAAGGTCCAGTCACGCAGCCACTTTCCTCTTTTTTTTCCTTTTCTTCAAATATTATTTATTGGGTTTTACAAAAGATAACAAAAATTAAAAAACAAGCAAAAAGCAAAAAAAAATACATATAAACAAACATAACACAACAAAAGAATACAATACTACAAATACACACACATATTAAAAACTTAATACCCATCTAACATCCTAATCATTGTATTTGACTTCCTCCTGTCTTCCCCTCTATGTTTCAATGTATAAAATTAATTTCTTTAGCAATTTCCTCTCTTCATTTACTATTACATTCATTTACTATTCTTATTATTCTATCTTGTTCTATTTCTTTATCTTATTTCCTCATTATCTTATCAAATTTTCTCCCTTATAACATTATACGTTATTTACTTAATATTATACTTATTCAGCTATCTTGTTTTCACTTAATTTTCTTTATACTACTCTGTAAATTGCTGTTCTTCTAGCATTATTTTAACTCTAAATATTACACTTTCCTCTTTTGATACCTTTCCTTCCCTTGGACTGCACTGCTGGATCTCGGCCAGCAGCACATGGACCCGTCCTTACAAGGATGTAAGCCCCACTGTATCTGTAACCACAAGCTAAGGCCTGCCTTCAGGGATCCACCTGTGAACTGAATGCGAGTAAACTTCTGGTTACTTTTAAAAGAAGCTTCTTGTGTCTTTATTCTTTTTAGGAGGGATGAAAGGGGTCTTTACCAGGAATATACTCCAATCTGAACAAAGCCAGATTGGATTGCTTAAGCCGGTGATGGCCAAACTTGGCCCTCCAGCTGTTTTAGGACTACAACTCCCATCATCCCTAGCAAACAGGACCAGTGGTCAGGGATGATGGGAATTGTAGTCCCAAAACAGCTGGAGGGCCAAGTTTGGCCCTCACTGGCTTAAGTAAAGAGATTCAAACGAATCTACCAACTAACTTCCTGCTATATATTGGGGAATGCACTCTGCTGTTGACTCACAAGCGTGAGTGAGGAAGGATACTATTAAATCAATATATCCTCTCCTAGTATCTACAACATTCCCACAGGTAGGACTGGGAATGTTCCCTGCCTGAATTTCTGGAGAGCCACTCAGTGGCCGGACTGAGTTAGACGGACCCAAGGACCTGACTATTCTGATTTAAACCTGTCCTTTATTTGGAATTGCGACTTGCTTCCTATGCTCCAGATGAAGCCAGCCCTTCATTAAGAACCGGGAGGACTGGAGTCTAACTTTATTTTTATGGAAAGAGACGTTGCTGAGAGGCCTCAGTCTCAACCCCCGGACTCTCCAAGTGGAGCTTTTCTGAAACTCTGGAGACTTGAACTCTGGATAACGCGGCTTCCTCTGATCAGCCGCCCTGGTTCCCAGCCATGCATACAGAACCAACAGTGAGATCATCGGATGCCTTCAAAGCCGGGTTCTGCCTCCTGCCAAACATGTTCCTCCTCTCTGCAGATTTGGCAAACTCCTCGCTTTGCACCCATTGCTGCGCCGGGGGGGGGGGAGTGGTGGCAGCATCCCATAATCTGTGGTTTGGAAAAGGACTTTGCCTCTAACCTGTCCTCTCCAAGAGACCCAAAGGAGATGGAGCATCGTCCGGAAAGACCTCTTCCTCCATCCCAGAGAGATGATCACAAAGGGCAGTCAAGGCCAAGGGGAAGAGGGCCAGCTCTGCCTGGTGAGAAGGTCCAAGATTCAGTCTCTGGGGAAGAATATCAGAAGAGCCTGCTGGATCAGGCCAGTGGCCCATTTAGTCCCGCATCCTGTTGTCACAGCAGCCAACCAGGTGCCCCCATGGGAAGCCCCGCCTGCAAGCAGGATTTGAGCACAAGAGCAGCACTCTCCCCTCCTGTGGTTTCCATAACTGGCACTCAGAAGCGTGGCTGCCTCCATCCAGATCAGTGGCCATCACTCCTTCCTGTGGGAGGGAGTTCCACAGTTTAACTCTAAAACTGCCCTGAATCTTCCAACATTCCATTTCATTGGTTGACCCTGCTGAGTGTTGGTATTACATTGAGAAGTCTATGCACTTTCTCCATGCTCTGCAAAGTTTTGTATTTCAACTAAACATCAGGAAGAACTTTCTGCCAGCAAGAGCTGTTCTACAGTGGGACGGACTCCCTCAAGAGGTGGTGGACTCTCCTTCCTTGGAGGTTTTTAAGCAGAGGCCAGATGGGCATCTGTCCTGGATGCTATAGCTGAGATTCCTGCATTTCTGGGGGTCAGACTAGATGAGCCTTGGGTCCCTTCCAATTCTACAGTTCTCAGATTCTAGGATTCAACAGGTACAAATATTATCACATTTATTATTAACATAAAATTAAGATCACACATTCATTTCATACCCTGTGTAAAGGTTTTCAGCTGGTTTGCCCCTTCCCTGGGACTTGAGCCCGCCCCGTTGGCCTGAGAGAGCCTTCCTTTTAATGAAGGGGTCATCAGGTCAGAGCAAAACATTGCTGAAGATCTCTCCATTGCAACAAGATGAAGAGGAGGAGGGTGGCGGTCATCCTTGAGGAAGGGAAATGCAAGGATCTGAGATCTGTCCTCAGAACCTCACAGGCATCAGAGCCCCGCTGGGTCAGGCCAAAAGGCCCTGGAGGCAAACTTCCTGTTTCTCACCAGACGCCACAACAGGAAGCAGGACACAGCATGGGCTCCTCACGTCACCCGTCCCTAGAAAGTGCAAAGCCATCATGCGGCAGTGAATTCCATAAGTTGGCTACGCAATGGGGAAAGGAAGGCTTCCTTTGGCCTGTCACAAGAAAAAAATCCCCTACCACTGTTTCACAGAAACATTATAGCACTGGCTGACCGCCGGGCAAATAAATTCGGCTACCATCTGTTTGCCAGTCTGCTGAATAACAATAACAATAACAATAATAATAATAATAATAATAATAATAATAATTTATTATTTGTACCCCGCCCATCTGGCCGGGTCTCCCCAGCCACTCTAGGTGGCTTCCAACAGATATAAAAATGAAGATGCAGTCTCTCTAATGGGGTCTCTTTAACAGAGGCCAGATTTGCCCAAAATTGAGGAGGAGGCCTATTAGTCCAGAGGTGGGGGGGGGGCTTTTTCAACTTGAAGACTGCCTTCCCTTCTAGGCCCCCCCCAGGGGCCCATATGTCAGTGGTGGGCGCATTTCACTATTTAAAAAGTTCATTATCATGTTTTACTTTAAATAATCTCGATAATGCATCAACAATAAACACAATACACAAATAAGCGGGTGTCACAACTGGAACGTGAGGTTTGAGGTTGTCTGTTGGTTTTTTTGCAATCAGAAGGTGCCAAGCGTCTAGCTCTGCTTTCCTTTGGACCATGTCAGTGAGGCCAAGGGGGGGGGGTCTTGTCGTCTGGGCAGCCCAGGACCTCCAGACACACTGCCCAGGCTTGTGCCTCGGGGAGGTCACTTCGGTGCTGCTAATGCAGCAGTTTGACCCCTGGAGGTGCACTCCGTTGCCTCTCAAGACAGAGGGATGCCGTCAAGGTGCATAAATGTTATAGAACAATAAATAGACATTAATTAAGTGTTCCGGAGCAAATTTTACCTCTGTACAGCAGGCAGGTTTGTACCCACACTTACCCACCCACCCATCTCTCTCCATCCTCCTTCCAGAGAAGGAAAGAGGCAGGAACAGAGTCCAAGGAGAGGAGGGGCCTGGGGAGAGTTCCGAGGGCCAGAGAGAGAGGCCTCTGGAGGGCCGCATTTGGGCTCTGCCCTGGAGGCTCCCTGGCTCAGTGGGTGGGCACCAAGGAGTGCAAGTCTGGGTCTTCTATACCAGTGTGCATGCAAGTGGGTGGCAGAGCCCCCTAGAGGTTTGAAATTAGCAGGGTGCCATGCACATTTTGCACCTAAAGATTCTCCATTTGTGAGCACCTCAGAGTCTGGGTGCCCTTTTTTTGCACTGGCTGACACTCAAGGATTTCTGAAACGTATGTGCTTTGAAGCCTCGAAGTATATGTTAAAGATAGACAATAAGTTAAGGAATTTAACAATGAAGAGTGCAGCGTTTTGAAAACTGGTACCAATATTTTTATTGTCAACACCAAATTAAACATGTATTAACAGTTTCTGCTAAAATGTGATATTAGCAATGTGTTACTTATGTGAATTGCATATTAATTCATGCTTATCAAAAATAATAAATAAAAAGTGTTGCTGACCCTCCAGTGGTGACCAGACATTCTGTTTTGGCTCCCAGGGGCCATTTGGCTCCTAGCTTTTCTATCCCAGTTTCTCACACTGCCTGGAGAGGCTTAGCTGGGGGGCTGCTAAGAGGCAGGGGGGGGGGGGCTGGAGGTGTTTGTGACTAACAGACATTGAAAAGTTGGACCGATTTCATCTGCTGTGTTGAATTAATCAAACTAAATAGTTCTCACTGGCTTTTGAACAAACGTTCAATTCATTGTTACTGTTCTGATTTTTACTGCGTTCTGGTCTTTCCTCAGTGGGTCATGCAAACCACTATTCTGAATAATTCTTTTAAGAAGGAGCTCTGGGGGTGAAGAACTTAGGCAACCAAGAGGGGGGGGCGGAGTGTGGCCCATCAAAAAGTTTGGGAACCACTGATTCTCAAAGGACATGCAGGCTGCAGTCTCCGAACCAGGGGAGCAGAGGTTCCTGTGCCCGAATCCTGCTTGTGGGTTTCCCTTTGTTTCCCCTTGAGAAGAAGCCCTGCAGGGGTGCAACTCTGCACAGAGGCAGGTGGAGCTTGGACAAGGCTGCGGTCATGTGTGGCGCAGTGGGAAAGGGGAAACGAAAGCGGGCATCCTCCACACCGTTCTTTCTCCCTTGGTCCAGACCCCACTCCCCCCAGCAGCCATTTCCACAACAGGAGAAAAAGCCAGCCTGACCTTAGCCCTGGGCCAAAGCCACCCCCAGCCTCATTTGTGGCATTTCTGGGCAGGCATCCAACACGGGCTTATCCAGCCTTGTTCCCGACCAGGAAACTTATGAGGGAAGTGTGGATGGATGTGTGTCAGGAAGGATTCAGCAGGACAAGGGTCATGGGGTGGGGGTTTTTCATCCTGAGGGCCACACTGCCTCGCTGGCAGCTTTCTGGGGGCCACATGGCAGCAGTGGGTGGGGCCAGAGGGAAAAGAGGGCGGAGCCACAGGTGTGATTTGTACTTTTGTATACAAAAGCTGAGGTCCTGCACTCTCACACATAAAACTCTCCATCTTCCATTCAGGCAAGTGAGCGAGAGGCAGAATCAGAACTGTAGAGTTGGGAGGGACCCCCAAAGGCCATCCAACCTACGCAATGCAGGGCCAATCAGAGGCTAGGGAAAGAGGTTGTGGTCTGGGGCAAGTCCCAAGGGCTCGAGGGGAAGCCCTTGGGGGTCGCATTTCTCCTCTGGGTCTGAGGTTTGCTCTCCCTCCTGGATAAAAGTTTTATAAACATATGTATATTTTCTCTCATAATATTTGAACTTTGGGATTGTGTGGCTGACAGGGATTTTAAATGGATCTGAGGAACTCCCTGCTTATACAGCCCAGAATCACACCACCATGTGATTAGGTCTTAGGTGTCTCTGAAAGGGGGATTAGGCCCATTGGTGGTGGAGAGTTCTGTCAAGGACTGTTAGACGTCTGGCAGGGCTAAATCTAGCTGATGAGAGTTGTAGTCCCAGAGGGCAGCTGCTTGAAGAAAGCTGCCATATAGGAAGATAGGAGGGTCAACGTTTCCCTCATATCTTGGCATTTTAAGGTGCAAGCTTCTGAGTCACACAGGACCCTATCTTTCTCTTTTGAGGACTCATCCTGAAGCAAGAGTCCTGTGTGACTCAAAAGCTTCCATCCAGCAATTTTATTTATTTATCAAAGCTTGATTGTCAACAACCTTGAAGTGGTTTACGTTTAGGCACTCCGGGGACATTTCCGCCTGCCAGGATGAAGCCAAGTGACCTGAGCTATTATGGGTTGCAGGGAGCCCAAAAGCCCATTTTGAAATGGGTAGACCCTCTTCCTTAAACTGAGGCAGCAGTCAACAATGGGCATTTGAAAAAAACAGAAAAATGAGAGTAGGGAAGGCAAGAACCATCCGTATTTTTGCTTGTCTGCAGAAGTCGGCAAGCTGGAGCCACCACTGGGGAGGCCACGCTCCTTTTCTGGGGTCTTGGGATGGGATGAAGATGTTGGGACTTTCCCTTCTGTCCCCAAGAGACAGGCAGGTGCCCGGACCTAAGTCTCCAAGTTCCTCCTGGGGGGGCGCAGTGATATTGCAGGGGTGGGTGGGTGGGTGGGTGCTAAGAGGCAAGGGGGGCGCCGGAAATGACAATCAGACTTTGAAATGCTGCTGTCACTGCATCAGGTTCATCAATTTTTAGCATTGATTAAACAAAATTTAATTAGATTTTGAATAATAATAATAATAATAATAATAACAACAACAACAATAATAATACATTTTTATTTATATCCCGCCCTCCCCGGCCAAAGCCAGGCTCAGAGCAGCTAACAAGTAAAATTAGCACAGTGTACATAACAGTCAATTAATTAAAATACATTCTAAAATCAATTCAGAATCCAATTAATGCCAACCATTGGGCTAGAGTTCTATGAGGATTACAGAAGGAGAGAGGGGGCCAGACTGTGCCTTGGCCAAAGGCCAGGCGGAACAGCTCCGTCTTGCAGGCCCTGCGGAAAGATGTCAAGTCCCGCAGGGCCCTAGTCTCTTGTGACACAGCATTCCACCAATCGGGGCCACACCGAAAAAGCCCTGGCTCTGGTGGAGGCCAGTCTAACCTTCCTGTGGCCCAGGATCTCCAAGATGTTTTTATTTGCAGACCGTAAGGTCCTCCGTGGGACATACCAGGAGAGGCGGTCCTGCAGGTACGAGGGTCCTAGGCCGTATAGGGCTTTAAAGGTTTAAACCAGCACCTTCAACCACCGGGAGCCAGTGCAGCTGGTACAGCACTGGGTGAATGTGATCCTGCGGCGAGGACCTCATAGGGAGTCTCGCCGTGGCATTCTGCACTCGCTGGAGTTTCTGGGTCAGTCTCAAGGGCAGCCCCACATAGAGCGAGTTACAATAATCAATCAATAATCAAACGTGGAATTGATTGTTAGTTTTGCATTTCATTATGTCACCCTGGACACACAGTTTCTCCCGACGCACCTCTGAAAGCCTACCGAAGGCATCAGAGAACCCCGAATTGAAATAAGTCGGATCCCCACTAAAAGTGGGTGGGGGCGCCGAGGAGGATAGTGGACCGGGTTTAGGGTAGCAGTTTTTATAACGGAAGCAGGGCCACGAGGAGCGATCCCCAACTCAGCTCTACTCAGAGTAAACCCACTGCAATCGTTAGACCTAAGTTATGCGTGCCAGTTAATACGTCTACTCCGAGTAGGACTAGCCCCGCCTGCAGGCTCCGTTTCTCTTCCTTCCTGCCTCCTTTCGTTGTGGGTACGTGATTGCTGTTTTTGCTCTCGAGCAGCTGTGTCGCACACCTCAGACTTTCATATTCGCTAAGCTACTTATTTGCAAATCTTCCGGGGGGGGGGGACTGGCGGGGGAAGCCGAGCGGAGCCCTTTCAAAGCGGGATAAAAGCGAACTTTGTCTCCCCTCGTCCCGGGGCGAGGCAGCTCCCCCAGGGTAGACAAGTTACCTCGTTTTCCGGGTTTCTTCTCATTTCTCTCTCTCCCCCCCCCCGCGAGATGGGAAGGGGTCCGCGGGCCGGGTGGTGTGACCCCTGGGCGCCTTTCGGCAAAGGGAGCTGGCGCCAGAGCAAGGCGTTCGATCCCACGGAAATAATCAATTAATATTATTCATTGGAAACATTCTGAAGTCGCGAAGAGGCTGACAGGGTAGTTTAAAAATAAATAAATTAAACAAATACGACCTAGATTCCTGTTGGTGTTATTAATAGCCACAGCAACGTTTATTATAATAACTAAATTAAATTAGGAATTAATAACACAGTATAATAGCAATAATAATTATAAATTGGGGTGTTGGGATTTGCACATGCTATTCCTAAAATGCAATTGTTATTCTCGCTCAAAAACCGGGAAAAATCCACGGTAACGATCTCGAAATTCGCCTCGCAAAGCGGCAAACACGCCAGTCTTTTAAAGCCCCGGAGGAGATGAAGGCTGGGCGTGCGCCCCCCTTGTGTGTGGGGGGGAGGGGGATATTTTCAAAAGTTGAGTGGGGGGAATCTCCTAACCAGCGACGGAAAGGAGAGCCGTCCGCTTGGGCTTGCGACGCAGGAGAGGCGAAAATGAAAGCAGCCCCAGGCGCCCATCCCCGGGGCGGCGGGCCTGCGATCTCCAAACGCCTAAAAAGGGGGCTCTCCTCCCTCTCCAAAGTTGGGCGCGCCTGGGGGGCTTCCAGCAGAATCCATCGATCCTTCCCCAAAATCCCCTTTCAGAAGTTTTTGTTGCGGTTGTAAATTCAATTGTGTTGTTTTGTTTTAAGTTGAGAAGTTTTTGTTATTAATTCATTAACGCGTTTCTTGTCGTTTTCAAGCCTTTGAAAAGGCGGAGAGAAACCGTCTCGCTCCTCCAGCCAAGGAAGAAAACGTTCCCATTCGGTTTAAATCCTTTTTTGGAAGAAGAGGCGCAATAAAAAAAAAAATTGCCTTATATTCCTCGGGTCCATTTTTGCTCCTTAACCGAAATCGCCGGCGGCTAAGCTTAACCCTCGATTTAACCCGGGGGAAGCAGAGCCCGAGAATCTCTTTCGATCAAGCGGTCTATAAATCTTCAAAATAAATGAAAGAAGCAAATAGTTTCACCCGTCTAACCGTTTGTCAATCGGCGACGAGAGGGCGGGTTCGCCTGCAGGGAATATTAGTAGAGCTCCCCCCCCCAAAAAAAAATCCAGTCTCCAAGTCCTAACCCGTGTTCAGAGAGTGGAAGGATTTGGTATTTAGAGCGCTGCTCATGCGGGTTTTTATGCCGTGGTCGTCTGAACACGGATTCCTGTATAATATTTTTATTCCTCGCCGGCGTAGAGAAATGCACGGAGGTTTTGAAGGCGCGGGGAATAAAACACGGATCTTACCATCTCTCTCTCACTAACATGCACGCTTCTAGGTCTCGTGTGGACGATGCCTCCCCCTGCTCTCCCGGTTCAAAATCCTATCGCGCCTGAACTCCGCTGTTAAACCGCTTTAGGATGTGACCCTTCTCTACTTGAAAAGCGGTCTAAATCGCACTCCCCCGCCCCCCAAATAATGAAGAAATTGGAGAAATGCCTTTCAGAGTTGGATTTCACATAATTTGTGAGGTGGGTCTGATGGCCTTGAAGGGAATAAAATGCAAGACATGGAGGAGCGGGAAGCAGGGAGACGGAAGGAGGTCCCTGGCGATAAGATTCTGTATTACTTTATTGTAACTTGTAAAAAGGGAATTAATTTTGTTTATTTACTTATTGCATTTAAATACTACCTTTTTCCTCCAAAGAGCTCAAGGTGGTTCTCCACACCCCCACCCCCATTTAATCCACCCAACAACCCTGCGAGGTAGGTTAGGCGGAGAGTGATTGACTGGCCCCCGGTCACCTGGCGAGCTTCATGGCCGAGTGAGGGATTTGAACCCTGGTCTCTCCCAGATCCTAGTCCGACACTCTAACCACTAGGCAAAACTGGGTCACTGGAAATGGAGGGGGCGGGAAAGGAGCGGGGTGGTTAGAGCTGGAAGCAGCTAAGGAGAAAACAGGACTCTGGTCCCAGTCTCGTTTCGAAATCTCATCGTGCAAAAACAAGGTGCTCTCTCTCTCTCTCTCTCTCTCCCTCTCTCCCTCTCTCCCTCTCTCCCTCTCTCTCTCACACACACACGCGCGCACACACACACACACACACACACACACACACGGATAAACATCACTTTCTCTTTCACACACTTTCCCTGGCCGGTTCCTGCCCCCGGCTGAGGACCACAGCCGTCGCTTTGATAGCAACGGGGGTCCGGGTTGGTTTTGGCTGCAGGAGAAGACCCGACGCGGCGGAGGCTCTTTCCCAAATTTGAGAGAGGTTGCAAAGAAAGAAACCGAGGAAGCAGGAAGGGAGACCCGTTGTCCGTGCAAAACTCCCGCTTTCTGCGGCTTCCCAAGTCCTCACCCCCCCCCCAAGCCAATGAAAACATGCAAAGAGAAGATCACCCGAAGGGCCCTGCAGTGCAGGACTGGGCCGAATGTTTTCACAGCGCCCAACTAGATGCCCCAAATGGGAAGTCCCCGAGCAGGATCTGGACGACTGATTGTGCGACTTCTGAGTGAGGAACTGGGTAGAATCCTGCTTGCATGCTCAGTTCAGAGCGACTGGGGATTTATTTGGGTGCTGTGCTTTAAAAGTATGAAAACTGGACATTGGTGGAGGGGGTGGGGCTACCATAAGCCCTGATGGATCATGCCGGGGGGGCATCGAGCCCAGTACCCAGTTCTCACAGTGGCCAACCAGACGCCCCCAAAGCGAAGCCCCCAAGCAGTACCTGAGAGCAACAGCAACGCTCTCTGGTATAACAACATATGTCTCTATAACGAAAGAGACGCTATATATTCAGATAGGGGGTGCTACTGGAGCAGATCAGGATCCCAGCTCCCCCGCTGCGAACTCCCCGTTTGGACCCCTTGCCCCCGGCCCTTCAAAGCGGTCCCAGGCCTCCCAAAAAGCGCCCGACAGGACCTTAGAGACGGAGACCCCCGGAGCCGCGCGCCTGAATGAAGCGGAGCGCCGCTTTGCTGTTCCCGCGGCGACCGCCAGGTGTCGCCAGCCCAGCAGGCTCCTTCCGCACCCGCCGAGAGGAATTGGGCCCGTGTGTGCGCGGGCGCGCGCGTGTTTGTTGGGGGGCAGCGCGGGATTTCTGGAGGAGGAGAGAGGGGGCTCTGGCCAGGGGGCAGGAGAGAGAGCGGCTGGGGAGCGAAGCGCGAGGAAGGGGCTATTTACCCCTAGGACCCCCCCCCCCAAATCGCCATATCCCGCGGAGACATGCGGGTGGTGTGGGGGGGGGAGAAGTGGGGCAGGGGAGGCGGAAGGAGGGGCGGGCGCTGGCCGCCTGGCCCCGAAACCCGCAGCACCCACCTCTTGGACGAGAAGCGCTCCCGGGGCCGGACGGGGAAGGGGGGCCAAAAACGGCGAGCTCCCTCGACGGCGACGCTCCCTCTTCTCCTTCCCCTCAGGGTACCCGGAGCCGAGGAGATCCCCGGCAGCGCGCATCGGCGAGGGACCCGCCCCGGCCTGAAGGTCCTCCCTCCCATCCCATCCCACGGCGGCGGGGGGGGGGGCGGCCGCTGCTTCTCCTCCTACCTGGGGCGATTCCTGCGGGAGCCCCGTCGGCTCGGCGGCTCCTCCTCCTCCTCCTCTGCCCCATCCGTCCCGCCCGCCCCGTCCTGCTCCGTTTGCTTCTCTCTGGCCCAGAGGAGGAGGAGGAGGAGGAGGAGGAGGAGGAGGAGGAGGAGGAAGCCGCGGCGGCTCCTTGAACACGCCCGAGTTCAGCTCGGGGTCAGGCGGAGTTCGCGGCCCGGCCTTTACCTTTTCCGCCGCCGCCGCTGCGCTCCCGGCACATGGGGGCTCCAGCGCAGCAGCAGCAGCAGCAGCAAGAGCGAGCAGCGGCAGCCAAGAGGTCTGAGGCGCCGGTGAGGGGCGGGCGCCGCCGTCGCCGCTACCGCCACGGCAGTAGCGCAGCCCGCTAAGCCATGCGCGTCCACACGGACCTCGCCTGCCTGGCTGACTCGACGGGGCTCCCGGGTAAGACGGCGCGGCGGGCTGGCGGGAGGCACTCCAGATTGCGCGCCCCTTCCGAAGAGACCCAACGAAAATACTTCACTGTCCCGTCCCGTCCCCCCCCCCGGAAAATAAACCCCCTTTCTTTCCGCCCCTTCCCCCAGTCCCAGGCGCGGCGCGGCGCTTTTTTGCGCGCCCGATCCTCAGCTTGAGCTGCGCTTCGGCTCTCCCTGTTCGCCCCGCCAAGCTAGTCTGCCCTGCCCGACATGTCAACCCGAAGCGGGAGGCACAACCGAAGGCGACTTCCCTTCGGAAGAACTTGGAAAGCAGAGGCTGGTTTTTGCCCCGCGACCCGGGACGCCTTGGAAGTTTATTCGGGGGGCTCTTGCGTCCTTCCTCGGTCCTCTGCTGAACCCCAATCCCTCTCCCGAGCGGCCTGCCCTCCTGTCTCCTCCGAGGCCAGCGGCTTTGGAAGCGCTTTTCCCGGCTGCCGAGCGGGCTCCGTCGGGCTGTCAACTCTGCAGTCCCGAGAGCGTGACAGGCAGGGCGGGCGGCTCCTTCTTCTCTCCCCGTCAAAAGTAAGCTCTCAACTTTCTCTTTCTCCTCCCGCCACTCTCCTTCACATTTTGGAATTTGTTTTTGTTTTTAAACTTCCCCGAAATGCATTTTTGACATTTCCGTGGCCTTCACCAGATCGCACATATCTCTGCCCATAATGTGCCCCCCCCTTTTGACAGGGAGCTATGACTAGCAAACACCACAATTGAGGCATGGCTCCCCCTACTCTCAGCTCCGCTTATGCACCCCGCACCTCACCCCCGGGACGGAGCTGACCCTCCTAACTGGGGCTGGTGAGGAGTTGGAAGAGGCAGACCAGGCCTCGCCCTGTTTGCGGCTGGAAGGGAGCGCAGGGCCGCTTTCGCTTCGGCCTGGGCGCTCCCTGCAGATGGTGCCTCGGATCCCAGCTCCAAACTGGAGCAAGGGGAACAGTTTCCTGGGCCCAGAAGGCTCCCCCAAGCCTCTCAGTTTTGATCTGCCGGCCCGCTAGCTGGGTGCAAGCGGTGCCTTCTGCTCCCCGGACCCGGACGGATCCCCCGCGAGGCGCGCTTGGAGAGAGGAAGCCGGTCCCGCTGCATGAAACGGGGCTGACTCTCTAGTAACGAGGCTCGCTTAGGATCGCAGCCTTTAAGGCTCACGGCTAGAAAGAGCGCAGAGAAAATGAAGGGCTGGGAGCTGCGTTTTGACGCTTGGGCTGCCGCCCCTTGGGGACCTCCGGAGGGCAGAAGGCCGGGGCTCGCTGTGCTCTCTGGGGTCTCCCGAGGCGGCATCCAGAAAGCGAGCCTTCTGAAAGCCGGATCATGGCCAGAGGGAGACGAGTGGAAACGGAGAGGCCGGCGGCTGCATCAGTGCTTTGGGCCGGTTGGCTCCGCAGGGCGGTTGCGCTGGGCGAGGGGAGAGCCGTGGATGAGCTCTGCAGGCGCTGCCCCCTCCAGGTGTGAACGCTTAGCCCTGCCCCCCCTCCCCACCCGGAGGGGGGCGTGGGATGCGATCGGCAGCGGCGGAGATACCGGGGGGCTGAACATCCCCCCTTTCCTCCGCCGCCGCCGCCTCCTCCTTCCTTGAGAGGGAAACCCCTCTATAAGGGCAGACTGGCGGGGAAGGAGTCCAGAGTGCCCTGCGAGGAGCCCGGGGCCGAGGCAGAGTCACACACCCTGCCATCGCCCTGCGCGCGGGCTCCGAGGGGGCGTCCGCGCCGTCGTGGGGCAGGAGAGGGTAGCGGTGCGGGCAGGCTGGGCCCCCCGCGCTGACGCTGCCCGCCGGGCTCTCTCTCTCTCTCTTCCCGTGCGTGTCTTTCTGCAGGAGAGCGCGGCGCAGCGATGCTGGACGCCTCGTCGGAGTCGGCGGGCCACTCCCGGCAGCTGCTGCTGCAGCTCAACGCGCAGCGCACCAAGGGCTTCCTGTGCGACGTGATCCTGGTGGTGCAGAACGCGCTCTTCCGCGCGCACAAGAACGTGCTGGCGGCCAGCAGCGCCTACCTCAAGGCCCTGGTGGTCCACGACAACCTCATCAACCTGGACCAGGAGATGGTCAGCCCGGCCGTCTTCCGCGCCGTCCTCGACTTCATCTACACGGGCCGCCTGGGCGACTCTGACGGCGGCAGCGGCGGAGAGGGAGAGCCCAGCCTGGGCGCCGTGCTGGCCGCCGCTAGCTACCTGCAGATCCCGGACTTGGTGGCCTTGTGCAAGAAGAAGCTCAAGCGCTCGGGCAAGTACTGCCAGCTCCGCGGCGGCTACTCGCCCTTTGGCAAGCTGGCGCGCGGCCTGCGCGCCGCCACGCCCGTCATCCAGAGCTGCTACGCGCCCCCGGGGCTGCCGCCGCGCCCCGCCGAGCCGCTCAGCACCCACTGCGGGGAGCTGTACGCCGCAGCCTCCGCGCACCCTCACGGGGCCGGGCTCTGCCCCCCGGAGCGCCTCTGCTCCCCACTCTGCGGCCTCGACCTCTCCAAAAAGAGCCCCAACGGGCCCTCGCCGCAGCTGCCCGCCCCGCCGCCGCCGGAGAGCCGCCTGCGCGCCGCCATGGATGGTCGCGAGAACGCCAGGCCCGAGAGCCCCGCCTTGCTGGCCAACCACTCGGCCTTCGGGGAGGCGGCCCCTTCGCAGCTGCAGGCGCCCTTCCACCACCTCCTGCACCACCACCGCGGAGGCAGCCCCGGGTCGGAGCCGTCCGGGCGCGCCGGCGAGCTAGCGCCGCCGGAGTTCTTCTACCGCTGGATGAAGCACGAGCCGCTGGTGGGCGGCTACGTGGAGGACGACGACGACGACGACGACGAGGGCGGGGGCGACTGCCGGGGAGGGCGGCGGGACAAGGAGGGCGAGCTGGACCACAAGCCCGAGTCGCCCTCCTCGCAGGAGCAGCCGCCGCGGCGCTACCCGAGCTTGGAGAGCGGCGGCGGCGGCGAGCCCGACGGGGAGGACCTGGAGAACGACAAGAGCACGAGCGAGGAGACGGGCTGCAGCAGCGGAGGGCCCTCCCCGGCGGGCGGCAGCCTGGAGCGCTACCTGGGCTACGAGCCGGAGAGCTTCGGCGGCGACAACCTGTACGTGTGCATCCCGTGCGGGAAGGGCTTCCCGTCGTCGGAGCAGCTGAACGCGCACGTCGAGGCGCACAACGAGGAAGAGGAGCTGTACCGCAAGGAGGCCGCCGAGGCTGCTGCTGCCGCCGCCGGGCAGGGTTCTCCTTTTCTGGACAAGCCTCTTCCGCCATCGTCGCTGCCGCAGCAGCAGCAGGGGCCTCCGCCAGCGCCGGTGCCGTCGGGGGCGTGCGACCTGCTGCGCCCTTACCGCTGCTCGTCGTGCGAGAAGGCCTACAAGGACCCGGCCACGCTGCGGCAGCACGAGAAGACGCACTGGCTGACGCGGCCGTACCCCTGCTCCATCTGCGGCAAGAAGTTCACGCAGCGCGGCACCATGACCCGCCACATGCGGAGCCACTTGGGCCTCAAGCCCTTCGCGTGCGAGGCGTGCGGGATGCGCTTCACGCGCCAGTACCGCCTGACGGAGCACATGCGCATCCACTCCGGAGAGAAGCCCTACGAGTGCCAGGTGTGCGGCGGCAAGTTCGCCCAGCAGAGGAACCTGCTCAGCCACATGAAGATGCACGCGGCGGCGGCGGCGGCGGCTGCAGCGGCGGCAGCGGCGGGCCCCGACGGCAAGCTCAAGCTGGACTTCCCCGAGGGCGTGCTGGCCATGGCGCGCCTGGCGCAGCAGCAGCAGCACGACAAGGAGCTGCTCAGCCACACGTCGCACTTCCTGGCCGCCGCCGCCGACCCCAAGGCCGCCATGGAGGGCCTCTACCTCGGGCTCAGCCCCGACAAGGCGGCCGAGGTGCTCGCCCAGGGAGCCGCCGCCGCTGCAGCTGCTGCCGCCGCCGCCGCCGCCCACCTGCACAACGACCACCACGCCAGGACCATAGAGCGCTTTTCGCCCCCCTGACCACCCCCCTCCACGGACCGGGGCTTGTGGGGGAGGGAAGGGGGCTCCCCCAAGTTGCTTGGGGGTGTGACTCTTGGGACAGCTTCCTCCCCAAAAGTGACCGGCGCAGCCCCCCCAAGGGAACAGTTCAGCCCCCTCTTATTTGTGACGATGGAGGGGACGTCATGGAGTCGTCGTCCTCTCCCCCCCCCCCAACCTCTCGTGAAGCCAGAGCTCACCCCACTCTCTGTTCTCGGTTTCTGTTCTCTGCCAAGCTGTGGAGCTGCCGCCCCCACGCCCCCAAAACGGAATTGTGAATTTGTCCCTACCTCAGATACAACCCCCCCACCCGTAGAGTTGGAAGGACCCAAAGACTCATCGAGTCCAGCCTCATTGCTGGCGTTTTTTTTGGTGGGGAGAGTGAGAATAGTCTCTCCCCCCCCCAATGGCCCCTGTCACCTGTCAGCTGATCTGGCCACTGGGCAAAAGGAACAGGCGTCCTACTGGGGCCTGACAGCCTCTGCAAGTCTCAGTGCTCTACCAGAAATGAGCCTCGCAGGGGTGGAAAACTAGCGCAGCAGGGGAAAGGGCGCCTGATAAACTTGCTCCTAGTTTTCTACCTGCAGGGAGATTATAATTTGACACGCTGGTTGTTTTTTTTTTGGGTGGTCTATAAATGTTCTCCCGACCCTTAAATTTGAAGTGGTGCAATTCAGAATATCCCAGCTTTTTTACTTCTGCTTTTTTTTGGGGAAATACAGTATGGGAGAGCTCTCTCCTCAAGGACAGAAGGAAATCTTGCCCGCCCAAACTGCAAAAGAGCTCCAATTGTCTGACTTGTAGGGATCTGCTCAGGAAAGGGGCCTTGGTGCAATTCTCAGGAATGGGGACATATGGGTTTGTTTGTTTTTTGCAAACCCTAACTCCAGCTCTTAAAAGCTTTAACAACAAAGCGACAATCAGTGATGCTTCCCCTACGCCTTAAAGCCTCCCCCCTCCCTTGAGCGCCCAGGGAGGAAAAGAAGCAGGCTAATAAATAGTAAAGCATATCCAGAGAGCACCTTGAGGACTCTCCCCCCCCCCTTGCTTGGGAGGTGAGGCCTGTGTGCCATGGGCCTGATCCCACCACCGCCATTCCTCCTCCCCTTTCAGGAGTCAAACCTAGAGGCTGCCCTCTGCCCCTCCAGAAATGGCCAGGAGGTTGTGCTCCTGACTGCCTTTCCCTCCGCCCCCAAGCTTTCCCTGTGGGGCAGACCCACATTTCTACCTGCCTCAAATTGGCGGAAGCCCCAGAGGCCTCCTCTGGGCAGGTCTGGACTTTAGCAAAGAGGGCAGCAGCTCTGTTGGGTCTACAGGAACAGCTGAAGTGTCTTGTGGCCCCCAGAAACCTTTGTGGACTCTGGTTCCCAGTGCTCAGTGGGGTATCAGTGGCCAGAGGAAGGAGGGCGACTGTCCACAGAATGCACGGAGTACCATGTCGGTGGTCTCTGCTTATGCTGTGTACATTTCAGCTGCCCACAGACAGTCCTTTTTGCATCTTGTAGACTTCTGTCCCTCTATACCCAGATTATCTTGACGCACTGAATTGTCATCCTATGCCTTCAAACTGCCACACCTGTTGATTTTCTGCCTGTCACAATGGGCAGCGTGGGGGTAGGACAACAGGTGTGGAAGCCTTAAATCTTGAAAGTGTGAGAATCCCCCTTGGCACGGGACCCAACCCCTTTGGGTTCAAGGTTTACACAGAGCTCCACAATGTGCCTTCCCCATCCCTTTCCAGGCTGGCTGATGTGCAGTGACTTTGGGAAGGTGGTGAAGCTCCCAGTGCAGCCTGGCTCACTGGCACGAGCTGAGCAGACTCCAAGCGTCCGGAAGTCTTTTTCACAAATCCTGTGTGGTGGCTGTGGGGGCAGAGCAAGGGGCGGGATGTCCTGGAGTTTCCTGCATCCCTTTTGCCACAGAGGCAACAGGTGAGTGGATGCCCTGGGCCTCACCTGAGCAAGCACTTAACTCTCCCCTCCACCTCTTTTGCAATGTGAATAGGAGAGGGGGCCCTCACTCCCCTTCTCCCCCTACTAAAGACTCCACACGGCTGTGACCAAGGGGCCGTGATGGGGTGTGTGTGTGTTCCCTCTCCCTTTGAATCAGCTCCATCCCAGTCTTCCAACCCCAAGTTCCGTCTTCCACTGTCTTCACTTGGAGCCAAAGATTATTTTGGGGTATGTGTGTGTGGTTTGGGGGATGCCCTCCTTCTCTCTGCTTGCCCCTCCTCCCCAAGGACTGTTTGACAAAGACAAAACACTCCCCAGATTGTCAGCTCTGTTGACGGCGGGATGGGCATCCCCACGGCAGCCTCTTCCATCTTCGGGGCGCTTTGACCAGTGCACGCATTGCCAGACTCTCTTTGCACTTATGGGGAGAGGGTGGGGGTTGTGGGGCAAGACGTGCCCTTTGCCTTCAGGACCTGCCAGAGCAGCTGCCCCCCCTCTCTTCCCCTCCAACTCTCTTTTAACCAAAGGTCAGGTTAAGATGTGAATCTTTTACCTCTTTTTGCACACACAACCTCCCACCTGCCCCCCCCCCCAAGCGTGGGGCTGGGCCTTCTTTCTCTGAGCCAGCTGCCCCCCAACCCTGCCAAGCCCTGGGAGGACACAGCAAGACACCCCCCAACACAAAGTATTCAAAAGGGGGGCAGCCTGCTGTGCCCACCGTAGCATTTTGTACATGGGATGTGCCTTTCCCCCTTTCGTTTTATACCGGAAATAATAAAAAAAAAACATGAAAAAAAGAACTCAACAGCAATAAAAGTTTTCTTTTGACACCACAAGGCTGCTTCTGCTTCCTCGGGGAGGGGGGAGTCTGGGGTGTGTGCTTGATTGAGGTGTTGCAGACTGGACTTTTGGGAGACTCAAATCTGCTCCCCCCCCAAAACAGAGCTCACTGGGTAGCCCTTGACAAGCCGGTCATGGTCCACCTCGCAGGGGTGTGGGGATAGCCAGGGAATCCTTGCACCACTTGGGGAGAGGTAAAAGCTGCAATAGTGACAACTTGGGGGTGGTAGTGGAGAGAGCAACTGGGGGTGGCTTGCGGCCGGAGGCAGGGAACTGGGAGCCCCCAACCAAGATTTAGTGTCTGTGCTGAGGAAAACCAGTTTAAAACAGGGCTTACTGGGTGCCTGACCCAGCCAACATCTTCTTTGGAGTTGTTATCACACCATTTATTGGCCTCCTGGTTTTTTGGAAAAACGTGAAATGACTGCGGAAAACTACTGTTAAACTGGCTCAGTGAAATCTTGCCCCACCCAAATATGATCTATGGCTGGGACAGGATGAGGCCAACTGAGCTGTGGGTGCCCCCCCCCCATGTCATTGGACTTCAGCTGCTGAGCCCTGGTGGTCAGCGGTCAGGGGCATGGGAGCTGGAAGGCCAGCCACCTCGGGAGGGCAGCATGTTGGAGACTCTAGACCTCTGCTTCCCAATCTCAGATTCCTCAAAACCTGACCCGCTTCTCCAGCCTCCAGCAATGGTCCCAGCCAAATTCTAGCCCCACTGAATTGAGTGGCACTTACTTCTGGGTAGTGAGATTCCTGCATTGCGGGGGGCTGGTCTAGATGGGGTCCCTTTCAAGGCCACCATTCTATGACATAATGGCGTCCTGGAAAGAGATGGGTCGTTTAGCTACCACTCTGCCCAAATCAATGTCACCTACATCCCTCCTCAGAAACCCCATCCAAGGCCGATGCTTACCCAGACCGCCTTCTCCCCCTGACCCCACAAAACGAGGCAGCACAGAACAGCGTTTCCCTACTAAAATTTATTAAGAAAACAAAGGAACATTTTTATTTTATTTTGTCTGTCACAAGCCCTCCATCAAACCCAGGCAGGCCAAAAAGCAGAACAAAAGGGGTGGGGGAAGAAACACACCTGCCTGTAGGAGGGCCGCCCCTCCCCATCTCCATGGGGCTGGGTCCACGCCTCTTTGGTGAGCAGGTGGGGCTGACGATCTTGAGTGCAGCAGACCCCAAAGGTGGAGGCGGGAGAGGGGATTCCCCCTCTCCAGACCAAGAAAGGCGGAACTGTGACCCCAAACCATCTCCAGAAGCAAAGGGTTTTATCTAAAAAGCGTCCTTCGAACGCAGGACAAGTCCATTTCCATGGCTGGCTCTTTTGGTTTTCTGTTTTTGTTCCCAATCCTGGGCTCCCCCCCCCCAATTGACCCAAAGGGCCTGGGGACGGGCAACGATGCAACTGACCGGGGCCAGTGAAGGCTCCCACCCTTTTTCAAGACAGGGGACAATTCTTCTTTTTCACGGCAGCCGGTCTCTGTGTGAGCTCCGACTGCCCTCAGAGCTCCTTCACGGGGGCACCCGCTTGCCTGTTCTCTCCACCCCCCCAGCCCTGACACCGCACTCCCCAAACCCTGCAGCCTAAAGGTCTGATCCCAACGCCCAGGCCCCCCCCCCCCTGCAACCTACCCCACTGGACCAGGAGTGTGTGTGTGTCTGGGGATGATGGTAATGGATGGGTGTGAGCTCAAGACATCTGTGGCGCAGGTACGCAGGTGTCAGGATGGCAAAAGGGAAGGAGGAGGGTCCAGGGGGGGGGGGCTGGAAGAGGGCAAAGAGGATGTCAAGGTGGGGGGCGGCAGGGAGGGGATCGGGGCTCACACACTTCCTCACAAAGTATCCCCCCCTCGCCCCACCTGGCCAAGTAAAAGGAGTATGGGGGTGCCCACTGTCCTATCCTCCCTCCTCGGCGGGGGAACACGACACGCACCTATCGCCCCCCCCCCACTGGCCTGTGCGGACACAACACTTCCCTCTCTCGCACACCCACAGCACGGCCATTCCGGGCGGGTTGGAGACACGTTTATTGTTCATTGGTGGGTGTCAGCCGGGAACGGTGGTGGGGGCGGCAGTGGCTTGGCGCAAGGGCCCCCCCTCCGCCTCAAGGCTGCCCCCTGCTGGTGGCACAGAGCGGCACAGCTTCCTGGGGACGGCGCCCCCCTGCACGCTGCCTGGCTCAGCCCTCCTGCGCCCATCGCAGGAAGGTGGGGATGTCCCGGACGGGGACGTTGCGGGTCAGCGCCTTCACCCGCAGGTTGCGGTCGTCCGTCAGCAGCACCACCTCCCGCAGCAGCCGGATCGGGTCGTCTGCAGGGGGCGAGAGGAGAGGAGGCAGGAGTCAGAGCGGCTCAGATCCCCTCGGAAGAGGGCGGGGGTGCGCGTCCGTAACAATAACCATCCCCTTGCTGCGCTCAGGGCCAGGCGACTGTTACAAACCAGAGGCTGTCACGTTTGTCAGGCCTCATCCGCCATAATCCCCTGATCGCCTGGACTGCACCCCAGGCGAGGCATAAACACTCCGGGAACGCCTCCCTCCGTCAAGATGACAAGTTAAGCTGAGGAGGATTTGGCCCAAGGAAGATGGAAACCGGGGCCTTGGCGGGAGGGGTGGGGGGTGATGGTGAGTTGCCTGTGTGCCTCCCTGCCAGGAGGGCTGCTTGGGGGGATGGAGGAGGAGAAGAGGCCCCCAGGCCATGCAGGAGGGCAGGGCAGGAGGCGGCCCAGCACTTTCCAGAGGGCCAGAGGAAGAGGTGTGCCCGCGGGTTCCCTGCCGTGGCTTCCATACTCTCAAAGGTACTCCAGGTGAGATGGCCGGTTTTTGCTTTATGTTCCAAAAGAAGCTTTCTTTGCGTCGGGCGACGGAGTGAATATTTGCCTGTTCCTTGCTTGGGTCCTACAATCCTAAGGACGTTTTCTAGGGAGTAAACCCCACCCCGGAAAATACAGGAGGCCTTACTGCAGAGTAAACATGGAGAGTGTTGGGGACGACTGCAAGGAGGGTCTCCTCCCTGGCACGGCAGGCCCCCCTGCCCGCCCAGGAGGGGCATCTTAGTGCCCCCCAAAAAACATACCTTTGTTGGCCGGCATGAAGTCCTTGGCCTTGTCGTTGCAGTAGTGGAGGCAGCAGGACAGGATCAGGTCGTCGTTGTTTCCCTGAGGAGGAAGGAGCAGCAGCGGGAGAGGAGTGAGTCCGGAAAAGGAACAGCTCCGCTTGGCCTCTCTCAGCCCAGGGTGTGTTTTTAAAATACAGACTGCCTATTTGCACCCTCTTGCTGTTATGGGTGCAGGTGGGTGTTTTGTGTGGGTGTCTATATTCCTGCTCTGCAGGGGGTTGGACTAGATGACCTGTGGGGGTCCCTTCCAACCCTACAATTCTATGGGGTGAATCTGAGGGAAGGCATAAGGTATTCACGTTCATGTTTCTTTCTGTGTTTGAAGAAGTTGCTTGGAGATCTTTGGCTAATGAGAGACCAACAAGTCTCAACCAGAGCCAGGGCCTTCTCAACACTGGCTCCGACCTGGTGGAACGCCCTGTCTCATGAGACCAGGGCCCTGCAGGATCTGATTTCTTTCCGCAGGGCCTGTAAGACAGAGCTGTTCCACTTGGCCTTTGGCTTGGAATCAACTTGATCCCCTCCCCCCCTTTCCTTTTTTCCTCCTGAGATGGAACTCCTATTTGGGGACTTCCCTGGCATTTTTCTGGCCCATGTAGGACCAGTCTGGATAGTCAGCCTTGGTGAAGAGTTGACGGTTTCTTCCCCAAATAGTTTTGATTTGAGTTTCTACTGAAATGAGGCTGCACTTCAATGTTGTATTTTAATCTTGTCTTTAAGTTGTATTTTAATCAATTGTTTTTATATTTGGTGTTAGCCACCCTGAGCCTGGTCTTGGCTGGGGAGGGCGGGGTATAAATAAAATTTATTATTATTATTATTATTATTTATTATAAATATTGATAATTAAGAAAATAATAATAATAATAATAATAATAATAATAATAGGGTTGCATCCAATTAAGTTCCAGTCAGTGCACAGCCATTGAAATTAATGGATCCAAGTTAGGCATGTTCTTTCATTTCAGTGGGTCTACAGTGAGCAGGCCAAGTGTTGGATACACTAAAGAGAGCTCTGTCAGAAGGAAATGACACTTGCAGGGTGCTGGCCCTGGTGCAGAGGTCACAGCAGCCACTGTCGCCAGGCAGAGACCCCTTGGGAAAACCCCAAGCCAGGAATATGAAGGCGATGCCCACCCCTGGCATGTAGGCATGCTGCAGGTAGACTGCCCTTGGAAGTGGAGGATCCCATTGAGCCATTGCGGCTGATAAGGACCCCAAACCCTTTGGAAAAGCTAAGGATGCTCAGCGCCTTCCCAGGCAGAGATGGAGCTGATGTTCTCTGGGGTCTCAACCTAGAACCTTCTGCACGCCAAGCAGCTGTCCCGCTAAGCCCCTCAAAGGCTGTAAAGCCTGAACCCAGGACCTCCCTGTCGCCCCACCGGAAAGTGGGAGCCCCCTCCCCGGCACCTGTTGCCTGGAGATGTCCTCGCTGCGGAAGGAGATGGACTCCAGCTCGTTGCCGCGGCTGGTGAGGGCTCGCATGTAGCTGTCCCGCTTCTCAAAGCGCGCCTCCAGGAACTCCACTGCCTTGCGGGCCCGCTCCTGCAGCAGCCGCGCGTAGCCCCCCCCACGGTGCTCCGACTCGGGGCCCTTGGCCAGCCCGTCCAGCTCGTTGATGACTGGCAGGGAGGAAGGAAGGAGAGAGGAGAATGTGAGGGGAGCCTGGGGGATTGTGCCGATGGCGCTTTGAGCTCAGCCTCCCAGGAATCGGGATAGACTGCCTCTGGGCCTGGGGGCTCCATAAGAAGCAGAGCCTCCTTGGCCAACCAAGTCCAGCCTCCTGTCCTCACAGGGGGCGACCAGGTGCCCATTGTGGGAAACCTTCAAGCAGGACCCAAACGCAACAGCGGCACCCCCCCTCCTGCCCTTCCCAGCATCCAGCATTGCTGCCTGGCAGTGGGGAAGAGCACAGCCACCCTGGCTAGCAGCCATTGGCCGCCTGCTCCATGTATTTGACCCACCCTCTGTTAAAGCCTTCCAAGCTGGCATTGGCGGTTTGATTCCTGGGTGGGACGTTTCTGCCCCCACCCCAGGCCTTGGGAGACCCCTGCGCCTGAGGCTGGCTGTTTCCTCTGGGCTTGGGGGCAGCAGGTTCTGACTCTGGCTGTGAGTGGAGAGAGAGAGGAACTCAGAGGAGGGAGAGGCAGCGCTGGTCTGTCTTGCCCTGCTAGAAGCAGCCAACGCAACTCCTTTCCCTGCCTCAGAGGGAGCCAGGCAGAAGCTGCCGGAGGTCCCTGGGAATGGCTTTTTCTTTCTTTGCAGCGGGCAGGGTGACAAATATGTCTGGGAGCCCCAGGAGAGCCTGAGGGGGCTTGACAGCACCCCCAGCAGACATAAGCGAGGCCACGAGCACCAGGGAAGTCCCAGAGCCAACGTGGAACCTAGGAACCTAGAGTGAAGTAGCTCCATGCTGCCTGCACTGACTGGCAGCGGCGTTCTAGCATTTACAGAAGCGTCTCTCCCCACCCTACCTGGAGATGCCACTGGGACCTTCTGCATGCAAACAGGCGCTCTACCCCTGAGCTTCATGGAACCCCCTTCCCCTAAAATCGAAGCAAGAGTCCAGCTCTTATGGTTCTGAATAAAGCGGCCCATTTTAAACAGGAGCATAGGAGCCAGACCTTGGGCCCACCTGGCTTTGTGCTGCCTGCACTGGCTGGCAGCAGCTCTCCAGGGTTTCGAGCGAGGGGCTTTTCCCAGCTCCCTTGGCAGATTTATGGCACTGGGGGACTGAGTGTGAGGCCTTCTGAGGTGCCCTAATCTACTGCAATTCCTGCCCTGCAGGGGGCTGGGCTAGATGAGCCTTGGGGGTCCCTTCCAGCTCTCCAGTTCTAGGATTCTAGGGGGCTACGGCCCTTCCCGTGTTGGCAGGCACCTCTTCCCAGGCACCCAGCCCCACCGGCTCTCTGAGATGGTTCATCCGGCTGCTCTTTTCGGCTTTCCTCGCCAAGAGCTGAGATCAAGTGGGAAGTATGCATTCCTCAGAGAGGCTGGGGGGTTGGATGTGCGGAGGGAGAGGCAGAGGGGGAATGGGGGGTGAGGCCTCTCCCTGTCGCTATGAGGCCCCCCAGTGGCACTTCTGGCCATTCCTGGGAGATCTGGCCTGGTACAGTGGGGCCCCCATCCCCATCTGGGCCAAGGCCGCCCCCCCCACCCCCGTTGCTTTGCTCTGGGGAGGATGGCCTGGGAGGGGGAGAGACGAGCCCAGCGCAGGGAACATCAAACAGGAGGAGAGCGGCTGGTACTCCGGGCCGAAATCCGCCACTCGCAGCCTTTTCCAAGGAAAACAGCCTTCAAAGAGGAAGCTTGTTTGCGCTCCTGCCCAGGCTGCCTGGCTGCTTCTCCCCACGCGGATCGGGTTCAAGAGGGGGAGCTTTAACCCCTTCCCCACTCCATAACAAGTGCCTGCTGGATCAGGCCAGTGGCCCATCTAGTCCAGCCTCCTGCTCTCATTGGGGGGGGGGGGGGGGAAGAGGCAGATTCCTCTGGGGCTTCAGTCTGCGAGCCAGAGTGGTATCTTGGTTAGAGCATCAGGCTAGGGCCTGGGTTCAAATCCCCCACTCTCTTCTCTCAGCCTAACCTACCTCGCAGGGTTGTGGTGGGGATTACAGGAGGAGGAGAACCGTCCACACACCACAGTGAGCTCCTTGGAGGAAAAGGCGGGATATAAATGCAGGAAGTAAACGCTCTTCTTCTCCCAGGTCTTTGGCCTTTAAAATTGTGCCTTTGTGTGCTTGGGTGGCATTACTGCTTGTTGTTATGGCATGTATTTTTGTGTTTTTATTTACTGTAAGCTGCCCTGTGATCCTCAGCGAGGAATATCCTCAGTGGAGGAAGCTCAGGTGGTGTTCCCAGGGGAGCTGGGCGGCTGTCTGAGCTGGGGCACAAGGTGTTGAGAGAGGGGTGGGAGGGTGATGCTACACTGACTGGCAGCAGCGGCTTTTGGGGATTTCAGTCTCTCCCCGCCCCCCGGAGACACCGCTGGGGACGGGACCTGGGACCTTCTGCCTGCAAAGAGGATGCCCTCCCCCCCAGCTGCTGCGGTCCTTCCGTGAGGGAGAGGGACGGGAGTGCCCAGCGCCTCCACCCTCCTGCCGGCCCGGCCAGACCACCCAGCAGCAGCAGCAGCCGCCTGTTATCTGCCAGGGCCAAGTGTTTACCAATAACAGGAACCAGCTTTGCTGAGTCGCAGGACTGCAGCTTTATAAGGAGAAAAGGGAGAGCCAGGGCCAGGCAGCTGGGACAAGCGCCTTGGCTCAAGACCTCTCCACCCCCCCGGTACAGAAGTGCTGGCTGCCCTCACGGGTCAGACCCCACCTCCCTTGCCCCAGAGGGCCTCTGTGAAGGCCACAGGCAGGATGCCAGGGCCATGGGACCTCATCCCCCTGCCTGCTTCTGCCTCTCTGCGCCTCGGAGGTAGACTGCCCCTGAGTGTGGAGGCTCCACTGATGCCTGCTGCTTTGCCTGGAGACCGGGGAGGCAGCAGCTCAAAACAGGGCAGTCCATTGGGAGGAGAGGAGAGGAGAGAGCCTCTCCTGAAATGGATGAGTGGCAGGTTCCTCTGGCAAGGAGTTCCAGTAGTGATTGACACACCGCCTGAAGAAGAGGCCATATGCCTCTGAGGGAACATGCACAGGAGGGCCCCACGCCCACTGCCTTAGTTGGATGGAGGGGATATGAATCAAATCAATATGCCCAAGCATTTCCTTCGGGTCCCAAAGGATGCAGAGAGCAGGGAGGGCGGTAAGCAAGGCCTTTTTGTGGGCCAGGTGATGTTTGCAGCCTTATTTGTAAGGTGGGGGAGGGACGTGGCTGCTCCCCACTTGGAGACAGCGCACAGGGTCCATCTTTGCATCACAAGCACACACTCACCAATCAGGGGCACCACGAGGATGAACTGCCGGCAGTCCAGGAGCTTGACCAGGCTGCCCAGATGGTCAATGAAGCCGTTGGTGTCCGGCACCAGGAAGACGGGGCGGATCTCCAGCTCCATCTGCCGCACTTGGGCCTGGTCCTTCAGCACCGCCTAGCACACAAAAAATCCCGCCTTTGAGCCGAGGGGGGATTCTCCCAGCATGCACCAGGGAGTCCCCCTTCCCCAAATTCTGCACAGCCTGAAGAGTGATGGAAACCAAGCAGCTTGGTGCTGAATCCTTTCCCTCCCGCGCAGACCTGCCTGGCCTTTCAGGACAGCCTCAGAGATGTCAACGTAGAATTGCAGAGTCGGAAAGGACCCCAGGGGTCATCCAGTCCAACCCGCCGGCAGTGCAGGAATCACAATGAAGCTCACCCAAGACCCATCGCCTCAAGCTCTCAGGTGAGTGAGAGGCCTTTTCAGTGGAGACATTTGTATGTGCGTGTGGGTTACTATTGATTAAAAACATTTATGTTTCGACAGGTTTTTCATTCTGGCTTCTCTGCTTGAGGGGGCTCTTTTCAGTTTTGTTGATTACCCTGTTTCCCCTATTTTAAGACGTAGTCATAAAATAAGCCATAGCAGGATTTTTTCGCATTTGCGAAATATAAGCCGTAACCCGAAAATAAGCCATAGTGATAGGCGCCGTTCTGGAGGGCGCCAAGGAAAACGCGGGGCTGGGCTTACGTAATAAAAATAAGACATCCCCTCAAAATAAGCCATAGTGCGTTTTCTTGAGGGAAAAAAAAATATAAGACGGTGTCTTAAAATAGGGGAAACACGGTATTATGGTTTATTCCGTCTATTAGTCATTAGTCTCCACCCCCATCGTTCTGCCCGGACACTGAGGTCCATCTCTGAGGGCCTTCTGGTGGTTCCCTCACTGCGAGAAGCAAAGTTACAGGGAACCAGGCAGAGGGCCTTCTTGGTGGTGGCGCCCTCCCTGTGGAACGCCCTCCCATCAGAGGTCAAGGAAATAAAAAACTATCTGACTTTTAGAAGACATCTGAAGGCAGCCCTGTTTAGGGAAGTTTTTAATGTCTGATATTTTATTGTATTTTTAATATTTTGTTGGAAGCCGCCCAGAGTGACTGGGGAAACCCAGCCAGATGGGCAGGGTATAAATAACAATTATTATTATTATTATTATTATTATTATTATTATTAAATAAAAGAGTCACAAGCTTCTATGATGTACTTCTAAGAGGTGACGTGATTGAAGTTTATGAAATGATGCCTGGCCTGGAGAAAGCGGATAAAGGAAAGTCCCCCCCCCCCTAACTCTAGAACTGCTGGACGTCCCTTGAAGCTGAGCGTTGGGAGATTCAGGGCAGATACAAGAAAGTCCTTTTCATGCAGCACGTAGTTAAACTACGGAACTCCCTTCTGCAGGAGGGAACGATGGCCGCCAACTGGGATGGCTTTAGAAGAGCATTTGACAAATTTGCAGAGGAGGAGGAGGAGGAGGAGAGGGCTATGGAGGACGGCTAGCCACAAGGGCTGCGCTCTCCCTCCACAGCCGGAGCCTGAATCCCAGTTGCTGGAAATCGCAGGAGGGGAGAGTTGCTCTTGCGCTCAGGTCTTGCTTGCTGGGGCATCTGACTGGCCCCTGTGAGACTCGATGGGCCCTACCTATGTTCTTCTGCTTTTTATTTTTATGTCACGGGAGCCAAGGAGGCGGCACTTGTGAACCCACCCACCCTGAACTACTCCTTCAGCCCTGTCCGCATTTAGCTTCGCAGGAGCGGCACAGCGAGGAATGTAAAAATACTGTCACGACGTCACGCATGTTCCCGGTGGGAGGAGCTGTTCCTGCAGTGCCCCTGACATGCGCATCCGGTGCCCAGGAGGTGCCTCCCTCCCTCCCTCCCTCCCCAGGCTCCTTGGCCCAGACTCCCGGGCTCCTGGCAAGGCTGAGCGAGGCCTGTGCCGGCCGTCACGTCCCATCCTGCCCCCCTGGGCTGGCCAGGGAGAGGACGACAGGATGCGCATGGTGGTGGCGCTGGGGAGGGTGCCAAGTCCCCCCTCCCCTGTGTTCAAGGAGCCGGAGGGGAACTCGCCTCAGCAGGGTTCAGAGGCCAGGAGGAGGTTTGTTTGTGTTTGGCAGGGGCTGGCCGAGGGGGTACCGGGAGGGGGGGGGAGCGGCGACATCCGGCTGGGCCAGAGAGAGGGGCGTCAGCAACAGGGGTGGAAAAGGCTGTGGAAATGCGGGCAGGGGGCTGCAGGGGGCACCCAGAGGCAGCTGGGTCCCCCAAAGGCTCCCTGGAGAAGAAGGGCCCTGAGGGTGTGCAAAGCTGCTCTGCCCTTCCTGCTGCAGGTTGGGGGAAGAGGAAAAACAGCTTCCTGGGGAAGACTGTCCCTGAGCGCGTGCAAAGTTGCAGGCGTCGTTAGGGATGAGAGGGAACGGGCGCAGAGGAGGCCCAAACTTCCATGCCATGGGAGAGGCTTGGCAACTGGCGAGCGGCAGGTTCCGCCGCCCCATGGCGCTTGCTTGTTGTCTCTGCCCCCGGCCTGGAGCCGCCGGGGTGGGGTTGCCCTTCCGCCACTGGCAGGTGCCTGGCTGTCGGTCCGTGTGCGCACGTGCTGGACGCCTCGGAGGAGGGCTAAATATAGGCAGAGCGCCTCCCCGCAGCCCACCCGCCCCGCCTGCAGCTGGACCCGGCTATTCTGGGCAGCCCCCCCGGGGAGAGCGGCTGCCCTGCTCCGCAGTGCCCAGAGGAAGAGCTTGTTATGGTTCAGGTGGGAATGTTTCAGCTGGGCAGGAAATGCCTCCACTCCAGGCAGACAAAGGACCGGGCAGGGGGGGTGGGGTGGGGGGCAGAAAGAGTGCAAAGCGCTCCTTCGGTTGGCTAAATGACACCCCCCCCCCCCGTCTGAGACAGGTTTGGATGGCCAAGATTTTGCCTCAGAGCACATGGGCGAGACTCACACGGTGCCTCTGAGCTTATGGGGAGATGGGCATCTTCCCAAGGCATAAGGATACCAAAACAGCCTGGATCAGAGCGGGGGGGGGGCATACTAGTCCCAAATCCTGTTCTCAGAGAGGCCAAGCAGATGCCCCAAAGCGAAGCCCATAAGCCAGCAGGTCCTGAGTGCAAGATCCGCTGCTCTCCCCATTTACGAATCCCAGAAACTATTATCCGGAAGCATTTACTGCCTCCTACAGTTGTCTGGATTTGGGGCCAAACTCTGGCCCTTTTTGCCTGGCCATCAGCCCTGCCCTCTCCTTCCGTGGCCTTCGCTGACCTGGCAGTGGTCTTTACGTAGAGAAGGCTCCCCCCGCCCCGCTTGCTTTGCCGCTCTCATTTGGGTATTGAGGAGGAACCTCCTTCACATTTCTGCTTTCTCCTGCTCCCTGCTGTGGAGACGAAGCAGAGCCAGCGACAGCCCTCTGCTCCTGCATGAATCTGTCCAGCCCTCTTTTAAAGCCCTCCAGGTTGGGGGCCATCCCTGCCTCCTGCAGGAAGGAGTTCCGCAGTTTTAACTAGGCACTGCGTGGCTTGCCATCTTGATCTGCCTGTGCCAGGTCCTGCTGCCCCTCCCAAGTGGGATTTGAGTGACCCAGGAGGGCAGAGCCACCCACCCACCCTGAGGACGCACAGCTCCCTGCCGGCTGTCCTTGCCGCCTTGGCTCCAGCCAAGCGAGCTTCACGCTCTCTCTTCTCCCCTGTGCCTCATGTGCTGGGTCGCTCTGGCTTGCCAGAACGCAGGGCCCTCTCTTCCTCTCCTCCTGGCAGGCAGGCAGAGTGGCTGGCTGGCTGCAGCCTCAGCCATTGGGCCACGGTGGGCCTGGAGAGCAGAGAAAGAGAGAGCGCTGGTGGTTCTGGGCCTGCAGCCAACAGCCGGCGGGTACACATGTGCGCTGCTCTCCCAGTAGGGCCTTCAGCGGCCCTGTTTTACAACCACCTCGGCACAGACTCCAGAGTTCACGCATATGGCTAGACAGATGTGTTTGGCTGGCGTTCAAGGCTGGGAAATGAAGAGTTATGGAAGTGAAGAGGGCCCTGGGCACTGCAAGGAGAGAGAATTTGGGGCGGGGGGGGGGGAGAGGAGAGAGAGAAAGAGAGAGAGAGAGAGAGAGAGAAGGAGGGAGGAGGAATTTCCCTTGGCTGCAGGGAGCCAGCCAGCCAGCCAGCCTGCAGGCTCAAGAGGCAAGCCAGCCAACGCCCCAGGGCATGTGCTCTCTCTCTCCTGCAGTTGGCACAGCGGTGCTTCGAAGTGCCGTTTATTTCAGTCTATTAATTAATGAATTAATTAAATTTGCCCACCACCTTTCATCTGTAGATCTCAGGTTGGTTTACAGCAGAGTCAACAGGACTATGAATGGGGGGAGGGATGTTGGGTTGAGCTCTGCTGCGGTTTGGGGAAAGTGGGACTCAAGCGCAGCAAAGCCTTCCAGCTCAGCTCCTGTCCCGCGTGAGATTTATGATGCAGAGGTGGTTAGGGGCTTTAGCATTGCCAGTCGGTCCTGGAGACTGCTGCCCCCGACTCACCCAATGACCCGCCTGGCCCAGCAAGCGGGGAGGGTGTGCCGCCCTGATGGTTCTTGGGATTGCGCTCCCAAAAGCTTGCCAGAGATGTGCGGTTGGCATCACCCCTGAGGCTAACCTACCCATTTGTCTAATTCTCTTTTAAAGCCATCCAGGTTGGTGGCCATCACTGCCTCCTGTGGGAGGGAGTTCCACAGATTAACTTTGCATTGTGTGAAGGAGGGCTTTCCCCCCCCCTGTCCTGAATCTCCCAACATTCAAGTTATCTGGATGCTCACGAGATGTAGTGTTAGGAGAAAGGGAGGAAAGCTTATTTATTGCCGCACCTTGCATATTTTATGTTTTTTGTTCACAGCTTATTTTTGCTGTACATTTGTTAAACTCATCTGTTGGGTTTTTTTAGAAAAAGAATTCCACTTATATGTTGCATGAAGCGTGTGATATGCCACCTTGGAATATTTTCAATGAAAGGCTGTTAAGAAATATTTAAAGGCAGAGGCAGGGAACCTTTTGTTCAGGCCTTAGGGCCACATTGCCTTCCAGGGGCCACATGTGCAGGGCCAGATGCAAGGGCAAATTATGCAAATTTAATTTAGCTTTCTACACTAGGCTAGCTTCTGTGTCCAGTTCTGGGCACCACAGTTCAAGAAGGATACTGACAAGCTAGAACGTGTCCAGAGGAGGGCAACCCAAATGGTCAAAGACCTGGAAACGATGCCTTATGAGGAACGGCTTAGGGAGCTGGGTATGTTTAGCCTGGAGAAGAGAAGGTTAAGGGGTGATATGATAGCCATGTTCAAATATATAAAAGGATGTCATATAGAGGAGGGAGAAAGGTTGTTTTCTGCTGCTCCAGAGAAGCGGACACGGAGCAATGGATTCAAACTACAAGAAAGAAGATTCCACCTAAACATTAGGAAGAACTTCCTGACAGTAAGAGCTGTTCGACAGTGGAATTTGCTGCCAAGGAGTGTGGTGGAGTCTCCTTCTTTGGAGGTCTTTAAGCAGAGGCTTGACAGCCACCTGTCAGGTATGCTTTGATGGTGTTTCCTGCTTGGCAGGGGGTTGGACTGGATGGCCCTTGGGGTCTCTTCCAACTCTACGATTCTGCAGACACTCAGACACCTCCCAAAACCACGTGAAGTATTAAGCAGAGCTAGAAAGGGGCTTGGGAGATTTCCAAGGGCCGGTCGCTGAGGCTTGGAGGGCCGTATTTGGGGCCTGAAGCTTCCTACCCCTGCTATAAGTAAATGGATACATGCATACAAACTGAGATTCCTGTGCTGCAGGGGTTGGACTAGATGACTCTGGGGACCCCTTCCAGCTTTACAATTCGACCATACGCCCCAGTGCAAACCTGGATCTTGTCTTGCCGGCGTTGCTGTTCGGCCACCTTCCTGGTCAGCGCTTGCTTCTTGGCCCGCAGCTCCCTGATGTCCAGCTCTCCGCCGCTGCCGTCGGCCTCCGAGTCGTCCTCAAAAGCCTCGATCCGGACATCGTCCTCCTTGTCACCAGCCAGGAGGAGGGGAGGAAGAAAAGAAAGGGTGGTTGGGAAGGACAGTTGCAACAAAGGAAAGCTAACAAGCTATATGCAGCACTTTCGCCCCTCACCCCCCGTTCCATCTTCCCACCATGAACACTGGGAATCGCATGGTTGATCTCGCTGCAGGAGGATGGGAGCCCCTTCAGGGAACTACAATTCCCAGGGATCCCTGGGAGCAGGCGCTGCACCATGGCTCACCCCTTCGCCTCCTCACTGCAATAAACTCCTCCTCCTGCTTCCGCTGGGAAAGGGGCGGAGAGGACCAAGGGCAGGGAGACGTTCCCCATCACGGAACTGCAGAGTTGGAAGGGACCCTGAGGGTCATCCAGCCCACGGTCCTGCAATGCAGGAATCGCAGCTGAAGGATTCCTGACAGACTCCACCACCTCCCAGCCCCGGGGCTCCTGCACACGCACCACGTTTCACAGGGACACACAAGACATTCTGCTCCAAACCCCTTTTGAAAAAGGGGAAAGGAGGGAGCAGCAGCAGTGGCCCCTCTAGCCCAGCCTGCTGTCCCCACAGGGGCCAACCAGATGCCCATTACGGGAAACCCGCAAGCAGGATCTGAGCACAGGAGCCTTCTCCCCTCCTGCAGTTTCCAGCAACTGGGATTCAGAAGGATTGCTGCCTCTGACCGTGGAGGCAGAGCCAAGTCCCTGGGCTGGTAGCCACTGACAGCCCTCTCCTCCTCTATGAATTTGCCTGGTCCTCTTTTTAAACCTATCTGTGTTGGCGGCCATCCCTGCCTCCTGTGGGAGGGAGTTCCATAGTTCAACACAGCGCTGCGTGAAGAAGGACTCTCTTTTATCCAGCCTGAATTTCCCAACGTTCAGCTTCGTCACCTCTCCTTGAGTTCTCACGTTATGAGAGAGGGAGGAACACTTTTCTTTATCTGCTTTCTCTATGCCATGCATGACTTCTATAAACTTCTATTGTGCTGCCTCTCCCTCGCCTTTTCTCTAAAGTAAAAAGTCCTCACAGCTGCTACCTTCCTTCACGGGGGAGTCTCTCAATTCCCTCAATTATTTGGGCTGCCCTTTTCTGATCTTTCCCTCTACTCTACAATATCCTCTTTCAGGTGAGGCGACCAGAACGGCCCTCCTCCGTGGATTTCGTCTGTAAGCCACCTTGTGTCCCAGTCAGGGGGAAAGGAGGGGTGTAAATAAACCAATCTGTCCCATCCTCTTTCAAAGCCATCTAGGCTGGTGGCCACCGCTGATTCCTGCGGGAGCGAGTTCCACAGTTTAACTCTGCGGAAAACGAAGGAGGGCTTTCTTTTGCCTCCCCCCCCTTTCCCGTTCTCTGACCTCCTGCGAGATCCTCCTCAAGGCAAGCGCAGCCTTGCAGAGCAGCTGGCAGGGATGCTGAACGAACACCAAGCGCTCACACACTCTCACACACGGACGGCCTGCAGAGAACCCTGGGCTACAGGAACAAGCCGGGGCAGAAAAACAAGAGGAGAAATTCCTTAATCACATCAGGATGTGTGTGTGTGAAAGAGAGAGCGCGAGAGGCAAAGGGAGGGCAGGGAAGAGGAGGCGGGGGGGGGGGGAGAAGAGCCAGCACCAAGCCCCTCTCTTCCTGTACGTGGGCTGCTGTTCGGCACTGCTTCTCACCCCCCCTCCACCGCCCCAATAAACTCGATCCTGAGCCTGAACCCTCACCCTGCTCTGCCTCCCACCCCCCAGCCCTTTCCTGCTGGGCCTGAGCTGCACGTTATTAAAGCTGTGCCCCCCACCCCGAAAGGAATCGTTATTTGGAAAGCGCATCTGGAACTCATCGCTGTTGCCAGAGAGAGAGAGAGAGAGAAAGAGACAGAGAAATAAAGGCTGCTGGCAGGAAGGGGCACATATGAGTGCAGCAGCAGCAGGACCCCCCCCCCCAAAAGGGCTGGTCTTCCTCCTCCTCCTCCTGGCCAGCTATAAATAGCGGGGAGCGCGGCCAGCCCAGGCCCCGCTGGGGCAATTGCTCCTGCTGCTGCCTGCACTGATCTCTCTCTCCCCCCCCCCCCCGCCCTCCGGTACCTGATCTTCCAGTTGTTTTCCCTCTTGGCTGGCTGCTTCCTTTCCCATGGCGTCTGGGACGGGGGCCACTGACACATACTTTCCACCCTTGAATGCCAGCAATGGCTCTTCTTGGCCACAGAGGGCTTCCAGGAAATACTTCAGCACAGTGACCCGCTTGCAGTCCGCCGCAATGACCTACGGAGGAGCCAGGATGAGAAAGATGGAGGGGGTGGGGTGGGGGACACACACAACAAGATGCAGAGGTCAGAGGGCACTGTCTGGGCAGGGGGGGGTGGGACAGGGCGCAGGCACGGAGCAGAGCCAGAGGGAGACCCGAGTTTGAGTCCTGCTGGCAATACGGGAGGGAATCTGTGGCTAAGGAGAGAAGCAGTGGGATGTAGTGGTTAGTGCGCTGAGTGAAGGCCTGGGATCAAATCCCTGCTCAGCCAGGAAGCCTCACCCTGGCCACTTGTCTCTCAGGCTCACACTCTTTACAGGGCTGTTGTGGAGACTGAAGGGAACGATGGAGAAAGCTCACACCATTGGGGGCTCCTTGGAGCAGGATATCCTGTTCTCCAGATCCTCAGAGCTTTAAGTTAGAGATGCCAAACCTCCGATGGAGGGGGCGCCTCTTGTGGCATTATGAGGACATGATCCGAGAGACTTCTCTGCCCGCTGCGACTGCTCACGACAGCAAACGGGCTTCCGAGCTGGACTGAGCTCTGGGACCTTCCCTTTTATGCATCTATAGCTCAACCATTGTCTCTCTCTTTATCAATTTCTATTTCTGAACCATCGTATCTAGATCAATCTCTAAACCTGGCAAGCCTTTGAAGCTGCTGAAACAATAAAAGAGATAAAAACAGTAACAGGTGGGAATGGAGATACAGAAAAGGGGCGCGTTTTAGGGTGCTCCATCACGAGCGCCTGTTCCAGCCACATGTTGGATCCACCCAGGAAAGAGGCTTTCTGGGTTTGGCAGGGCAAGCTGCCAAGGTGCCCCACCCCTGCAACCCGCAGGAGAGCCTCTGATGGGCACCAGGTTGGTGCCACCCTTTCCCTCCTTGCGGGTTTCCCTTTGGGCATCTAGGTGGTCACTGTGAGGAAAGGATGATGGGCTAGATGGGCCACTGGCCTGATCCAGGAGGCTCTTGGTCCAGACCAGCACCCTGCTTTCCACAGAAGTCAAGAAGACAGCCAAAGCAGGTTTCGAAAGGGACGCCCCTTTTCTGCTGCAGCTGCCCAGTGTTCAAGAGGGTAGACTGTGCCTGGATATGGAAGTTCCATGTGCCCATCAAGATCAGCAGCCCCTGCCAGCCCTCTCCTCCTCCTCCTCCTCCAATCCTCTCCAAAGCCTCTTACGCCAGCAGGCTTACACTGCCCCATGTTCCAAGTCAGTGACGCACCCGGGTGAAGAAATCCTCCCTTCTCTCGCCAGCCTGGGAGGGCTGCGATCCTTGACAGGCTCGGCTCTGATGGACAGAGCTGCCGGCAAGCTTCCGAGAGAAAGCCTGTAGGGCTTCCTGAAGGAAGGCTGGGGAGGGAGAGAAGGGAGGGGAGGCATCCCAGCATGGCTGGTGCAGACTTCTGCTCCTCCATGCCTGCTTCAAAGGCACTAAAAAGCAGGGTGGGGTTTTTTTTTTTGGGGGGTGCCCTCCTTCCTGCTGCCCTCCTTCGCTGCAGGGAATTGGTGTCTCTGCTGCGGCCAGGTCCCCCCAGAAGGGATTTCAAGGTGAAAATGAAGAACACATGGCAGGTGCCCATGCTGGCTGACTGCAATGCCAGCCTGCCAAAGGAGCCACAGAACTGTAAAACTGGAAAGGACCCCCAAGGGTCATCTAGTCCAACCCTCTGCCATGTAGGAGTCACAGAAGCCCCAAGAGTCTGAGAAAAACGAGATGGGAAGCCGCAGGATGGAAGATGGCTGCTGGACAGCTGTTCCCTCTGTGTCCTCAGCTCCTCCCGTCCTGTCCCATCCTGTGCTGCATCCTTCACTGAGATACAGCCCTTTCCTTGAAAATAAAGGAAGATTCTAGTCCTCATGGCTCTCAATAAAGGGTTGAAACAGGAACCTAGGAAGTGGCCTTATACCCAGTCAAACCAATGGTCCATGTAACGCAATAGTGTCTACACTGACTGGCAGCAGCTCTCTCCCAGCCTAGGAAATAAACAACAATTTGACTCTTAGAAGACGTGTGAAGGCAGTCCTGTACAGGGAGGTTTAAAATGCTTGATGTTTTATTGTGTTTTTAATATTTTGTTGGGAGCTGCCCAGAGTGGCTGGGACAACCCAGTCAGATGGGTGGCATATAAACAATAAAGTTCTTCTTCTTCTTATGACCCGGAGATGCCTTTGGGGATTGAACCTGGAACCTCCTGCCTGCAAGGCAGACGCTGTAACCCTGAGCTTCGGCCCTCCCCTGCCTGCAGAGAAGACGGCGAGCCCTTTGGGCAGTTGGAGCACTGGAGGCCTGGCCTGCGAGAGGGGATGCCTGCTGGCCAGGAGAGGGATCAATGGGGAAGAAGCGTGCCCCACAAGCAACACCAGCAGGGAGGCCCCCCGCACTCTCTGGGCCAAGAGGGGAGGGGGTGAGGGGGGCTGGGCTAGCCCGGGTGGCTCCCTGGGGAGGCTGACTCAGAACCGCCAGGGCTGGTGGGGAGAGGCAGCTCTGCCCTGCCGGGGAGAGGAAGTGCTTGCACTTCCCCTGCCCCCTCGAGCTGCCAGCTTCCTCTGCCGCAGGGTAATCGGAGTCCCCTGGCGCATGGGCCATCAGCTGCCTCACCCCGCCGTGACCTCCCTGGCCTGACATTGCCCCCCGCCCGGCAGGAAGCAGGGAACATGCTGCAATGGGGGGGGAGGAGCTGCTCCCCCCTCCCCAACAAGCGTGGGTCTGCCGGAGTGTGCAGAGAGCGAGCAAGAGGGGGCGTCTGGCAGGGTCAGCTCCCAGGCCTCGGACGTGCCACAACTGGCCAGCAACCCACCTGGCCCGCCTTAAAGGGTTGGGGTATGGGAGCACCCTGGGAGCATCCAAGTCTGGGCATGGGCCTTGCATGAAGGAGATCCCAAGATCAATCCCCGGGAAAAGCCGCCCCACGGCCTCCCTGTGAAAGGGAGCCTAGAAACAGAGCTCGTGTGGGGGGCTCAGGATGGTACTGGCGCTGCCAAGGTCCTCTGGGAGTTCACCCCCCTTCTGGATCACTCTGGGTTTGGGGCAGGGACAGCCCTTTGTGGCTCCTGGCTTCTCCCCCTCCGCCCTAGCAAGCCGAAACCCAGCTCCTAAAGTTTCGATCCTGCGATTGGAAAAGTTTCCCCTGCCCCACCCAGCGGACCTGACAGGAGACGGGTCTGGACGGGGGACAGAGGGCGGGGGGCTGGCTGGAGATGCTGGCAGGTCTGAGCCCCTGGCAAGACAGCGTGGCTCGCCCTGGCCTACCTTGTGGCGCGGCTGGGAGGGTGCGAAGGACGATAATGCACTCTTTGGCACCAGGTGCGTCATAAATCCCACGACCGGGTTTGTGGGACGTAAGAACATGAGAAGAGGCTGCTGGATCAGGCCAGTGGGGGCCCCTCTAGTGCAGCGTCCTCTTCCCAGAGTGATCGCCCAGGCGCCTCTTGTGGGAATAACCTCCGTTCAAGGGGTTTCTCTGGGTCCAGGGGAGCGTTGGGATGTTGCTGCCTCCCCCCTGCATGCCAAGCTGGGTGCAGCAAAGAGAAGGCGGCGCTGGGAGAATCTGTGCATGGGGGGGGGGGGAGAGGTGGCAGGATCCGGCCAAGACTTGGGGCTCTGTGCCACACACCCCAGAGGCACAAACTTCCCCTTCCCCTGCAGCTCACGTTCCCTGGACCACCTCGAAAGGCGGCTTGATTTACGGATTGCCTCCCCTCTGTTAATTCCTGACACCATTTGGCTGCCTTTCAGAGTATGTCTGAAGCGCTTGGGAGCGAGAGACACCAGCCTTGACTGGGAAAGGTCAACCTCGCCAGCAGCTGCAGCACAGGACCCGGTGGGGGCAGGAGAGGAGGGGGCGCTCGGGAGAAGGCCCCAAAGCTCTCCTGGCAAGGAGCTGGTGAAAGTGGCTGCCAGAGCCTCCCTTCCTCCTTTGCTGGCAGAGGCTCCTCGGAGCACTTAACAGGTGATTAAAACATCAGGACAGGAGAGACCCCAGCCAAGCGCTCCACTTGGCCACATTTCTGCACACCAGGGGAAACCGGAGGCAGCCCCATCTCTCTGCTCCCCTGACCACGCAGCTACCCCTGGGGTTCCCAAAGTGGGTGGTGTCACCCCTTGGGCGCAGCAGGGGGGCACTGGAGGCGCAAAGGACTGTCGGACTTGGAAAAGCTGCTAGCACTGGATCAATTTCACCCGTTTTGTTGAATTAAGCTAAATAGTTCCACCCGGATTTTGAATAAAAGTGCAACCAATTGTTCCTGTTATGAATTTCATTGTGTTATTATCTTCTTTAGTGGGTCAGGAAGACCACTGCTGAATAATGCTTTTTATAGGGTAGGGGGCACTGGGGATGAGTTTGTGGAAACAAGGGGGTGGGGGCCTGAAAAAGTTTGGGAACCACTGAGCAATGGACCTATCTGCCCCCCCCCCCTCCTGGCTGGAGGTCTGGCGCTGAGCAATGGGAGAGGCACCCGCTGAGGTGATGGCAAGCCATCAGGGCTCTGCGGCAGGAGTGGCGCAGGAGCTGGCAACCTGGCCCCCCTGAGCTATAGGGCTGGGCTGAATCCCACCTGCCGGAGGAGCACCAGGCAGCTGCTCTGTCCCTGGGGGAGGAGAACGTGGGTGCAAGCCTGGCAGGGTGACTATGGGAAGCAGGAGAGCGGCCTCATCCCCACTGGCGCTCTGGCTCACCCTCTTCCGGGGTAAGTTCCTGCCAGAGAGGGCACCAGAAGGTGCAGCCTCAGCAGAAGGGGTGGAGGCGTGGCATTTGGGGGCAGTGCTCCGCTGAGCTACCAACAAGTCATCAAAATGCTGTTCTGCAAAAAAAGGCTGAATCCTCTGCAACCGTTTTCGAGTCACGCAAACAAAGCAGCGCTTGCGCAATATGCAATGATGGGGGAGGGGCAAAGAGCCACTGCAGGCAAGCACAGGCTCCCCGGCCCAGCCACGGAAGCCTCACTGTTTTCCATGATTGTGGTGGCTGCTGCCCACATGCTTGGCAGACTCAAACAAAGCCAAGCTTCTAACTCTGCTGCTGCCAAAACCTGAAACAGATGCAGAATCCTGCAGTGGCAGGAAATGCTTGCATGGAGCAGCACCCACCTGAAAATGTGAGACCCTAAGAAGAGCCCGCTGGATCAGGCCAGCATCCTGTTCTCGCAGGGGCCGACCAGATGCCTGGGAGAAACCAGCAAGCAGGATCCCAGCACGGGAGCCCTCGCCCCTCCTGCCTGCTGTTTCCAGCAACTGGCATTCAGAAGCATCGCTGTGCAGAGTCGAGCCCTGGGGGCTAGCAGCCTCCTCCAGGAATGTGTCCACTCCTCTTTGAAAGCCATCCAAGTTGGTGGCCATCTTTGCCTCCCGAGGGAGCGGGTTCTGCAGTTTAACTGTGCGTTGTGTGAAGAAGGACTTTCTTGCAACTATGGACAACCTCGGCAGAACAGGAAGAGTCGAGGGTGACCTGGGGAGGCTTTACAAGGGCAGAGAGAGCGAGAGAGCGGAGGAGCTTTCACTTCCTGTCCAGACACCACAAAAGCGCCTCGCTGCTGCTCCAGCCTTGGGCGAGCGGCACGTCCTCATCTGGGCACTTGCTCTGCCTCCCTCCTATTCCCAGGCGCAGGGACGCGTCTCTTGCAAGGGCTGAAAGCCTTCCGAAGGTGGCCGGGGCCTGGATCCATCCCGTCCGCGTCTGTTCTTCCTCCTCCCTGGTTCCTCCGGAGGAGAGGGTCGGAGGGGAGGAAGCCCCCGTCCTTCCCCTCCCTCCCCTCCACGCCCTCGACATGATCTAGCTCTTGGCGGAACCGCTGGCCAGACATTACCAGTGCTGGTGGAGCAGGAGCAGGAGCGTTCCAAGGAGTGCTGCAGGGACCCAGAGAGGAGGAGGAGGAGGAGGCGGGGGCACCGGGAGGGTGGGGGGAGCAGGCCAGAGAAATGGGGAGAGGCTCAGCTCTGGGAGTTCAAGGCAGGGTTGATGGGCTCTCTCGCTGGCTCGAAAGGGACATCCCACATTTCAGGGAGCTGCGACTCCGCAATCCATCTCAAATCTGCAGAGAGCCCAGCTGGGCAGGCACCTCTCCACGTCCTTCCCCCCCCCCCCCCGCACCTTCAACAACAAATCTCAAGCCTTGATCGGAGTTAGCTCAGCGTTTCCGAGCCTCTGACAGGAGATGGGAGGTGGGGATGGGCCACAGCTGGCCAGCTGCAAACCTGGGCGTAGTTTGTTCCGCTGCCCGTGGGCCAGGCAAGACCTCTCTCTCTCTCTCCCTCTCCAGATGAGGCTTCTCCTACCGGCTGCCTCCCCAGGCAGGTCCTCCTGCCAGCAAAGAGCAGGGAAGATTTTCCAGCCCATTGTCTTCTCCGCCCCAAGATGCACATTTCTCCCCACTCCCTGCTGCCAGCTGCGTCTCTTCCCCAGGCACGGGGCGTCCTGGAAAGAGAGAGACTTGCCACTAAGGAGGATGGGGGAGGAATGTTCTGCAACGCTGCCCCCCCCAGGCACCCTGCTTCTTCTACATGTCACCCCACAACAGGGCACCCCAGGTGAAGGGGTGGGGAGGCAGCAATGCTGCTGAATGCCAACTGCTGGAAACCACCGGAGCGGAAAGGGCTCTGCCTGTGGGTTTTCCATTCAGGCATCTGGTTGGCCGTTGTGGGAGCAGGATGTTGGACTAGGAAGGCCACTGGCAAGGTCCAGAGAGCGACCAAAGAACCAGGCTCAAGCCCCATCTTGGAGGGGCTACTGAGGGGCAGCTCTGTGGAGCCAGAAGGAGCCAAGCGTGGCACCCTGCCCCTGAGAGAAAGGTGCCCCCAAGCATCCCCGGAACTGTAGCTCAGGGGCAAGGCACCCTCCTCTCCTCCCACCCCAACGGAGAGGGACTCCACCTCCACGTAGATGGGTGTGAAAAGGGAGCCTTGCTAGGAGGAAGAAGAGGTGCTCACTCCTGGCCTGACAGCTCATCCATTACACCAGGGAGAACCAGCAGCAGCAGCAGCAGCAGCAGCGCCACAGAGCAAGTCCCTGCACGAAGCCCAGGGAAGAAGAGCAGAGGAGCCCCAAATGTTCCCTTCCGCCTCCTGCTGAGGCTCTGGGGGCTTTGGGAGAAAGTGCAGGGGGGGGGGCTGTAAGGGTGATGAAAATAAGTAACAGAACTATAGAGTTGGAAGGGACCCCCAAGGGTCATCTAGCCCAGCCCCCTGCCATCACAGAATTGGAAGGGGGTTCCTGCAGGGGTTGGGGCTGCTCTGGGTTGCTTCTGCCCCTGGGAGAGAGAGAGAGACAGTTCCCCTGAATGTAGGAGGGAGCCTCCATCTCTCCCCAGGCCCAATCTGCAGAGGCCACTGGAGGACTGAGCCTGGGACCTCCTTCTGCATGCCAAGCAGGCGTACTCGGCTGCACTTTCCTGCACCCTACACCAATTCACCTTGAATCTTGGGGAAGAGGGGTTACCAGAAACCGTTTTCTTTTCCAGAAGCCACCCATAGGAAGGGAGGAATTTGGAGGACAAACTGGGTCACAGTCCTGGATGTTCTGGGTGGGTTCACGAGCACAAATAATATTCAGGAGAGGGAGGGAGGTCAGGGGCATGGCCATGGACCCCCCCCCCCAGAGCAGAAAGAGAGCCTGCTGGGTCAGGTCAATGGCCCACCTAGCCCAGCATCCTGTTCTCATGGACGGCAGCCAACCAGATGCCCCAAAGGGAAACTCACAAGCAGGATCTGAGCACAAGAGACGCACTCTCGCCTCCTGAGGTTCCCAGCCAGTGGCACTCAGAAGTATTGCTGCCTCTGACTGGGCAGTCAGAGCAGAGCCACCACAGCTAGCGAATATCAATAGCCCTCTCCTCCTCCATGAATTTGTCCAATCCTCTTTAAAGCCGTTCAGATTGGTGGCGATGACTGTTTCTTGTGGGAGGGAGTTCCACCGTTTGTGCCGCGTGAAGCAGTCCTTTATCTGACTGGAATTTGCTCAGAGAAAAGCTGAGGAGGTCTGGGCCTGCAGTAAGCCCTCTCCTCCTCTGTGCTGATAGGGTGGTTCCCCCTAGCAAGAGGCCAGCCCTCATGGAGGTGCAGATGGATGGGCTTCTCCCTCTCTGCACCTTCTGCCTGGAGGGCTGCCTCTCTCCCCGCAGTTGCCTCCTGGTGACCCTGCTCTTGACACCCCGGCAACCAGGTGCAAATATTTCCCCACCAAGCCAGAGGCTTTGCTCCCCCCCCCTCGGGAGGCTCCTTGATGTAGATCCAAGGGAGGTGAGGACATCAAAGGGACTGTGCAGGTTCCCTCCAGAGAATCAGAGGGGGACTCACGCCAGCTTTCAAATGCAAATTTGCTCCAATTTCAGTACTTAAAAAAGAAGAAGCAACCCCCAAACCAGCACCAGCACCAGCTTATACTAGATGTTGCTGGAGTCTAAAGGAAGCCAAGCTTGCCTGGAGGCTCCTCTTTCGAGTCAAGGCTGTGCAAACTCTCAGGAGGGGTCATCCGAATGGCGGATGTTGGGCACCTTCGCCCACCTGGTGGCCCCATGCAGACCTCCTGCAACTTGCTCATTGCCCAACAGAGCTTGCTGCCCCTGGATAGATTGTCAATGCTGTAAGGGGGTGTATTATTAATGTATAGTAACATTTTGAATTCTGGTGCTGGAGGAGACTCTTGAGAGTCCCATAGACTGCAAGAAGATCAAACCTATCCATCCTTAAAGAAATCAGCCCTGAGTGCTCACTGGAAGGACAGATCCTGAAGTTGAGGCTCCAGTACTTTGGTCACCTCATGAGAAGAGAAGACTCCCTGGAAAAGACCCTGATGTTGGGAAAGATGGAGGGCACAAGGAGAAGGGGACGGCAGAGGACGAGGTGGTTGGACAGTGTTCTCGAAGCTACTAACATGAGTTTGGCCAAACTGCGAGAGGCAGTGAAGGATAGGCGTGCCTGGCGTGCTCTGGTCCATGGGGTCACGAAGAGGCGGACACGACTGAATGACTGAACAACAACAACAACAACAACAACAGTAACATTTCATGCAGGCTGTCCCCAGCCCAAGAGCCTTCTCCCCTCCTGTGGTTTCCATAAGAAGAGCTTACTGGTTCAGGCCCACTGTTCTCAGAGGATTATGAGGAACTTGCCTCTTAAAAACAGCCCAAGAGGAGCCTGCTGGGTCAGGCCAACGGCCCATCTAGTCCAGCATCCTGTTCTCACAGTGGACAACCAGATGCTCGTTATGGGAAACCGGCAAGCAGGACTGGAGCACCAGAGCCCTCTTCCCTCCTGTGGGTTCCAGCAACTGGTATTCAGAGGCAGAGTGTGGCCAGCAATACCTCTCTCCTCCAAGAGCAGTGGCTCTCACCCTCTGCAGACCCAGGGACTCTCTTCAGCCCAGATGGGCAGCTCGGCAACCACTTCTTAATTAATTCTTTTTCAAACACAACGGCTCTGCCACCCTCAGAGATGTGGGGGACGCCAGCCTAGGAGAGGGGCTTTCTCTGCAGGACCCCCTAAATTCTGGAAATCCCTCTCTGCAGACCTAACCTTGGATGGTTGGACCTTCTGAGGGTCTCGACTCTCTGGGTGCAATTGAGATGCTGCTCTATTCTATTTCGCTTGTTCTCTAATTGCAATGGCTTCATAAACGTTTTGGTAATTGCATAATTATAGGGTTGAAACCTGCCCCGGGACCTTATGGTAAGAAATCCTATTAGCAAACAAATGTATTTGGATGGTGGTTAAGTGCTGCTGTTGAAAAGCCACCTCAGGTGACTTTGCAACCTGGAGGCTGCAGGCGGGGACACTGGAGCAGCGGAAGCCAACAGGGCACCCTCCGGGGGTGGGGGTGGGTGCTGGACTACAACTCCCAACTCCATCCCTGCCCACTGGCTGTGCTGCCTGCCAGGGCTGCTGGCCTACTCTGGAGGCTGGCAGCACAGTCATGCAGCGCGCACCCCACTCCAAGGCCCCTCCAGAGCTCCTCTGTCCGGCAGTGCCAGCACAAAGGGAGGCTCTTTCCTGGTGCTGAGCAAGGACTGAGAGAGGATGCAGAGGCTGATGAGGGGAAGCCGGGAGGGCCCACACACTGTCCAAAGTTGCCCAGGCCACTCTCTCTCTCTCGGCAGGACGTTGGCCCTGCCTTGAGCCTCCAAAGAGGCATGGCTTGCAAGCCCCCAAACCCCTTGCTTCCTGCTGGAAGGACCAGGGAGGGGGTGGTCCTGATCCCTGTGCCCCCTTCCAAAAGCATAGGTGGGTGCTCAATCACTTCCGGGGAGAAGCTGCACCCCCAACCTTGAGCACATGCCCCCCACAATTGTGGCCACTCCATCAGCTCTCCTGGGGGTGGGGGCATCTCTGGCTGTGCCTTCCCAGCTCGGCCCTCGGATCCTTGCCACGGATCCACATATTTTTTTAATTTGATGTAATTATCTCCTCGGAATTACCGTACGCAGCCTCTCTCTGGGGATCCGAGGCAATTAAGGGGAGATAAATTTCGTTCCGCGGAGCGAGCTGTCAAGCGGATGAAGCAATTCCATTCCCCCATTTGAAGTGGGAGCTCTGGGTCATGCCTGGTTTATTTGAAACGGTGCCATCACCTCAAGCGGCTGATCTTATCTCGCGCCTCCTTCCCCCCCCCCCAACGGCAGGGGCACTGCCGCAAGTGATGACACCTGGCCGGCCGCCAGCTCCTCCCAAGACGCAGCTGACACAAGAGAGGGGCCGCTGGGTGCTCCGATCCAAAGGAGATTGGGGGGTGGGAGGAGCGCTGGGAACATTCAGGGCCTGAGTAAGAAAGAGTCTGCCGGATCAGGACAGTGGCCCACCGAGCCCAGCCTCCTGTTCTCACAGGGGCCTGGAAATCTGTAAGCAGGACCAGAGCACCAGAGCCCTCTTCCCTCCTGGGGTTTCCAGCAACTGGTATTCTGCAGCATGGCTGCCTCCAACCAGGGTGGCAGAGCCTGGGCACAATGGCCAGTAGCCATCAATGGCCCTCTTGTCCTCATGAATTTGTCAAATGCTCTTGGAAAGCCATCCCAGTTGGTGGCCACCCCTGCCTCCTGTGGGAGGCAGTTCCACAGTTTAACCATGCCCTGCTGCATGAGCAAGCTCTTCCTTCTATCTGTCCTGAATGTTCCAGCTTTCCGCTTCTCGGATGTTTGCAAGTTATGAGAAGAGTAAAACGTTCCCCTGCCACTTTCCTCGTGCCAGGCATAATTCAATACACTTCTGTCATGTCAGCTCTTGCCTTTTCTCTAAACTAAAAAGTCAACCTTTCCTCCGAGGGGAGCCCCTCCAGCCCCTTGATCGTTTCAGCTGCTTTTTCCCCTGAACCTTCTCCTTGGAGGTTTTTAAGCAGCGGTTGGATGGCCCTCTGCCTTGGATGCTTTTAGCTGAGATTCCCTTCCAACTCTACGATTCTTTGATTCTCTGAGTGGCCAACCAGATGAGCCAACGGGAAGCCCAAGAGCCATCAGGAGCAGAGCTTCAGAGGAATGAGGCCTCTGGTCCTGCAGACAGTATGCAGACATCACAAGAAGAGCCTGGCTGCTGGATCAGGCCAAAGAGGGCCCATCTAGTCCACCATCGCCATGGCCAACGAGGTTCCCCCATGGAAATCCGCAAGCAAGCAGGACCTGAGCGCAAGGGCAGCAGCCGTCCCCGCTTCGGTGTCCCAGAGGCAATTACATCCTCTGGCGCTGGAGGGAGAACAGAGCCCTTGGGGTTTGTGCCATGAGTTTGCCTGGGGATCTGCGCCTAAAGGCCTTTGGAAGGGAAGTCGATCCCTTGGCTCTTTTGCTCCCAGCCATAGGCCTGCAAGGAGGGCGAGTGTCTGGGCAGCCCCTAATCCTCCTCCTCTCTGCCTGCCCCTCCCCTTCCACCACTTCATTAAGCACTCTGGGATCCCCTAAGGATCCTTCCAGAGGAAGGGAGAGGGCAGAAAAGCTTCTTGGCCAAGAGGCTTGCTGGATCCAAGCTGGCAAGGTGAGTGAGCGTTCTTGGGGTGGGATCCCGCACTTTGCCAGTCCTCAATGACACTCCCTCCTGCCAGATTAATGCCAGCTCAGGCACCCATATGTCCCCAGTTGCTTCTATTTAAAGACACTTGAGTTTGAAGTTTAAATCTGTATACAAGTGCAGAGCCTCTCCACCTGCCTTGTGGAAAGCAGGACCAGATGTCGTGTCCCCAATGGTAACTGTAGCTAGCTGTCAAGAACGCACGCCACTCCGAGAAGTCAGCGGAAGATGTCTTGAAGTTTATTGTACAGCACACAGAGAAACGTGGAAAGTCCGTAAGGATTCTGAGGAGGCCATCTCAGAATCCCTCTTAAATACATTTTGCTGGGTGACTCCCAATTCCCCCCTCCCTTCTGCCCTAAGGGTCCAGGGGCAATCCTCTTCCCCACCCGGGATGGCTTGGACAAAAGAGTTAACTGCTCGGGTCTGCCCGTGCCATTCATGGGTGTCTTTTACATTGTTATTGCGATGCTGATGGTTCCGCCACGCCCGCTGCTGATGGCTCCTTAGCGGTCGTTATCACCCATCCTGGGGTTGTTTACCCTGCAGGGCATGCCTGGGCGAGGTCGGGCCTTCCTGCGCTCGGTTTAACCCCTGCGCGCCTGGATCTGCTGTCGCCCCCTTTTCTGGCCCGCTGCATGGTTCCCCTTCCTGGCGCCTGCATGGCGCGACCCCACTGTCTAGTCGGGTCGCGACACCAGAGCACCAGAGCCCTCTTCCCTTGGCTTCCTCATTTCCTTGAAATCTTTCCATTCCAGCTGGCCATGACATAAATTCTGTAACTTAAGGCACAGTGCCTGGTGTCTGCTTTTTTCCTCCTCCCTTCCGACAGCTTTTCCTTTCATGTTGTGACTTTTTAGATTGTAAGTCCGAGCAGAGGGACCATCTTATCACGGACACCTGCAAGGTTGCTTTGGTGGTTAATATAAAGTAATGTGCATTTGTTACCTGATTAACCAGGGACGCCTTTTTAAAAGCGCATTATGGGGCTTTTGTTTTTGATTAAGCAACCGAGCATCCCAGCCCTACAGTGTTCCCCCTGTACGCTACTATGCTAATAGCAACCTGCCCTTATGTGGCCAAGATAGGACCAGCCAAGGGAAGAGAGACGTCAGCAGGCTCTGACAGACCAAGGCTTGCCGGGGTACAAGAGGCATCTGGTTGGCCACTGTGAGAAGACAATGCTGGACTAGGTGGGCTCCGTTTGGCCTGATCCAGAAGCTAGACCCTTCTTTGGTCAGCAGGTGAGGCTCTGGAGAGCCACCGCAAGGCGGGGGTAGACAGAGGAGCCCACAGCCTGCAAGGTGGGCAAACTGGAGGGGGGACTCAGCCCCTCCTCTCCAGCCCACAATTCCCCACAGTGCAAGGGGGCTCTTCCTCATGGGTGCCTGCCTGGCTGGGTGCCCCCTGGCAGGCACCCAGCCTTGTGTCATCGCACCTGGGTGCAAGAAGCACTCCGTTGCCGCTGGGCCGTTTCCTCCCTCCCTCCCCATCGCCTTCCCTCCTTTCTACCTGCACAGCTGTTTCCTTCCTGGAGGCTGGAGCAGGACCCCCCCCCCCCCCGCCTCAGTGGGACGCGAGAGGCTTCTGTAGGTGCTTGGGAACAAGACGGAACAGAAATCGCTTCACACCTGGCTCCGAAATTACAGAACGCTGGCGCCCGGCCAACGCAAGCCTGGCAGAGCCCCAGCTCCAGCGGACATCAATTACGAGGGGCCGACAGAGCCTCTGCTTCCCGCAAATCTGGGGCGCCCCAGAAAGGGAACCTTCGTCAGCCGCCCGAGACTTCCAGGTGGGAGCCTTTTCCCTCGGATTCCGCACCCGAGATTTATGGCTCAGTTCAGTCTGCCCCCCCCCCCATCCTAGCTCCTCTTTCCCCTCCAAGTCAGAGACGCTCCTGCGGGTTTCCTCCAGGGCTCACCTCTCAATGCAAGGATGGCCTCAGATTTTAAAAATTAAATTTTCATAGAATCGCAGAATTGTAGAGTTGGAAAGTATTTCAAGGGCCATTCAGGCCCACCGCCTGCAATGCAGGAATCTCGGCTGAAACATCCATGATTCTGATGGAAATGATAAATATTACAAAACAAACGATTGTTTGTCGTCCAGAATTAATATGGCTGAACACTGTCAAAAGAATTGATCTCGGCAGCCATTGCAACTCAACGGAAAACAGCCCAAAATCTTCTATTTGTTACCCTCTGGAACAAAGCTTGAATGGAGAAAATTAGGCACAGTTTGAGATTTTGAGAAGGACTAGAACCTCTAGATGCTTTGAATATGGTTTGGAATTCCATTGTTACATATACAAGGGAAGCATCACTTTCAAGACAACTCTTGGCCCAAGCCTGGCAAATCTGGATCTAGACCATCAGACAAAACGGATATTCTTTACTTGGGACTGTGCAATTTTCACCCATGTGTAACTGTACTCATCCGACGTTCCTGTTTTATAGTTTTGTTTTTCATCTTTATCCATTGTTGTAACTGTTCTCTGTTTTATATATATTATATATATAAATTAAAGCTTTACCAAAAAAAAATAGGGCAGATCTGGCTTCCACTTGCCACAAGTCGCCCCTCGCTGAGTGCACAAGAAGTATTTGTTGGGGGTGTCATCCCGCCTCCCCCAAGCCACAAGCAGAGGCAGTGCACTCAGAGGCTGCAGCATTTCCTGTAAGGGACACCAGCATCACAGAGGCAGAAAGGGCACCCCAGAGTTCATTTAGTCCAACCCGCTGCTGGAGAGAGGGACCATGTGGCTACAGCATCCCTAGTTAAATGCCCCAGGGAAAGGGAAAGCTCTCCGGGCGTAAGATTCAGGCCTCTTTGGGACTGGTGGTGGTGGGTGCGGGGGGAATGAGGTAGATGTGCAACATCAGTTCCTGCATTGGACAGGAACTGGAATAAACATGTGGAGGTGGGGGGCTTTCTGCCCTTTCCTGGCAAAGAGAGCAGCTCCTTCTGCTTGCCACCTGCTAAAGAAGGGCTGCAGCTCAGGGGCAGAGGAGCTGCTTAGCATGCAGAAGGTCCATGTTTTGATCCACAGAGGCACCTCCTGTTTTAAAGGTGGGGAGATCTTTCTCTGTCAAAGACCCCAGAAAGTTAAGAAGAACTTCCTGATGGTAAGAGATGTTCTACCGTGGGGTGAACCACCTGGGAAGGTGGTGACCTCTCCTTCACAGGAGATTTTTAAACAGAGGTGGGATGGCCACCTGTCGGGGATTCTCTAGCTGTGGTTCCTTGAGGTTCCTTCCAGCTCTGCAATTCTGTGATCCTACGTCTGAGGAGCTAGCAGCCCGAGTCTGGATAAGGCCGCTTCCAAGGTTCCCATATTCCCTACAAAAGCACAGTGGCCTGGGGTTGGGGAACCTTTCCTTTCTCTTCACCCCGACCCAGCATGCCCCTGCCCTCTGGGACCCAAGGAAGATAGAGAGCCTGGTTGGAGCGTGGATGGGGAGATGGTGCCTGGGGACCCCATGTGCAGCCCCCCAACCTACCCTATAGAAGCAAGGAGGGACACCAATGTAAGGAACAGAGCAAGTCAACGAAGCCACAGAGAAGGTCTGCCAAAGGGTGGGGCAGAGTTATCTCCCCTGACATAGCCAAATGAGACCCTCGCCCAGCGATCTCTGCCTGAACGCTGGCCCGGCTAGATTTCATTTCATTCCCCTTTTAATTTCTACATTGCCCTTCTGTATCGCTATACGTAAGATGCTTTACAAGCCGCAGAAACAACAAAATACACAACACAGGTTGTGTACCACTCCGATCCAACTAAGTCATAATTTAAGAATGTGACATCAAAATACTGTAAACAACTTCATATCAAATAAAGGTAATATTCCATAATCCATTCAGGATATAATATTGCACAGGCCAAAAAATAAAAGCAGAGAGAGAGAGAGAGAGAGAGAGAGAGAGAGAGAGAGAGAGAGAGACGGAGGAACTCTTGCTTCCACCCTGGATCCGAAGGAGGCAACCCCCCATCCCTTGGTGCATTGCTTGCGACTGCACAACGAAAGGGGCCTGGTGCATGAAAAGGAGCCCCCCCCCGTTGCCCCCCATAGCAGATACAGCAGGAGAAACAGGCTGCTGCAAGGCTATGGGGAGGGGGAGGAGGGGGAACTCTCCCCTCTGGCTGGTCCTGCAAATGAGAAAAACACAGCCTGGTTTCTGCTGGGGGCCTTTGCTGGGACCTTGGGGGGGGGGAGGGGCTCCTGGCCTTTTTTATTATGGGTATTTAAAAACCTCTCTTTCCTTTCTTCTTCCTTTTTTTTGCTATTAACATGTGTCATGCTTAGGGGACGGTTTGGGTTTCCAGACCCCTGTGCTCCAGTGTGCAAAAGGCATTAGCCCCCCCCCCCCGCTCCTTGCCAGCTGGACTCTCGGTAGCCAAAGCCAGAGGTTTGCAGTCCAGAACGGGGCAGCCGCCACTGGCCCAGCCTCCTTCCCAAAGACAGATTCGAGGGGTAAAGCTCTTGGGGGGAGCAATTATTTTCACGTACAGAAGGCAGGGACATGTGACAAAGTGGAGAGCTGGAAGATTCAGGGCAGATGAAAGCAAGTCCTTCTTCATGCAGTGCATAAGCCACGGAACTCTCTTCCACAGGAGGCAGAGATGCCCCCCCCCCCGCTTGGATGGCATTAAAAGAGGATTAGACAAATCCATGGAGGAGGATAAAACTATTGATGGTTATTCACCCTAATGGCTCTGCTCTGACTCCACGGTCAGAGGCGGTGATGCTTCTCAATCTCAGGGTTTGCCTTTAGGGCATCTCACGAGTGAGAAGAGGATGCTGGACCAGATGGGCAATGGGCCTGATCCAGCACGCTCTCCTTTTGTTCCTATCCAAGGTCCAAAGAGGAGAGCTCCCAACCCCAACTCAGGAGGTGCTAAGAGAGGCCTCGCTTTGGGGCCAAGGGAGGCCAGTGCTGGGTCCAGAATTGCACCAAACCAATGCGGAAATACCCTCACCTAGCAACAAAGATGCTGGACACCACCAGAGGGGAGAGGGGCTGCTCTTGGGCTCCTGCTTGAGGGTTTTCCTATTGGGGAATCTGGTTTGATGCTGGACGAGATGGGTGCCCTTTGGCCTGATCCTGCAGGCTCGTCCTATGTTCTACAAAAGAGGAAAGGGAGAGGTGACGTGAGAGCCAGCTTCAAATACGGAAGGGCTGTCACATGGAAGAGGGAGCAAGCTTGTGCTCTGCTGCTCCAGAGGCGAGGACAAGTGACAAGTGAGGAGATGCTGACCAAACATCAGGAAGAACTTTCAGCAGCGGAGAGGACTCTCCTTCCTCGGGGGCCTTTAAATGGAGGTTGGAGGGCCACCTGCCAGCGATTCTTCAGCTGTGATTCCTGCTTTGCAGGGGGTGGGCTAGAGGACCCTTGGGGATCCCTTCCAACTCTACAATTCTAGGAACCCCAGTGGGGCAAGGGAAGCTGCAGGGGGTCTGGCAGCCCCCCATCACCCCCCCTGGGTGCTTCTTTTCACTTCCCCGCCAACCTTCTTTATCGCCTGGTCTTTAGAGGAAGAGAGATAGATCTGGCCAGCTTCCTCCTCACGCAGGGCTCTGCAGTCAGGGCGGGGAGGAGGAGGCGGCTGCTCCGAGGAGGAGCGTGATGCAAGCCATTTGGAGGAGCTGCAGAGAGCTGCCAACGCAAGCTGCGCTCTTTAAACAAGGGAGGAAATGACCGTATCTACGGCATGCCAGCGAGCGCACTCACAGACACACACACACTCTCTCTCTCTTACACACACACAGAGCAAAAGGAAGTCAAGAGGGTTTTTCATGACACAGAGCGGGATGTCAGCGGCTAAAAGGTCGATATTTTCCCTTAACACCCTTTTCTCAATGACTTAATCGTGTTCCGTTTGCACAAAAATGCTTCCCAAGAAGAAACGGCCTGGAGGGTTGCAGAGGGGGGGAGACAGAGAGGAGGAGGAGGAGGGGCGCCGTGCCCCGGCCCTGACCTTGTCCGAGGATTTCTCCACGTAGCAGGGCTCCTGGGGGGCGACCAGCAGCGGGACGAAACCCGAGAGCAGGCGATCCTCCTCCAGGCTGAGCAGGGCCAGGTCCTCGTCCGGGTCCTTGTAGAGCGGCACCTCCGACTGGTTCACGGCCGTCAGGATGTTGCAGAAGTCGGCCAGGGTGGCCCACACGTCCACCGAGACCCTGCAGGGTGGGGAGAAGGAGGGGAGCGCTGAGCAAGGCAGGAGAGCCCCCCACCGCAGTCACTCTTGCTCAGGAGATACAACTTCCCTGCAGGGCTGGGCACCCCTTCCCCACCCCCAGCACCCTGGTCGTCATCATCATCAGAGCTAAAAGACGCCTGCCACTCATGTCACATAGGCTGGAGAGGCCTCTTCCCCATTAGCCATTGCATTTCTACCCCACTGTCTTCTCCAAGGAGCTCAAGGGGGTGCATGCCATTCCCCTCCGTCCCAGCAAGGTGGCTCAGGCTGAGAGGCAAGAGTGACTGGCCGGCCTCCAAGGTCACCCTGTGTGCTTCATGGCCGAGCGGAGACTTGAACCCTGGTCTCTCCCAGGCCCCAGGGCTGGACTCGAACCACCACACCGCCACTGTCTCTCAACTATTGGCTTACAAGCTCAACGTGGACTGTACAGAAGGCAGCAGAGAGGAAAGGGGGAGGCCCAGAGACACAAGGGGGGGGGCACACGCACACACACACACCCTTAAGGCTAAAGGGGCCAAAACTAACAGGCTTTGTCCGGGTGGGGAAGGATCTCGCAGAGAGAGCCAAGGGAAAGCACAATGAAGGGAAGGACAAGTTGCTCTGAGTCTGGTAGCGACTGCCAGGCTCTTGGGCACCCACTGGGTGCCCACTCTCCTCACTTGCTATTGAGCCAGGCTGGCTCCTGGGGGAAGCACGATGACAGCTGCGGGAGGGCCAAACTGGGCTGGCCGTGGCCCCTGAGTACCTGCTCTGAATGCAGAAGGCTCCAGCTTCAAACCCCAACTGCGTCATCCCTGGGGAGGGCTGGGAAAGACACCTCCAGGGGATGCTGCCAGTCCGTGTAGGCAAAACTGACCTGGATGGTAGCTTCCTATGTCCCAGCTTCAACTCCTGGAAGCATCCCCATTAAACTGTGGGTAGCAGTTGCCAGCAACCAGCATTCGGAAGCACACGTTTCCGACCATGGAGGCAGAGCACAGCCATCTTGGCGAGGAGCCCTCTATAGCCTCCTCCTCCTCCTCCCTGAGTTTGTGCAATGCTCTTTTAAGGCCACCCAGGTTGGTGGCCACCACTGCCTCCTGTGGCAGGGAGTTCCGCAGTTCAACCCCGAAGAAGGGCTTTCTTTTGCCTGCCCTGGCTCTCCCGACATTCAGCTTCAGGTCTGTCGTGAGAGAGAGACGAAAGGTGGGGTGGGGGTGTTTGCTGGCATCATGACACCAGTTTCGCTTCTGGCCGCAGCTTCACCCTCAAAGGCACCCTGGGGAGGAGGGTGACGGGGGTGGTGCAGCGTGTGGGTGGCTCTCACACCCCGCAGGGCCGAGAGTGAGAACAGAGAGTGCCATTTGGGAGCCCTTTCAAGTGCTGCAAAGAGGTGCCTGGAAGAGCATGTCACCACGGCTGGGGAAACCTCAGAAGCCAGGCTGGGCAGGGCAGGAGGAAGCAGAAAAAAACGATGCAGAGCAGTCAAAAAGGGTGGAAATGGCCCAAGCAAGTTGTGCTCCTCTTGCATCGCTTTTCACAGGACTGTGGTGCTGGAAGGGACCCCCAAAGGTCATCTAGCACAACCCGCTGCAATACAGGAATCGCCAGTGAGCGAAGTTCAACGGGGGGCCATGCAAGCTCTGCTGAAAAGCCCCAAAGGAACCAAAGAGTCGTGAGGGACCCCAAGGGTCCTCTAGTCCAGCCCCCTGCAATGCAGGAATCGTAGCTCAAGAACCCCAGGCGATTTTTATCCCGATTCTCAAACCAATCGCTCCCGGTTCCCAAACGCTGGCGATGTCCCCTGCAGCTGCCATCTGGGGCTCCATCGGGACCTGGCACAGGAGCTCCCTTGGAGGGCTTGCTCCCCAGTGAGCCTGCATTCAGGGCTGCAGCCCCAAGAGGGAATTGTGGACGATACTGACCCCCTGCCCAACGACAAAACCTTAACTGGGTGCCTTGCAAAGGACTGCACTCTTGAGGGGCAGGAATGAAGTGATGAAAAGCAGGAGGAGACTCAGTGGTGCAAGACATGGCAGTCATTCCTCAGGTGTAGCTGTGGTTGGGGGGGGTGAGCAGGGAGAGGAAAGGCCAGGAAGGGGCACAGCAGGGAATGACCTTGGGGGCCGGTCACTGCCTCTCTCAGCTCAACCCACCTTGCAGGGTTGTTGCGAGGATTAAAACGAGGAGGGGGAGAACCATGGAGAAAAAGGTGGACTAGAAATGCCAAAAAGGAATGAGTAAATAAATATTGTTGGAAGCAGCCGGCCAAGGACAATGAGGGTCAGTTTGCAGAAGCAGGGGGGTCATGTTCTCATGGTCACTCCTTAAGCCTCTTTTTAAAAAGGGTTCACTTTCACAGAGTTTTTCTCCGTGGGACTAGAGAAAAGGGCCACCCCAGTGGTGGCAGGGGAAGGGAACCCCCTCCTTGCCCTCTCTCGGTGCCCGCTCACCCTGGGACCAGGGAGGGTCTCTTGTCCTTGGGGCCTACGACAAGCCCCCTACCCCAACACCTCCCCCCCCCCGCCAGCAAGTGGCTCCAGGTGGACAATCTGCACTCATTTATTTGCTGGAATCAACATGCAGTGAGGGGGGAGGAGAGAGGAAAGCCTTGCATTGAAACGAAACATCTTGTTTTCAAGAGTGTCCTGGGAGCTGGTGGAATGAGCTGCCATTAATCAAAGCCCAGCACACCATCAGCGCCTGCCTGCGCCCCCAGAGGCAGGCAGGGAGGAGGGGGCCCCCAGATCATGGCTCCCCCTCCCCACTTTGCCCCAGCCAGGTCTGGCTGTCAGAAACATTTAGAAGGTGGAAAACGCACACAGAGAGAAATAGGAATAAATATGTGGGGCTTTTGGGGGGGGGGCGGACGATGTCCAAGGGTCCCCCATGATGTAATGGGAAAAGGCTTGGCTTGCGCTACCAGCTTGAAAATAAACAGAGCCTGGAGGGTTAAAAGGAACTGAACTTTCCACGAACTGCCCCCCCCCCCGATCCGCACCAGAGGAAATGTATATGAGGAACGGTGCTGCCCCCCCCCCGCCCTGCGCTGCCCCACGGCCCTGAGCTTATCCTCGGGGCCTTGGCTGCAGAGACAAGGGCCGGATGCAAGAGGACAGCTCTGGGCCACCTCCGACGTGCGATGATGCTGCCCATGGGGCACGGGGGGGGGGGAGAGGAAGGATTTGGCCAGGCTTTATGCTCCCACCCCCGCTGGCAGCCCCCACCAGCAGTGTGAGTCCCCCACCATCACCCGCCTGGGGCAGGAGGCTGGGAGGCGGCAGCAGAGGGAGGCAGAGACCCCAGGCTACTAGCCACAATGGCTCTGCTTCCGAGGCTCTTGGGCTCAGATCCTGCTTTCAGATTCCCCCCCCCCCCCCGAGTCGTCTGGTTGGCCACTGGGAGGACAGGAGGCCGGGCCAGGTGAGCCACTGGCCTGATCCAGCAGGGCTCCTCCTATGCTGTCAATGTCTATACGGACTGGCAGCAGTGGCTCTCCAGGGTCTCTGGCAGGGGCAGACTCCTTCTCCGTGCAATTCAGGCCCTTCGTTCCTGAGCTGCACCTCCTTCCCTCGAAAGCAAGGTCCTGAATTCAGGGTGGATTTAACAAGAACAGCTGCTTGACCCCCGGCTGGACTGCACTGGCCCACCAAGAGCAGTGTGGTCTCTACTTTGGCTGGCAGCAATGGCTCTCCAGGGGTTCAGAGAGGGGGATACTCCACCAGCCCTTCCCGAAGCTGCCCCTGGGGGCTGAGCCTTGGGCCTTCTGCACACAAAGCAGGAGCTCTGTCCCATGGGCACCTGCTCCCTACCTGGCCTTGAGAAGGGTGCGTGAGCAAGGAAGGGCCCCCAAGAGCAAGGCTTTAGTTACCCCAGGCTGCTGGGCACAGTGTGGGGTGAAAACCACCCTCTCCTGGCCAGCAGAACCCCTGCTGGAGACACCCAGGCCCTCTTCCCAGCTGCAACCGGACCTGGCGAGCAGCCTGAATGGCAGGGTGGGCGTTGGGGGAGGACGGGCGCACTGCCTTGGTGCTGGGCAACCCCGAACCAGGCAAGGAGAAGAGCCGCCTTCACCCCAAAGCACGCCCTCCTGGGCAGAGCAGCAGAGACCCCCTTTGCTGGGATTGCCAGGATGCAGGAGGAAGGGCCCAGGGACGGACGGACGAGGACTGCCCACCTTTATCTGCCCCCCATCTCCCAGCAAGGCCAAGCAATGTCTTTTCCTTCCTTCGTCTTCCTGAATTCCTGGGCTCCAAGGGCAGGGAGACTGCCAAGCTAGAGCAGGTCAGGGTGACCGGGAGGCTGAAATGGGGGCACAGCCTGGAGAGGAAGGAAGCGGGGCATGGATGGTTGGGGAAAGGACTCTCTTCCAAAACTAACCTGGGTTGGGGGCGAGGCCTGGGCTCCAGAGGCTTGCAGGAAGGGACCCCCGAGTGCCGCGGGGCTGCCTGGGGCCTCCTGGCACGCCCTCCCCGCCCCGCGCTGAACGCCAAACACAATGACCCCATGTTCCAGGCCTGCGGGGGCCCCATGGAGGTGGCCGTTTCCTGTGTAATACCAGCCTGTTTAAACACTCGCACTCACCAGCCCCACAGCTGCAGCTCAAACCCGGAAGGAGTGCGGTGGAAGGAGCCCAGCGCTGCGCTCCAGATGGCAAACCGCTCGGGCCTTTTGCTCTTGCTTTGGGGGGGGGGGAAAGGGAGGCAGCTCAGCCCAGCCGCCTCTCCCAGAAACTTCTTGTCCAGCCTCCATCCTGCTCAAAGCAGCCCCTACAGACAGGTTCCCCCCCCCCAAAGATGGCAAAGATCAGGCGGTGGCAACTGGGGGTCCTTCCCCCCCCCAACAACTCTTCCTTGGGCCACAGGCAAGTCCAAGGTGGAAGGAGAGCAGGAGGCACCAGGCTCCTTGTCACTGGGCTCCTGGTGGGGGGAAAAAGACTTCTGAGTGGGGCAGGGTTATCTGATCTTCCTTCCTTATCCCTTCCGCCTCTCCATCTCCCTGGCCCATCTCCTCCTCAAATCGCGTCCAAATAGTACCTGCATTGTTCTAACCTTTGATAATAAACAAAAATAACAACAAATACTATGGAGCGGCAGTAAAAGATCAGTTTTAGCAAGCAGTCTTTTTCAAGCAGCTGTTTCATCGGACGGCTCACTCCCAAAGTAAGTCATCACTTGATGCCACAGTCATCGCTTGATGCATTCCAGCACTGCAGGGGGCTGGACTAGATGAGCCTAGGGGTCCCTTCCAACCCTACAATTCTCTGATAAGAACGCAAGAGGAGCCTGCTGGATCTGGCCAAAGGGGTCCTTCGAGTCCCACCTGCTCTCACAGTGGCCAAACAAATGCCCCCATGGGAAACGTTCAAGCAGCATCCCCCCCCCCCGAGGGCCACTCTCCCTCTTCTCCCAAGGAGGTTTGGCCAGGGCAGGAGGTGTCCCTGAACGCTGACCATGCCTCTGGGTTACCTGGGTGAGGAGGGTGCATCCCTGGCAAGGATCCTTTCGCTGTGATTCCTGCACTGCAGGGGGTTGGACTGGATGACCCTCGGGTGCCCCTTCCGACTCTACCATTCTATGTGCACCTGAACAACCCCCTGGCTGAATTGTCACCATACAAAAAAGCCGCATCCATTGCTCTGGCCACGCCTGCCACGAAACCCCACCGCATCGGGACCGTATGTGGGGTCTTCCCTCTGCCCCCCACCCCAAGAAAGAGCCACTGCCGCCCTTGGCCACAAAGGAGGCGTCCTTTCTTCTTTTTCCTAAAGGGGTAAAAACGGTTCCCCACTCTGGGCTAAGCCGAACACTGGCTGCCGGACACCGGCTTCCTTCCTAGGCCCTAGGAAATGCCTGCTTCCCCCCAGCACATGCTCCCCCCACCTGGCCCGAGCGCCAATGCCACATCCTCCGTCCCTGCTCCCCCCTCCCTGCAAGAGGGGAAGAGGAGAACGCCGCCCCGGTTTCCACTCGGAGGACTCTGGCGTAAAAGCTCCAAGCGGGTGATAAATGCATCCGAGGGCCAATTAGGAAGATATATGGCGGCAGAGGCAGCGGCAGGAGCGCAGGGGAAGGGGCCTGGGCAGCCTGGCGAGGAAGAGGAGGGGGCAGGCGGAGGGGGGGGAGGCGCGGAGGGCTCTCCAGAGTCCCAGCTATGTTTCCCATTATGTAACCCTGGTCATGGGCAGGCCGCCAGGCGCTCCAAATGAAAAAGAGACTCTGGCTTGGCACCCGTTCTATTTTCCTATCCTCATTCAGGGTCAGCGGAGTGTCATACAGCTGCGGAGAAAGCTCCGGGGATTAAGCCTGGGAAGGGCTCCAAAGCCCGGGACCCGGGTTCAAGTACCAGCTGAAAGCAATAAACCAACTGCCGCAGCTGGGCTGAGTTTAGCCGGCCTCGGAGCCTGCGCTGGCTCCCTGGGAAACAGGCCGCCTGCCTGCTTTGGGGGGGGGGAGAAAAGAGGGGTACAGGGGTGGAAATGACAGAGGTTGCCACGGTTTGGGCCTGGGGGGGGGCAGCGGCTGGAGGGTAGCGGGGACCCGATCCTCCTCGTGCTACTTTAGGGCCCTGTTCCTGCGCATCAGCAAAGGGGTGTGTATGTTCAGACTTCCTCCGGCCAGCAAAGACAAGTTGCTTGCGTCCAAATTGTTTGGGAGCCTGGGTGTTTTGGGGTTTGTGTGTAAGGTGTCATAAGTCGCGCCCTGGCAGATTTGGGCAGGGGGAGCGCCAATCCTGTGCTCAACTGGAGCTTCCTTTACCAGAAAGGCCCCGCAAACGAGTCCTGGGACATGAAGCCCAGCCCTGTCCACCCCCATGAGGCTGACGCACGGTCAGTGGTCCGGCCATTCGCCTAAGTCCATGAGCTTCACCACCTGGATGGGGCTCCTCCACCTGCGCTCCTGAGCAAAGTGAGGAGGACAGCCTGCCAGTGTCCTGGGGAGCCTGGGGGGCCTCCCTGAGAGGAGACGGGACAGGGGGGCCTCCACCACCCACTGGCCATGTGCATAGCTGTCAACTTTCGGATTTGAAAATAAGGGATTTCCCCCAACTTTCGGATTTGAAAATAAGGGATGCCGCGAGGGCGGTGCAATGGCACCAAGTAGCTTCGCCACCCTGCGCTCCAGAGGCTGCGCGCGAACGGGTGAGCGAAAGAGCGAGCGCGTAGACGGCAGGCAGGCTGTCTGTCTGGTTGGGCGTGAGGGTCTGGCTGCACAAGGCATGCAAGCTCCGCCCCCAGTCGGTCTCAGACTCCTTATTGGCAGCCGAGCAACGCAGCTGAGGAGCCCCCCTGGCCGGCAGGGAGGGAGAGGAGCTGCTTCCTTTGAAATCCGGGAAATTTAAGGGAGATCAACAATCCGGGATAGCAGCGGGAAACGGCATTGGAATAAGGGAGTTTCCCGCAAAAAAAGGGAGGGTTGTCAGCTATGGCCATGTGTGGAGAAGCGGGGGCCAGAGGGGAGGAGGTGGCCTCAAGCAGCAGCCCTGGGGCAAATCTGGCTCTGGGATCTGGCCCTGCCGCAGAGTGACGGGGAGGCAAGCCTCAAGTTCTCCGCTTGCAAAAAATTGGGATTCCCTCGTGGGGCTGGCGCCCCCCTTGCCCCAAAGAGGTTAGGCACAGGCTAACATACCGCCCCAACCAATGCCGTTCCCGCATTGCAGGGGATTGGGCTAGATGACCATTGGGTTCCCTTTCAGCTCTACAATTATATGATTAGGAACATAGGGAGCTGCTTCATATGGAGCCGCACCATTGGTCTACTCAGTACTGTCTGCACTGACTGGCAGCAGCTCTGTAGGGCGTCAAGCCAGGAGGCAGGGGGGTGCCCTTAGCCCTACTTGTGGACTCCAGCAAGGATTGAACCAGGGACCTTCTCCTTGCAAGGAAGGGAAGCTCCACCACTGAGCTATGGCCCTTTTTAGTGACCACGGATCCTAAAGGGAGAGCAGCGAGGCTGGAAGAGGAAGAGGAGTGGAACCCCACTGGGAAAGGAGGTGGGCTCCTGGGGTCTGAGCTGCTGTCCAAAGATGGGCAACAGTTCACATAGACAGGCAAGCACCCCCCCCCCGCCCCGCCAACCTACCAGCCGGCCCCAAGCAGCCAGCAAACAGAAAACAGACCCTTTTCCCCTCTCCCCCAAAATGGGGCCCGGCACTTCCTGTGTGAGATTTCCATTTCCTCGGCCAAAATGAAGCGAAAAAAAGAGAGTAGTAGCCATAAACGAGGGAAGAGGCTGGAGATGGACGGACATCCTGCCTCCTCCTGCCCCTGTGCAGCAGGAGTGCTGGGGAGCCATCTCTGAGCTGCAGCCTCTTGGCAGGATAGAGCCCCCCCCCGCTCCCGGGAGCCTCTTCTTCCCCATCATCACCCTCAGCCCTGACTCTGACAGATTAAGAGGACTGGCCCTGAGGGGGGGGGGTGAGCTGGGGAGGAGAGGGAAGAGGCCGAGGGGATCCAGATCTGGGCACAGAGGCCTGCAGGGAAGGGCGGAAGGGGAAGAGCATATTGGGACAAAGGCCTCTGGGCCCACCAAGAGCCTGGCTCCCCAAAGACGGGGCAAGAGTGGCCCAGAAGGATGCAAACAAAATGTGCATGGAGCTGCTGGGGGGGGGGTGGCAGCTCAGGGAAACGGGTGCCAAGGGGCGGGGGAAATCAAAACTGCCCCTGCCCCAGGGTCCTGCTTGCTTCTGGCTTCTTCCCGTTGGGGCATCTGGTTAGCGGCTGTGAGGACAGGATATGCTGGGCTACACAGGCCCCCTTGGGGTCTGATCTAGCTACAGGGCTCTTATGGAACCTCCAGCTCCAGAGGCAGTCTATCTAGACTCCCAGGTTCTTAGGGGTGTTTGACCACTATGAGCACAGGATGCTGGACTAGATGGACCCCCTTTGGCCTGATCCGGCAGCCAGGCTGTTCTGATAAAGGATTAATCCATAATTCAGTTAGTGGTTGCCCATGTGCCCTCTGGATGATGCCAGGATCTCCCAGGCTCCATCTGCTCCAGGCACTGGGTGGGAGTTGTAGCCCAGAACTTCCAGGGTGACATCGTGCTGGGTGACATTGGGGGGGGGCATGTCAAAGTAGGACTGGGGAGATCTGGGTTCAAATCCCCACCCACTATTAAGCTCATTGGGTAGTCTTGGGCCACCCACTGACTCTCAGCCCAACCTGCCTTGCAGAGTTGCTGGGGGGACAGAATTGGGGAGAGCATAAGGCCCACCCAGGGCTCCTTGGAGGAATGGCAGCAAGCAAAGGTCATAGGTAAGATAAACGGAGGCCGAAGGTGCTTAGCGACTTACAGCCACCCACATACATGGCGGGGGGGGGGCACGGAAAGTCCCTGCCTGGGTGAGGAGAGGAGAGAGGAGAAAGGGGCGCATGGCCCCCAAGGGTGCTGACGTACGATCTGGGCAGCTCCAGGGTGCTGGGCGGGGGGTTCCAGGTGTCCGAGTGGCCCAGCATCCAATCCGACCAGACCTTGATGCTGGGCAGGAGCTCCTTCAGGTCCTGCGGCAAGGAGGAGACTTTGATGTCATCGTCCTCAGAGCCCTCCTGGCCCTGAGCAGCTGCTGAGAGAGAAAGAAACGCAGAGTGGGCCGGGCAGCTCCTGGGTACGGCCTCCTCTCAAGCACGCCCCTCGCCCGCTCCTCTGTCCCCACCCCCTCTCTCGGCCCTCCGAAAATCCTTTGGGAAGGAGCGAGATCTGAACCAGGGACAGAATCTTTGTTGGAAGATTCAGGGCGGATAAAAGAGAGGGCTTCCTCCCGAAGTGCTCAGCGAAACTATGGAACTCCCTCCTGCAGGAGGCAGGGGTGGACACCAACCTAGACGGATCGGCTTAAAGAGAGGACTAGAAAATTCAGGACAAGGCTATTGGTGGCCTCTAGCCAGGATGGCTCTGCCTCCACAGTCCAAGGAAGTACATGCCTCTGAATATCAGTTGCTAGGAATGTTTGACCGTGGAACGGACTCCCTTGGGAGGTCGTGGTCTCTCCTTCCTTGGGGGTTTTTAAGCAGAGGTTGGATGGCCATCTGTCTTTGGGTGCTTTAGTTGAGATTCCTGCATTGCAGGGGGTTGGACTAGATGATCCCTGGGGTGTCTTCCAACTCCACACAATTATGTGAGAGTTGCGGCTGCTGGCGGCCACTGCAAGGACAGTGAATCCTTGGGGCTGATCCAGAGCCAGGCTCTCTCCTGGTGGTCTCTGCCCTTCAGAGCTTCAGCCCGGCCTTGCTCCTTCCTCTCTCAACTTGCAGAAACACCGTCCCAAGGACAGTCTAAGGATGCTCCGGGTTTCCCTGATGCAGCCGTGACTGCGGCTGAAAGGGGAGAGGGAACGGCAGAAGGGCCCCACAAAGGACAGGGACAAAGGAACTGGGCTATCCAACTGGTGGGCAGAGGGCACCTGCTTTGTACGGAGATGGTCCCTGGTTCAATCCTCCAGGCAGGGCTGGGAGAGATCCCTGCCCCAAGGCCCTGGAGAGCTGCTGACAATTAGAGAAGACAATATGGAGTCGGCTGGCGTAAGGGAGCTTCCCACGAGCATAGCCAGAAAACAGTTCCTAAATAAAGGCTGAGCGTCAACTCCAAATCCGGGCGCTAAGAGCTGCGAAATTCCACAGACAGCGTAAAATCAGGCACACGTGCCGCGTCTTTTCTTAGTTTCACCCAGTGGATTCTGCCTCAGCTGGTCGCAGGGAGAGGCAGAGTGCTGAAGCCTCTGCCCCGCCAACGAACAGCAATTCTCCTCCTCTCCGCCACCTGCCTTCTGCCAGTCCATTAGGCGTCTTCACAGCCATATGGGCTGGGAACTTTTTTTTTTAAAAAAATGAAAATTTAAGGCTTCCCGATGCCAAAATGGGGGGAAGAGGGTCCCTGCTGGTTGGTCCCCACCCTGAACGCCAGGAGGAGGAAGAGGAGGACTTGAGAGGGCAGGTCTCAATCTAGGAAGACTGCAAGCTGCCTTGGGTCCCTCTGATGCAGCACTGTCTACTCTGACTGGCAGCAACGGCTCTCCAGGGCTTCAGAGAGGGAGTCTCTCCCCACCTCTCTACCTGGAGATGCCTCTGGGGACTGATGCCGAGACTGAATGCATGCAAAGCAGGGTCTCCACCACAGAGCTATGGTCCTTTCCTCCGAAAAGAAGAAGATTCAAGCCTCATGTTTCTGAATACAGGGACGACTTAAATGGGAGCAGAGGAAGGTGCCTTCTACCGAGTCACACTGTTGACCCACCTGGCCTAGTACTGCCTGCACTGACTGGCAGGGGGTCTCCTGGGTTCTGGCAGGGAATCTTTCCCAGCTCGACATGGAGATGCTCTACCAGGAGCGAACCTGGGGTCTTCTGCCCTCCCCCTTCTGCTCTCCTGACCCTCCAAGGCAGATGCTGGGGAAGCCCTGTTCCATTAGCAAGAGTCCTTGCACTGGCTTCTGCTAGTGCCCTGGGTTCCCTGAATCTAGCCTGATTTCCCATGGGTCTCCTCAGAGGTGTGTTGAGGGAGGGGAACGACGAGGAAAAAGCAGCCCTTCTTGGCAAGGGAAAGATCTGCCTGCTTCTGCTCACCTGGGGAGACGTCCCGCAGCAAAGCAGTGCAGCGCTTGACCAGCATGGAGAACATGGAGAGCCCCAGGGCCGTGGCCTGCTCCTGGATCACCGAGCGACAGTCTTCAGAGAGGCACTCTGCAGGGGAGAGGGAAAACGAAAGGAAACGCGGTCAGCCCCCTCCCATGAAGCCTCGGGCAAAACCCCACCCAAGTAGCAGCGACAGAAGTGCTTGTCCAGGGGGCAGACTGGAAAGCAAGCCTGATGAGGAACGGTTGAGGGAGCAGGGAGAAGAGGAGCTTGAGAGGAGATAGGAGAGTCCCCTTCAAATACATCAAGGGCTGTCACAGGCAGGAGGGAGCAAGAGGAGAGGATCCAAATGACAAGGAAGGATATTCTGACCCAACACTAGGAAGAACTTTCTGAGGCTAAGAGCTGTTCAACAGTAGAACACACCACCTCAGAAGGCAGCGAACTCTCTTTCCTTGGAGGTTTTTAAGCAGAGGTTGGATGGCCATCTGTCAGGGATGCTTGAGTTGAGATTCTTGCGTTGCCAGAGGTTGGGTTAGATCAGTGTTTCCCAACCTTGGATCTTCAACTGTTTTTGGACTACAATTCCCATCACCCCTGACCACTGGTCTTGCTAGCTAGGGATGATGGGAGTTGTAGTCCAAAACCAGCTGAAGAACCAAGGTTGGGAAACACTGGGTTAGATGACCCTCGGGTTCCCTTCCAACTCTACCATTCTGTGTTTCTATGAACCTCACGCCTGGCTCATCCACCAAGGGAGCCCCGGAGAGTTTGCGCCAGACCACCACCATGGCCACCAAGCACCCTCTGGTTGCAGGGATGCTGGGCAAGGAGTGGGCTGGCATTGCCTGACCTGGACAGGAGGGCCCCTCTGAGGCTCTCAAACAGAAGGAGAGCCTGATGGATCAGGCCAAAGGGGGCAAATTTAGTCCAGCGTCCTGTTCTCACAGGGTCCAACAAGATGCCTGAACGCAGAACCCGCAAGCTGGACCTGTGCCCTCCCCTCCTGCGGTTTCCAGCAACTGGCATCCAGAAGCACTTCTGTCTCGTGAAGGCCGAGCCGAGCCACTGTGGTTAATAGCCATCAACAGCCCTCTCCTCCTCCATCAATCTGTCCTCTTTTAAAGGACAACGGGTGACCGCTGCTGCCCCCTCTCCTCCATGCACCTTTGTACATCTGACAGATGCCAGTCTGGGCTGCCATGGAGAGTCTGGTGAAAAGGCAGAGGGTCTTCATCGACTGACCCATCCCGCTTTGCCACCCAGGCCCTGGTGCACCAGCGGGGAAGGGCGGCCACTCAACCATGGTGGCCCCTCGTGCCAAGAGGAGCTCTGCCGAGTGTCAGAGGGATAATTAGCGGCGCAGCCTGGCTCCGTCCCAAGTCGCAGCTGCTGAGGCGGGAGGGGCAGCTCCTCCACCGCTGGACTTGACCAACGCAGATGCCAGGCAGCTTAGGCACTTCTGAAGGGAGGAGGGCAGGGAATCACCCCGCTCCCTCCCCCCAGAAGCTGCCGGAGGGTCTAGGCACTCGCTGCTTTCTCTCTCGCACTCGCTCCGAGGAAGCCAAACTTGGTGCTCAGATTCCACTGACCCTGCAGTTTTGTGCGGGAATCGCAGGACACCCGCAGAGCAATGCAGGGGGGCGGCCTTCGCTCTGAAGCTGCTGCTCAGCCCAGAAATCTCTTCTCCTTTGCTAAGCGATTTTAAAGGTGGCGCTTGAATTTCTCACGCCTACGAACTGAAGGGGCGGCTGGGGAAGCCAAGCTGGGTGGGTGGCTGCCCTTTATTTCCCTTAGGCACTGAAGCTCACTAATAATATCCCAATAAAGTGAGGCGGGGGAACCTGGTGCCCCTCCAGACGTTGCTTGCTCCCAACAGCCAGGGGTGATGGGAGTTGTAGTCCGGCAACCTCTTGTCCAGTGTTCTAAAGCGAGGCTCATTTGTAGCACAACTCTGAATATTTATTAATTATTTTACATTTATATCCCACTTTCCCTCCACGGAGTTCAAGGTGGCTTCCATGCCCCCCCCATTTAATCCCCACAACAACCCTGCGAGGCAGGTTAGGCTGAGGGGCAGGGATGGGCACAAGGTCTTCCTGAGGGCTTCATGGACCCCTGATCTCCCCCAAGTCCTAGTCTGATGCTCTAACTACCGCGCAACATTACACTGCCCCTTGCCTAGCACTGCAGGTCCCGCTTGCCAGGCCTAGGGGGTTGCAGGGTCCAAAGGCAGCCTGCGACCAGCTGGGCAGAGGGGCAGCTGTGAGGACATTCTTCTAGCACCCATAGAGCTGGTCTCTCTGGGCTGCCAAGAGGAGAGAAGCAGGCGACCCAAGAAGGGGCAACAGATCAAAGGGAAATTCTTCTTCACACAGCATGGAGTTAAATGGTGGAACTCGCTCTGACAGGAGGTAGTGACAGCCACCCACTTGGATGATGATGATGATAGTAATAGTAAATAATAATAATAATAATAATAATAATAATAATAATAATAATAACAACAATAATACATTGCCCATCTGACTGGGTTTCCCCAGCCACTCTGTGCAGCTTCCAACAGATATAAGAACACAACAAAACATCAAACATTAAGAACCTTCCCTTTCCAGGGCTTCCTTCAGATGTCTTCCAAAGATTGTATAGTTACTTATCTCCTTGACACCTGATGGGAGGGCATTCCACAGGGTGGGTGCCACTACCGAGAAGGCCCTCTGTCTGGCTCCCTGTAGCTTCACTCCTCACAGGTGACTTTTGAAAGAGGATTAAACAAATTCGGGGAGGAGAGGGCCATGGATGGCTACTAGCCATGCTAGCTACACTCTGGCTCCACGGTCAGAGACAGCCAGGCTTCTGAAGCCACAGGCGGGGTGAGTGTTGCTCTTGGGCTCAAATCCTGTCTGTTCAGCCGCTGGGAGAAGAGGAGGCTGGACTAGATGGGCCCCCTTTGGCCTGATGCAGCAGACTCCCCTTATGTTCTCAAGTGGCAGAGGGGGCCCTGTGGGTGCTCCTTCTCCCAGGTTCACCCCGGCCAGTCTGCTCTCCACAGCACAGCACAGGGGATGCTCTGCCACTCACTCGCATGCACGCACGCCCTGGTGTCCGTCTACCTGGGAGCTGCCTCCTGCTTGGCCGGGAAGGCCGCTTTCGTTTCCCAGAGAACAAAATATTCGTGGAAAACATAAACCAACTGTCGTCAAAGTTGTCGAGGCTCAGGAAGCGGAGAGGGGCTGCCATGTGGCCGGATGTTATGCCTTTCCAATTAGCGCTATACATCTTTCAGCGGCGGGAGAGTGTCCCCTTTTTCTGTGCTGGGAAACCGAGAGCGCGGCCCTTGTTATTGTAACTGTCAAGGAGTGCTTAAAACAGATAATCTCCAGGAAAAGTGATAAACACCCAGCGCTCCCCGCCAGGGTGTGCTGGACACCATCGGCCAGGCCTGAAGGGCAGCGAGAGAGGAAGGAGGTGGTCACGGAGGAGGGAGCCAGGGGGAAGAGCCTGGGAAGAAGGAGCAGGAGAAAGCAGACATGCCACCGCCAGTGCCAGCTTCCTCCTCAAGGCCCGGATGGGAGCAGCAAAGCAAGAAGAGGGAAGGAGAGAGAGCAGCAGCAGGGCTAATGCCCAGGCGGAAGGGGCCAGAGTTTGGCCCCAAATGGAGACAACTGTGCAGTTCACCTATGGAACTTGCTCCCACGGGAGGCAGGGAGGGCTACGAGGCACCATGGCCCTGGGCTGCCTCCACGGTCAGAGGCAGTAAGGCTTCTGAATCCCAGTTGCTGGAAACCACAAGAGGAGCAAGGGCTCCTGTGCTCTGGTCCTGCTTGAGGGTTTGCCTTTGGGGCACCTCATTGGCCACCGTGAGAAGAGGATGCTGGACCAGATGGGCACAGGCCTGATCCAGCAGGCTCTCCTCCTGTTCTTATCCACAGTCCAAAGAGGAGAGCTCCCAACCCCAACTTAGGAGGCGTCATCATCGTCTACCTGACAAAACACACAGGACATGGGTGTTAAGAGAGACCCTGATTTCGGGCCAAGGGAGGCCAGTGTTGGCGGGCTGTGCAGGGTCCAGAATTGCACCAAACCATTTGCCAACGCAGAAAACCCCTAACCCAGGGGAGAGAGCTCTTGTGCTTGGATTCTGCTTTTGGGCTTCCCAGAAAAAGCATTCGCTTGGCCTCCTTAAGAGGATGGTGACCTAGATGGGCCACTGGCCAAATCCAGAGTCTTGAACAGCCCAGGCTGAATGAGACACACCTTTCCAGATGTTACTCCAGCAAGCTTGGCCTTTGAGATCAGAAGACAAGAGTGGATGTGTCTGGATGGCCAGCCAGGCTGGGGGAGCCACCCCAGGAGGCACCTCTTGATGTCTCATCGACTGACTCTGCAGCCGCCGCCACCACCAGACCCCTCTCCACCAGCTGGCTGGCAGCGCGGCTGTGGGGCTGGCTCCCCCCACCATCTCCCTCCCAGCTGACACCACCTGGAGGCGATCATCATTTGCCTCTTCCCTTATCACTGCTGCTCAGACACTCGCTGAGTTGTTGCCTTCTGAGTCACCCTCAGCCAGACAGTCCTGGCACCGCACCCTCCACCTCCCCCCTTCCCAGCCCCACGGCCGGCTTTCTTGCAGGAAGTGGGCAGCCAGAGAGGAGGCAAGCACCCAGGAGGGCCTGTGGATGCTTCTGAGCCCCCACTGGGATGCAGAGGGATGGGGGGGGGACGAGGAGAGGCTGGTATGTCAACCAGACAGGAATGCAAATCTCTGGGGTGGGATGTTGGGGGGGGGGAGGAGGAGGAAGAGTCCCAGCTGGGGGGCATTCCTCCAAAGCCCTAGCTTAATGTGTGCCTGACACATGGCTCCCCCCACCTCCTCCCAAATGACAGTCTCCTGCCAGACTCAAGCAGCATGCACACACGGTGGCTGGAGCCAGTAATACCCATTGAATGCAAAAGTCTTGTAGTCCCACTGCCCAAAGAGGGGGGGGGGAGAGAAACAGAGCCTGCATTGGGGGGGGGCGTGCAAAGATTCCCAGTCCCACTAAGTTCACCTGGCTAAGTTACCCTTAGGGGGAGGAGGGAAGAGAGAGAGAAAGACAGGCTCCTGGGAAGTTCAGCTGAGCCCCTTCTCAAGCTATTAAGACAACAGGTCTTCCAACTGGTGGGCCAGGGCCTGATCCGAGGTGGACCACAACAGGAGCACTACCACCCAGCAAATATATGGGATAAGACTAATAAATGGGTGCCCAAATGCATGTTTGGGTGAAAAGTGGGTCCTGGGTCTGAAAAGGTTGAAGGTACCTGATCTATCTAGAACAGGCATCCCCAACCTTCGGCCCTCCAGATGTTTTGGACTACAATTCCCATCATCCCTGACCACTGGTCCTGTTAGCTAGGGATCATGGGAGTTGTAGGCCAAAACATCTGAGGATGCCTGATCTAGACCAGAGGGTATCTACTTAAGAGCCTTCCCCCACCCCCCGCCAGCCTGGATCATTGGCCTTAGCATAGAATAATAATAATATTATTATTTATATGTTGCACATCTGACTGGCTTGTCCCAGCCACTCTGGGCAGCTCAGAAACAAAATATTAAAAACACAGAATGGATCCTGATGTCCCACACATGTATGAATGAAATCTCCCCTCCTGTAACTTTCTAGCCCTTTGGGGCACCAGAGGACAAAAGCCCCCCCCCCCATGTCCTAAGACAGTCGCTCTGCAGCTCACACGTGGTCAGGATAATTGCAGAGGGCTTTCACGGATGGGGGGGGCAGGTGTGGCCTTTGAGAGCCTCCTTTGCAAATCACTCTTTCTTGGAGGGAGGGGGAGAGAAGGACAAGGTGAGGCCTGGTGGAAAGTGTGGAGCAAGGGGTGGGGGGAGAGAGAACAGAGGGGCTCTCCCCATGGAAGCCATTAGATACTCAACACTTCATTTGTTTCTGCCCCCCAGCCCCCCCCCAAGCCGGGGAGCATAGCTCTCTCTTTCGGCTCCAGGACGGGAGGCTCTCCTCTGACGTAACCAGGAAGCAGCTGCAGAATTAAGGAATCCCTCCTGACATCATAAAAAGGGTCGGTGGTTTACAGGGGAAAGTATAAAAATTAATGGCATATTCCCAGACGGGGCCTTGGGCCTGTGCGGGACTCGCACAGGAAGCCCGGCTGCGAGAGGGGCTTGCCCTGGCCAGGGTCCTGAACCCCAGGTCCAACCCCTGGAGCCCCACACGCTCGTCCCCTTCGGCCTGGAGAGCCAATAGGAACAGGCGGCGGGAGGGAGAGGGGACTCTGAGGACGGCCTCTGGGTTTGAAAGGCCCGACCCCTTTCCCCTCTGAGAGGTGACTGAGCAGTGCTACAGCCTTGCGCACACCCACACCGGGGTCTTCAGCCTCGAGCTCACATCCCCCCTGAAAGCGGAAAAGGGCGCTGTAGCAGCTAAAATTAACTCGGCCCTTTTCCCGGAAGCTATCTGTGGAAAGCGGCTCTCCCATTTTTAGAATGTGTTATTCTCAGAGGTTTCCTGAAAAGGCCCCTAATGACCAACAGGCGGAGAAGCCATTTCCATAGGCCCACCATGGGGCAGAGCGGGTGCCGCCTAGCTGCCATGGGGTGAGCAGGGAGGGCACGTTGGCCCTGCAGTCCCCCACCCCACCCTTGCCTCTCTGGAGAGCCTCCCCACCTGGGGGACCCTGCACGGGACGCAACACACAGGCAGCCAGGAGCTCTCGGCGGCACCCCTCCGAGGCCCAGGGCACAGCAGCGTAACAAGTGCCTGCCGGATCAGGCCGATAGTCCACCTGGTGCAGCATCCTGTTCTCACAGTGGTCAACCAGATGCCTCAGTGGGAAGCTTGCAAGCAGGGCCCGAGCACTACAGCAATTCTCCCGTTGTTGTTCTCCACCATCTGGTATTCAGAGGTAGACTGTCCCTGGGCATGGAGGTTCTGCTATCACAACACTTGTCCATAACCAGGCCAAAGAGGGCCCATCTAGTCTAGCATCCTGTTCTCGCAGTGGCCAACCAGGTGCCCTCAAAGGGAAGAAGCCGACAGGCGAGAACTGAGCGCACCAGCAACTCTCTCGACCTGTGATTCCCAGCAATTGTCATTCAGAGGCATTTGCTGTCTTCCAACAGTAGAGACAGAACAGAGGCATATTGGTGTCTGCGGGAGGGTCTCCCATGGCAACATCCCTCACCAGGACTAGCAGAAACAGCAGAAGATTCTGCCAAGCTGAAAAGAGCAGAGACTTCTGCTCCCCCAGGGTTGCACAACTCAGAATTCTCCTGGAGATTTGGGACCAGTGTTTTAGTGCCGTTTGGAGCCCTTACCGCCTCGCCAGCTCAGAAGAGGAAACACACAGCTCCCGTATTTGAGCAAAGTGCGTCCACGTTTAACTGCAGGATGGCTAGAAGTGGGGTGGGGGGCATGTTCCTGATGCGCAGCACCCACATCTCCAGGGGAAAGAGCGGGGGCTTGCTCTGGCAGCCCAACTGCAGAGAAAGCTGTCGGCCGCTGCAGGCTGCCTGGGATCACCTGCGGCTAGAAGGGAGTCCCCATTCACCCCGCAGGAGCTGAGACTCCATCGCTGGGTGGGAGAGGCCAGGCGGGATTCCCCCAGCCCTGTGCCAGAGGCTGTCTGGAGCTCGACAGCCATGTATGAATGTGTAGGAGGGAGACCCCGTTTCCTTGGAGACTCCTTTGTGTGTGGCTGGTGGGGTGGCAAGGAGGGAGAGGGGCAGCTCTGTGCAGGGCAAGGGCAGCCACAGCAGTCGCCGCTCCTGTCCACCAGTCCTTCCTTCCTTCCTCACCCGCAAGCCCGTCTGCCCTACCAGCAAGACTCTTCTGGCGACATGCCCTGCACCCTCCGCCTCTCCTGGAATCTGCGCCTATTTTAAACGGCGTTCGGAAGCCACCTTTGGCGATGCAAAGCAGCCCAACAGCTCAGTGCCAGAGACAGATATAAAAATAGTCGAAACTGGCGAAAGCCGCTACATCGACGTTCAAAGGAACGCAGGAAGCTGTTCTAAACGGAGGTCGGCCATGGGCAGCAGTCATCCTGGGCTTCAGAGATGCCACTGGGGACCTTCTGCATGCAAAGCAGGTGTCCTCCCAGCCCTTCCCCTAAAAACAAAGCAAGATCCTAGCCCTCGTGGTTCTGGCTTAAGGGCCGATTTAAACAGGAAGCTGGTGGGTAAAGGCTGGATCTCTGAAAGTCCCAGGCTCAGTTCCCAGCAGCATCTCCAGGTGGGGCTTGGAGAGCCTCCTGCCAGCCCAACCCTAGAGGGCCACAGCTGCCAGTCAGAGCAAGCAATACTAGGTAGATGACCCAATGGCCTGACTCGGTATACGGCAGCTTCCTATGGGAATTGCCTCTGGGACTTCCTGTGTACACCACAGGGTCTATACCTGGCGCAGACTCTGGACTGCCTGGGGTGTGTGCAATTTTAACAGCCGCCCTCCCATCAGAAAGCCCCGCAGAGCAGACCCATCTCAGTGCAGATTTGCTCTTAAAAGCCCCACCCCAAAGTGCTGATTTGCGGCAGTCTCTCTTGGGCCGGCCGCAGGGCCAGTAGCCGAAGGGGGACTCCTCTTCCTCTTCCTTTCTGGGAGAGGAGAAGCTGCAGAGGCACTGGGAAAGGGCGCTGCGTCTCCTGGCAGGTTTGGGGGGAGCCCGATTCCGAGCCGGGGGCTTGGGTTTCAACTCTGACCAGTCGCTCCGAGGCTCCTCTCTCTTTCTGGAGCACACGGCCGAATAAAACATTTTTTCATAAATTTAACGCCAGCATGTCTGTGTTTGGAAACTCTTGAAAATCCATGTTGTATGGTTTACTGCGCTGGAAAAGGTGCCAGCAAGAGTTTCAAAGGAAGGGAAGTGTATAACTGTTTCCTTTCAAAATGCTTTTTGTTTTTTTCCAATGGGATCCATTGAGGGAAAAGGGCTGGAACTAACTAAAACATTATTAAAAACTGTTACGAAGAGAGACAGAGAGATGGAAAAAGATAGACGGGGGGGGGGGGGAGAAAAGAGGATGGGGTGGGGGAGAAAACCCCAGTGTGGAATTGAGGAGGGGGGGGGGGGAGAGCAGGAAAGGAAGGGCAGATGCCACTAGGAGGAAAAATAAGTAAAAGCCCCCCGGGTCAGGGGGCATTTCTCTTGGCACTGGCACCCATGGCTCAGGATGCCAGCACAGGGCCAAGCAGAAGGCTGGCAGGAAGGCCCCCCTGGCAGGCACTTCTGACCCAAAGTGTATTTCTTTTCTGCAGGAGGGAAAGGCTCCCCTACTACCCTAACCCCCCCCCAACCCGGTGCAGGAGATCCTGCCAGCTTTACCAAGTGGGGATGTGCCTGGCACCCCCCCCCCCCAGCAGCCCCCAGTTAACTCACAAGCACAACGCCAAGGCTCACCTAGTTCCAACTGAGAACTGTAGTTGGCAGGGTCCCCCAAAGGTCATCCAGCCCAGCCCACTGCAATGCAGGGAGCACAGCTCAAGAATCCCTGAAGGGTGGCCGTCCGACCTCTGCTTAAAAACTCTCTCCACCCCCCCCCCACCACTCCAGCTTTGGGATTCCCCCCACTCGGGAGAGCATCAGACTGTAGCCAAGGAAACAGACCCGGTCTGGTCTGTGGCAAGAACTTCTTGAAGGAGTCAGAATCCTCGCTCTGCCGCCTTGCCAGAATGACGGCTCTCTCTCTCTCGTGCAGCTTTTCAGGGATGGGCTTATTCTGAGCTAGAATTCAGGGCTCCAAAGTCCTTTGCTGCCCGCCTGCCTGTGTGGCATCGCTGCTGCACAGGGAGAAAGGTCATTGATCCACCCACTTGGGCATTTGGGGTTTGGAAGGGACCCCAAGGACCATCTAGTCCCACCTCGCAATCCCAGCTAAAGCATCCCTGACAGGTGGCCACCTAATGGCCTCTGCTTAGAAACCACCAAGGAAGAAGAGCTAAGCCTTCCTTCCCAGCCTCTGCCCTCATCTTCCCCTGAAGGCAGAGGGGGCCCACACCGCAGGACTCAGGAGGACCCTTGCCTTCCACAAGCCTGACTGGCGGTTGCTATTCATGCAGCCGGTGTTGCATTTGGGCTGGTGCACAGAACACTGTGTCCCCGAGCAGAGCAGGCTGCAAAGGCCAAGTTCCTAGTCCTCATGGGATGGCAGTGCAGCATCCTGCTCAGCCCCCCTGTCCTTCCCTCTGATCACGGAGCTTCCTGTGTTTGTTACTGGGGCTGTGGATGAGTCTCAGCCTCCACCAGCCTGGTGTTTTGGACTGCTCCCTGGGTGACCCCGGGGGCCAATCACCCACTCTCAGCCTCTCCTACCTGGCAGGGCTGTTGCGGGGATTAAACGAGGGCCGGAACTGTGTACCTTGAGCCCCACTGAGGAAAAGGTGGGATGCAAATGCAATGGGTAATTTTTTAAAAAAAACCCGATTCACGTTGGCGGCTGGGCGTTGTAGTGCAAGCACACCTGGAGGGCACCTGGTTGGCAAAGGCTGGTGCAAGAGTCCTGGGCACTTGGGTCAGGGTCAGGCACCTTTCCTGGGCCTGTTACAGTTAACAGATATTGACAGACCAATTCCCCACCAGCGTGTACGAAGAGCCTGCACTCGAAAACATCTCCGCTTGGCAGAGCCTTGACCCTAAGCTGAGCTGGCCTCCTCTGCCCTGCTCTCCTCACTCGGAGCCTTGGGAGCCGCTGCCCGGCTGAGGAAAGAGGGGGTCCTGGCACGGTCTCCGCACCACGTTTTCCCAGCCTCCGGGTCTTGGGGGTGCCTCATCCGTGGGCTGCCGAGCACATGTGGAGGGATGAGGGGAAAAATAAACAGGCAGACAAAAGAATGAGGACACCCTGCCAATTCCAATCTAGCGGCGTTGCATTCAAATGCTTATCAAGCTGAGAAAGAGCAGAGTTCTTGGAAAAAACGGGGCGGCCTTTCTTCTGGTGCCAGCGTCAGCCACCTCTCAAGGATGGGTACAGGCCAGGCACAGCGGCCGGTGGGCCCACCCTCGCCAAACGGCCCCTCCAGGGGGCTGGCAAGCATGCATTTAAGAAAAAGTTAACTAAAGGGGGGGGACACATTTTTTATTGTTTCGAATATCGGATCCTGCTGCTGCAGGAGAGCCAAACAGCCCGCCATCAGTTTGTGCAATAAAAAGATTTTCTTCCCCATTTTTTTTTTTTTGCTAGCCCCCCTAATTAATGGGAGGGATGTCTGCCCTGCACCAGATGTCAGCCCAGGGTGCTTGGGGATGTTTGCCGTGGGGCAGTGACTGTGGTGGTGGGGAGAGTATCCCATGTGACCCTTCCTGAGCGCCTCCTCTGAGCCACACAAGAGACACAGGAAAGCATCCCAGGGAGCCACACACACATGCAATGGGTTTCAAAGGGGGGGATGTGCCTTTTCTGGAAAGGAGCTGCATGAGCTTCTGAGAAATCTCCCCCCCCCCAAAAGGGGCAAAAGACCTAAAGCTCCATTACTAAGCTGGCAGTGGAATGGACTCCCTTGGCAGCCCTGTATAGGGAAGCTTTCAATGTCTGATGTTTATTGCGTTTTTAATATTTTGTTGGGAGCAGCTCAGAGTGGTGGGGGCAACCCAGTTGGATGGGCGGCTAATGCTAATGCTAATACTAATATGAATATGAATTCCTTGGAGGCTCTTAAGCAGAGGGAGGGGGGCCATCTGTCAGGGAATATTCCGTTGCGGTTTCTGCATTGCAGGGGGTTGGACTAGATGACCCCTGGGATCCCTTCCAACTCTACGATTCTATGGCAGCCTAGGGTGGTGCAGCAGAAGATCCCATCTGACCATCCAGAGGGAGGGAAGGAGTCTGGACGCTGTGGACAACGGCCCTCAGCTTCTTGCAACCGGCTGGAGGCAGGGGAAGTGGCTGCCCTCCACGCCCCTCTGCTCCAGCCCCAGGGGGCTATCTTGGAAAAGGAAAGAAGGGGGCCCAGCCCACGCTCGCTGCCCTCCTTCACACGCATCCTGAACGTAGGGCCCCGGGCCCCCACGGCGGCCTTCTTCTTGACCAGGATTACTTCAATTTGCAAGCTAACCGTCTCCAGCTGCGAGAGGGGCAGGAAATTTAACAGTACTGTAGTGCAAAGGCAGCCCTCTAAGCGCTGGTGTGAAGGCTGCCGAAGACACACACAGACACAGACACACAGACACAGACACACACACACACACACACACACACACGGAGGGTGTGCTATAAAAAGAACAGGCACAGCCATTGCAGCCCCTGTTAATTCAAGCCCCGAAGACGCAGGTCTTTGCAGAGGAGCTGTCTCTCTCTTTCTTCCCTCAAACCACCCACCCCAAAATATTCTGGCTTCTTCAGTGCCTTTGGGTGGGTGTCTTTTTTGTGATGGTCAGAGGGAAGAGCAAAAAACAAAACAAAAACAAAGCACGCCCCCCCCCCCAGTTGATAAAAGGAAACGAGGGAGACGCGGACAATTGAAAACTACCTAAAAGCTCGGGGAGAGGTTTATTTTATTAGTTCTTAATAAATATCTTGCAGATTTCCTGCAGGAAACACACCAGATCACATGTAGAATAGTTTGATACTGATGTCAACGGCATCGACATATGAAATCTATTAGGGGCGAAGCCACAGCAGGGCGATCAGCGAGCAGAAAAGCTTCGCGGCACCAAGGCGAAAAGGGAGGGGGGAGGAGGGACTCTCACGGCCCTTCCAAATTCTTCGAGAGGTAAAAAAGTCAGCCAAGACACAGAGAGAGAGAGAGAAAGAGAGAGAGAGAAAAATCCCACATCCTGCTTTGGGCTGCCAGCAATCTGAAGTGCCCAGAGATTAATTCTATGTCTGGCCTGGAAATGTGACTTTAAAGCATCAGTTGGGGGGTGGGGGGGAGGTTGGGGGGAGGCCAGGCTAACTGGGGCTGGCATGGTGCCACCGGCTCCCCCCCACCCCATTCTGAGCCCCAGCCCCCCACCCCCAGCCATGTTTCAATGTAGACAGCAGTAAACCCCAACAGACAGCAGATCTGGCTCCCTCCCTCCCTCTCTCTTGCGCTGCGCCAGCGACTCGGAGCAACAGCAGCTGCGCTGCGTCTCCCTCGGCAGGCGCAGATGGGCCGGAGTGCAGGGCTTCCGCTCGCTGGCCGCTGCAGGCTTTTAAGAGGCAGGCGGGCAGCCTCAGCGGCCTGGGATGGATGCAGCTCCCTCCCCGTCCCCACCGGAGAGCTCCCCTCACGCTGCCCAGAGGATGCTCTGCTCAGGCCTGCACTTTCTTCCTGCCGTGGCTCAGGCAGAAAAACGGAGAGAGGGAAAGTTCAGGGGAGGCAGGCTGGATGCTGCAAGGACAGGATGCTGCGCTAGGAGGGCCTGATCCAAGGGGGCTCTGTTCTTACAGAACCTCCAGGCCCAGAGGCAGTCTATCTAGACCCCCAGGTTCGAAGGAGCATTTGGGCACCGTGAGGCTAGGGTGCTGGGCCAGATGGGTCCCCTTGGGCCTGATCCAGCTGCTGCAGGGCTCTTGGGGGTAGTGGTCCTAGGTTCTAATCCTGGCACTGTTCTGAAGCTTGCTGAGTGAGGAATCAGGCAATCTCTCTCTCTCTCTCTCTCTCTCTCTCTCTCTCTCTCACACACACACACACACGCAGGCAGCATGGGATGGTGGTGAGAGAAACTCCCTCACAACAACCCTATGAGGTAGACCGAGGAAGAGCAGCCTCCTCCCAGGCCCTCCTCTGACACTCTAACCAGACGGGGCTTGCAAGGCAATCTGCCATGGCTTTTCAAAGGGGCCACCACAGTTCAGACTGTTCTTTGCCTAGTCCAGCATTGCAGGCTCTGACTGGCAGCAGCCCACCAGGGTCCTCAGGCAGAAAAGGCCCCTTTCCCCCACCGTCAGCTGCCGAGTCCCTTTTTGGCCGGAAACGGTAGGAATCAAACTCGGGAGCTTCCACGTGCAAGGAAGCTGCTCTGCCAGCCCCTCTTAAGAATGCAGCTGGATCAGGCCAAAGGGGACCCAGCGCCTAGGCCAGCTTCCTGCCCCATGGGGGAGCCCACAAGCAGGGGCGGAGCACCACAGCAGGACTTGCCCCCCACTTTTGCTATGCTCAACAAGGCATGAGATGATGGCAAAGGGTGGCCCAGGAGGATTCTGGGAAACAGGCCCCGGCAGACAAGGCAGGATTTAAGGGAGTCAGCCTGGCTGCTTTGCGGACCCCAAAGGGGCTGCTGCCCACAACCAGCTGACAAGTGGACTCAGGGGACACCCCCCTGTCACAGTCGCAGGATGCAGGTTTACTCCTCCCAGACAAATGTAGTAAAAGGCCTTCCTACTGAGACAGGCCGCCAGGTCATTTAGCTTGCAAGCGCTTGCGCTGGCTCTCCTTATTTCTCAGCTCTACCTGGAGAGGCAGAGGACTGAACCGTGCCCCCCCTATCTTTTTTAAGCCATCTAAACTGGTGCCCACCAGGAGCTCTCGTGGGAGTCAATTCCATAGCTTAACTACCCAAGTGCTGCAACAGGGGAGGGTCTTCCAGAGGGGCGCTTGGTCCAGCCCGCCCCAGTCTGAACAACTGATGGCCTTGTGGGCACCTTAAAAGACGATGGCCCGAGAGAGAGGAACCTCCGCAAATTAAGCCTTTCCTTCCATCACGGAAACAAGCAAGGAAACCTTAATTGATTAGGGTTTTTTGTTTTTTTTAATGCATCCTGCCTTTTTAAAAAAAAGGTTTCAAGGTAGCTCCGACCTTGAAAAAGGAAATGCAACCTAGAAAGCAAAAAAATAAATAAAAATGCAGCAGGTTTTGCCACCCTGGTGAGCTGCCCATTCAGATATACTGAATGGAGACTTTCCTGCTCTGGCTGCCCAGAATTTAACTGAGGAATCAGCCTTTGTCAGCCTGGTGCTCTCGGTTTGCCCTGGGCTAAGGCCCTGCTGGCTGGGGCTGGTCAGAGGTCATTTGGAGGGCACAAGGACTAAAGCTTCTTCAGCACCTCCTTCTGCATGCAGAAGGTCCCAGGTCCAGCCACCAGCATCATCAGTTAAAAAAGGATCTTGAGCACATAGGAAGCCGCCTGATGCAGAGTCCATCTAGCTCAGGGTGATCTTCACTGACTGGCAGCAATGGCTCTCCAAGGTTTCAGGCAGGGGACCATTCCCAGCCCTGCCTGGAGATGCTGATGGGGATGGAACAGGGGAGCTTCCGCATGCAAGGCAGATGCTCCGCCCCGGAGCTTCCCTAGTGATGGAAGGGTCCTCCTCCTCCTCAGTCTGAGACCCTGGAGACCAGCTGCCAGTTGGCGCAGAGAACAGGGGGCTGGATGGACAAATAGCCCAGCCAGGTATAAGGCAGCTGCCTCCTCTACTGGCTGCAAGCAGGCGGCCCCTGCAAACACTCGGCATCCTCCCTGCTCCCACCCCAGCCCCACTTTGTCACTGCAGCTTTTCTGCCCCCCCCCCAAGGCTCACCTGGGGTGAAGAGGTGCAGCGTGGAGACTGGGGTTTGAGAGTGGGGTTGGGGGCCACTTCCCCATGCGGCTCTTTCTGTTCCCAGGAGCCTGAGGTTACGCTCAAACACTCGGGAGGGGCTAATTTTAAAAGGCCACTAAACCAAGGCTGCAGCAGATGAGCCGGCGTTATTTTTATAGGCGGATGAGAAAACTGGACTCGGCTTGGGGCTTTCCGGTCCTGGTAGATGCTGCGTGGTTTGCACATCGAGGAGGCACTGGTAAAAAGAGGGTGCCGGCAGGCTTCGGAGGAACTCTGGGGAACCACAAGGGCCCTTCTGAAAGGGTCCAGGAGTCGGGCCCCAGTTTGGTGGGCGGGCTGCTGATCTGATTTCTTTCATAAAATTTAGGTACGGCTTAACTATTTTTTTTAAAAAAAGAAATCCCTCAAAGCAGTTTGTAAAACTAAATGTTATCAGTAAAAATAGTCAAAACCAACTATTTAGTTCCAGGAATAAAACCAGCAATGAACTGAGAAGAGATTAAAATGTAAATCAACGTTCTACATGCCTGGTATTGCAGGGAGACACACCACACGGGGGCAGCTGAACTGCGGAACTCGCTGCCACAGGAGGCAAGGATGGCCACCAACCAGGATGGCTTTAAAAGACAAGTCATGGAGGGCTCCTGGCCATGATGGATGCTCTACCTCCGCAGTCGGAGGCAGCCACGGCCCCAAACCACAAGAGGGGTGTGTTGCTGTGGAGCACAGGCTTTCCACGGGGACACCTGGCTGGCCTGTGAGAACAGGTGGCTGGCTACACAGACCCACCTTGGCCTGATCCAGCAGCTGCTCTTCAGAGGTTCCTTCTTCACGTAATACAACGCAGAGGGAGGGGGTCACCTGCTAAGCCCCATCTCCAGAAGGCCTGCCATTTGGGCAACAGGGCTCCCCACCCCTGACCTCCCAAAATTGGCTCAGGGGAGAACCTTCAGAGGAGTGTATGGGGGGAGGTTCTGCCCAGCAGGCCAAAAACCTAGTGTGGACAGAGCATGTGCACCAGCACTATGCTGAATTCCACCCTGGGAGTCGCTTAAGAGCAGCCAGATGGAGCCACAGCCTGAAGTTGGCTGCTGGTGGGGGGGGGGGAGCACCTCTTGCCCTGCTCAGCTGGGAAGGGCACAAAAAGGCCAGAAGACAAACTGCCTGGATATGTGTGCAAGACGTGCCCGGGGGGGGGGGGGGGGCGGTTGCGGCAAAGGGAAGTGATCCCGGCGGTGGCCCTATGAACATCCCTCCAGTGATTTATAGGAAGTATAATCCAATAATATAGTAAAACAGAACAGTGTGTCTGAGATGGATTTGATTCCAGGAATTATAAAACAAATTATTAAAAGGGGGAAAGAGAGAGAGAGAGAGAAAGGGGGTGGGCTTGGGAGAAAAGCCCCACCGAGACCAGATTGGAGTAAATTGGGCACAGATGGGTGGGGGAGGGGGTTCGCAGGACTCCCCCCGCCAGAGATGCCCTGCCACAAGGCACGGCTTCAATTAGCTCGCTTGCAAACCAGGACTCCGTTCCAGCCACCCCTCTCTCCCTGTGCCCAAATTACAGATTCTTTCCCCCTTGAAAAAAAACACCAGCCACATTCTCCACGCGTCTGCGGTCAGGATAAAGGCACCCCCCACCCACTTCCCTGCCAGGCGGATGTGCAGCTGGCTACCAAAGCGCCCAAGGAGGACACCTGGGGCAAGGTGTGGCGCTGGCCTCCTCCTGGTCCTCCGGGGGGCAAAGGGAGCCCGCCAGCACCTCCTTCTGGAGAGAGACGGCATGCAAGGGACAGAGATCGCAGCTTCCGGGGGTGGGGGGGAGGTGGCACTGTTCCGGACTGCCAAGGAACTACCAAGAGGCGGCTGGCCGGGCATCACCTTCCCCTACAGCACTTCCGGGGCGGAGTGGGGTGGGGGGACAGGATGGGACCGTCAGCCAGCAAGATGCAAGGAAGACCAAGGCTCAAAGAAAAAGGTTGTGTGAGCAATACTTTCTGGGTGCCACAGATCTGACCTGCTAGCCCCAGGATCTGCTGGCGCTGCTCTCCTGTGAGGATGACTCCAACTCCACGGCCACAGCAGGAGGGTTGCAGGAGGAGAATTTAGGGGAGGCCCAGGCTCGATCCCCAACATCTCCAGGCAGGGCTGAGTAAGACTCTTTCAATGGGGCAGGGGGAGAAAGGGGGCCCTTCCTTGGACCAAACCCACTGGCTGCTTCTGCCCACCAGGAATGGTCACCAGGAATGACAAAGGCAGCCTGCCTAGAGGTACCACTCATTGGGAATGGCAGGTGGGGAGTGCCCTGCTGTGGCCCTCAGGTCCTGCTGCCGGCTTCTTCCCCCTGGGGGCATCTGGTTGGCCATTGAAAGAACAGGATGCTGAAACAAGGTGGGCCCCCTTTGGCAGTAGGGTCTATTGCGACAGCAGAACCTCCATGCCCAGGGACAGTCTACCTCTGAATACCAGATGACCGGGAACAACAACTAGAGAGCTGCTGTAGCGCTCAGGTCCTGCTTGCAGGCTCCTTCCCATTGGCTGGCCACTGCAAAAACAGGCTGATAAACAAGCTGGCCTGATCCAGCTGGCGCAGGGCTCTCCTCAGGCTCTTACAAGCTCCTCTCCACACAGGAAGCAAATGGTCCCATGGGAACGCTGAGCTGGATGCTAACCAGCAAGAGTTGCTCTCAAGATCTCAATTCCGCCTGCTGGGGTTTTCTCAACCTGTGCCTTCCAAAGGGCCTCCTGGGCACCAGAGTTGAGTCCTGCCCACAAACACAGCATCTGAGGACTCCTTCCTGGGGCTCCTTCCTGACAGTTTTGGGGGCTCCCCTGGTCTCCCCACCCGTCCCCCTCCAGTACCTTTGGGCTGGGAGTTGTAGACGGCGAACATGTTGATGGCCATGAGTTGCAGCAGGCGGGTGCTTCCGATGGGCGAGGGGCTGTGCCCCAGCAGCACCCGGAACTCGCTCAGGACCTCAGCAGCCACAGCAGGGAAGGTCTCCATCCTGAAGAAACCAAGGAAGGAGGGGAGGCATTGTTTGCATTGTTCATTCTTGCATTGCACTATTAACAACGCCATTTGCATTGCATTGTTATTTCTTCTTCTTCTTCTTCTATTATTATTATTATTATTATTATCTTCCATTGCAATTGCGAATACACAATAATTATAGTAACGACAACCTGAGGGCAGAGGAGCGCAAGCAAGATGATAAAAAGGGGCAGGAAACCAAGTCTTCTGAGGAACGTTTGAGGGAGCTGGGGATGTTTAGCCTGGAGAAGAGGCGATTGAGAGGAGACAGGAGAGCCATCTTCAAACATCCCAAGGGCTGTCACACACAAGAAGGAACAAGCTTGCTTCCTCCTGCTCCGGAGGGTAGAACTTGAACCCATGGCTCCAAGTTACAAGAAAGGAGATTCCGACTCAACATCAGGAAGAACTTTCTGATGGCAAGAGCCAGACGACAGAGGGGTGGGCTCCCTCAGATGGTGGTGGCCTCTCCTTCCTTGGAGGTTTTTAAGCAGAGGTGGGGGGGGGTCACCTGTCAGGGATGCTTTAGTCATGATTTGTGCATTGCAAGGAGTTGGACTAGATGAACTTCGGGGGTCCCTTCCACCTCTACAATTCTACCGTCTTTCCCCCTTTTTAAGACACCGTCTTATAAATTTTTTTCCTCAAAAAAACACAGGGTGGCTTATTTTCGGGGGATGTCTTATTTTTATTACGTCAGTATGGTACGGTACAGCCTCCCCCTGCGCACTGAGCAGGCGGGGCAGAACTCCGCAAGAGGCGCGTTTCCCCCCCGTGCCTCTCACTGGTTCGCTGGCTCCCTGCGCACGCAGGAGGGGCTGAGGAGGCGACGGGAACAATGGCGGCACCATGGCTTGCTTTTGGGGTACGTCTTACTTCTCACAAAGGTAAAAAAAACCCTGCCATGGCTTACTTTATGACTACGTATTAAAAAGGGGAAACAGGGTATGGGGATGAAAGATAATGGCAGAATCTGCTAGAGAGCCAGCAGTTGTGGGGAGGTAGAAGAAGAAGGAAGAAGAAGAAGAAGAAGAAGAAGAGTTTGAAGAAGAGTTTGGATTTGATATCCCGCTTTCTCACTACCCGAAGGAGTCTCAAAGCGGCTCACATTCTCCTTTCCCTTCCTCCCCCACAACAAACCCTCTGTGAGGTGAGTGGGGCTGAGAGACTTCAGAGAAGTGGGACTAGCCCAAGGTCACCCAGCAGCTGCATGTGGAGGAGCGGAGAAGCGAACCCGGTTCACCAGATTACGAGTCTACCGCTCTTAACCACTACACCACACTGGCTCTCGAATTAACACTTGAGAGACCAAGGTTCAAGTCCCCACTCAGCCACGAAACTCCCTGGGTGACCTTGGGCCAGTCACTGCCTCTCAGCCTAACCTACCTTGTAGGGCTGTTGATAAAATGGGGAGAAGAACCGTGTATGCCCCCTTGAGCTCCTTGGCGGTAAGGTGGAATATAAATGTAATAAAGACTAATAATGGGGTGGGGGGCAAGCAGGGGAGGCTGTGTGGGATGGAGAAAAGCCGCTATTTCTCAGCAACACTGGCCTACTTTATGGGGCTGGCGTCGAGATTTGCCGAGCATAAGGAGACAAAGTACTTTGGTGAAGAGAAATCACCACTTTGACCCTACGCGTGGTTACCACTGGAAAGTGTGTGTGTGAGTCTCAGTGAGTGAAATCGCTTCCGTTGTTTTGTCACAGGAAACATGAGCACCTGCCCTCTCATTCACAGCAGAGGGAGCTCCGCAGGTTGCCCAATTACGAAGCCAACTCAAACTCGGTCCTTGCAGGAGCTGCCCTGAACCCATGGCCCTGCAGCCGTTGGTTGGACTCCAACTCCCAGCAGACCCAGCAGTCAGCATGGCCAGTGTTCAGGGATGGCGGGAGTCCAAGAGAGAGGGCATAGACTGGAGCTGACTTCTTGGGCATCCTTAGGGGAGGCTCCTTCTTCCACCCACCCAGGGCGGTTTCCCAAGAGGGGCAAGGCCAACTCCTCTGCCGTCACCCAAGAAGTAACAGCCACCCGGCCGAGGGAAAACCTGGGAGCCCAATGCTGTCAGGGGGCAGAAGAAGGAATGCTTGGCATGGGGGAGGTTCAATCCCCAGGCTTGCTACCCAGAATTCGGCAGCAAGTGAAGATGGGGGAGAAAGACGTTTCTCTGCCATAGATCCTGGGGAGGCTCAGCCGGTCAGAGTGGATCGTGCTGGGCTAGATGGACAAGACATAGCACACAGCAGAAGAGCCTGGTGGATCAGGGCCCTTCTCACAGAGGCCAACTAGATGTCCCCCTGGGAAACCTGCAAGCAGGATTCAGGCACAAGGGCAGCAGCCTCCCCTCCTGCGGCTCCCAGCAACAGGGACTCAGAGGCATCCCCATCTCCGGCTGTGGAGGCAGAGCAAAGCCCTCGGTAGCCTCTCCCTCCATGAATTTGCCTAACCCCTTTAAAAAGCCGCCCAAGCTGTTGGCCACCATGGCCTCCTGTGGGAGGGAGTTCCACAGTTTAACTCTGCGCTGCACTAAGAGGGACTTCCTTTTCTCTGCCCGGCATTTCTCTGACAATCTGCCCCAGTCTGTCAAGAGCCAATCCCTGGAGGACACGATTGAGATCGGGGGGCATCAGACCTCAATGCTAAACAGAACCTCCACAGGCAGAGGCAGTCTAGCCCTGAACTCCGGGCGGCAGCGGGAAAATGGCACTAATGGACTTGGCTGGGGAGGAATTTGTTCTGATAAAGGAGGGCAGCTGTTGCGCTGGACGAGGAGGGCCAGACGCTCCCAGCCCCAGCCCCGGCCGGAGTGCTGACCCTCTCCCTCGCCCCCACCCGCCCCACCCTCCAGAGCCGGCCTGGGAGGGGGAGGGAGGAGGAGGCGGCTTCACACCCTGTGCCCTCCGCTCCAAACACAAGCCCAGTTGCTAACAATATTGGAATTCCAAAAGGCCTCGTAATGTAGGAAAAATAAAACAAACATCCTGCAGCCTTACCCAATCCTGGTAAACAGCTTCCCATGGGCATGGAGAAAACTCAGGACGAACCTTTTGTTCAGCTGCATGGGAAAGGGGGGGGGGGAAGCAGAGAGAGAGAAAAGATGATGTTGAAGAAGAGGAGAAAACAATTCGAACGCTCCCTTTTCCTGTGAACGAGCCCAGAGTCCCGGGTGACAGGATAACCTGGCCTGGGATGTGCAGGGGGGGGGGGTGGAGGGGCGGCAGATGGGAACCAAATGTCTGTGCCCCGGCCCTCCAAGCGTGAGGGCAAGTGCCAGACAGCTGCATTTTTGGAGGGGGGAGCCGTGCTGGGCCCACGGCACCCTCTGCTGGCGGACAAGGTTCTCTGCAAGCGGCGGGAGCGTGTGTGCATGGGCAAGGAATCCCAGGGGTGCCCACCTTCCAGAGGGGAACGCGAGGGCAACACGTAAGGACCTAAGAAGAGCCTTGAAGCTGGGTCAGGCCAGGCCAGCATCCTGTTCTCAGGACCTGAGCCCAACAGCAGCAGCTCTCCAGTTGTCCCCATCCTCTGGTTTTCTGAGGCTTTCACAATAGGGCTTCCTAAAAGCCTGGCTGGATCCAGTCCAGCCTTCCCAGTGGCCTTCCAGATACCCCAAAGGGAAGCCTGAGAGTGGGGCCTGAGCAACGACATTCACACCATCCCCGTAAAGCATTCTTAGACCACTGGAACAGCCACGGCTTCCCCCAAAGTATCCCGGGAACTACAGTTTGCTGGAGGGCATCCTACAGGGTTGGCCTGAGGCGAAGATCATTCTTAGGCTGAATGGGAGGTGCAATCACAGAATTGTAGAGTCGGAAGGGACCCGAGGCTCATCTAGTCCAGCCCCTGGCAATGCAGGAATCTTTTGCCCAACATGGGGCTCAAACCCACAACCCTGAGATTTAAGAGTCTCATGCTCTATCAGCTGAGCTATACAGAGCAATGTATTAAAACCAATACATTCACTGGAACGACAACGAACAGCACATGGAGGGAACGCCGCCAGACAGAGGAACCAAGGGGTCCCCCCCGCGTTTTTGACATATTCTACCACCACCAACCCCCCTTTGCTTTGCCAACTCTCCTGCACTGACCCAACTGTGGCACAAATCCATTCCCAAGATAGTAACTGGCCCAGGAATCCCATATCCTGCCCCTCCTTGATTTTGCAAGCAGGTTGCCATGCAATGCTTGGAGCATGGAGATCTGTAAGCAGAGGCTTGACAGCCATCTGTCAAGAATGCTTGGATGGTGTTTCCTGCTTGGCAGGGGGTTGGACTGGATGGCCCTTGGGGTCTCTTCCAACTCTAGGATTCTATGATTCTATGGTGGCAGGGGGTCGGACCCAACCAGTTCCTCCAATAGGGAGGGATACACACAGAACATGCAAGTCCTGTCAATGGGGCTCCTTGCGGGGAAGACCCGAGTTCAAATCCCTCATCTGACCACAAAACTCCTTGAGTGACCTCAAGCCATCCACCTGCTTTGTCCTTTGGCCAGGCCTACCTTACAGGGGTGGTTGCAAGGAGAAACGTGGGGGGCAGGTGTCCACTGCCCCTAGTGCTTTGGGGGAAAGGAAGGGGATGTAAATTAAATATAGGTGAAGCCTCAGCTAGATGAGGTGCAACCTGGGAAGAGCGGAAGAGAGGCAGTGCAGAGCAGTGGTCAGAGCAGGGAGTTCAAGACTACTGTATTGGTAAGCTTTTAATGTTTGATGCTTTATTATGTTGTTTTATGTGTTGGAAGCTGCCCAGAGTGGCTGGGGCAATCCAGATGGATGAGATATTATTATTATTAACTCCCCATCACTCCTGAATGCTGGCCATTCTGGCTGAGTTGCAGTCCTAAACACCCGGAGGGCACCAGGTTGGCTACCCCCTGGGTTAGGATCTGGGAGGGGCCAGGGTCCCAAATCCCCTGACGCTCAGCCCTCCTGAAGTTCCCTGGGGCAGACACTGCCTCTCTCTCAGCCCAGCCTGCCTCACAGGGCTGTTGGGAGGATAACGAGAACTTGTGGACATCCAGCAAGGTGAATGTTGGAAGATTCAGGACAGATAGAAGGAAGTCCTCTCTGCTGCAGGACACAGCAGCGATGGCCGCTGACTTGGATGCTTTTAAGAGAGGATTGGACAGATTCACACAAGAGAAGGCTACCGATGGCAACCGGCCATGAGGCTTCCGGACAGCAGTTGCTGAAAAGTGCAGGAGGGGAGGGCTCCTGGGGTGGGGCTGGGCTGGGCTGGGTGGGCCACTCACGCAGCCAGGCTCTTCTATTCCTACGCTAGTGGGGGAGAATCGCACCCACCAACCTTGAGCTGCTTGGAGGAAAAGCAGAATATCAATGTTACGATGAGGATGAGGATGATGCTCTGGGGTGGGAACAGAGGGCAAGGAAAGCCCCTTCCTGGCTCCCTCCGAGCGTGTGTGTGTGCGTGCCTGCCTCCTGCCTCCCGCGTGACCCCGATGAGCTCAGCCCTGGGAAGAGGCCGGTGGGAAGGTTCAAGGGCAGGCCAGCGGCTGCTCTCCAAATGACTCTCTGCGTGGTTGTGCTCTTGGCGTGACTCACCTGCCAGCAGGGCCCCCCCTGGGAACCTCCTGCTTCTCACAGCCAGAGGGAAACGGAGCCCCCGGGAGAGGAAGTGGCACCACCTGCTGGTTGCGGCGGCTGCGCGAGGGGAGGGGGGGGCACATGTGCACTTCCCCAAAGCGGTGGTGGGATGAGAAATGCGCCTCCCGTGCCCCCCTCCACAAAACACGTAGAGCAAAGAAGACAGCCCAGTGGCTGCCCTGTCTCCCTGCCTCAACAACCCATTTATGCAGGGGGGGGGGTTCCCCCATCTCCTGCTACCCCACACAGAACACGCCAAAGCAGACTAGTCCTCAGTGAGGAAGAGGTCACGGGCAGCACTTGCTGTTTGGGCGGGGGGGGGGGGGCGGGCGGAGGGGCAGCTCGGCTGAGCCCAGGCCTGGATATTCGTGGGGCTTTTTGTTGACATTGTGCTCTGCTTTGCAACTTTTAATGCATGATCTTGAAATGTTGTTTTATTTTAAATCTGTGCGCTGCTTGCGCCTGGCTCCATCGTGGGAAAGCAGCATACAAATAAAGTCACCATGATAAGGCTGAAGATTGTTCACCCGCTCACGCGTTTCGATCTGAAACACTCGGGTGCCGCCCTGCAGCAAAACTTCCCAGGGAAAGCTGATTACGGGAGGTTTATATGATCTTGAGTGGGACTGATGGTGACGAGGGCGCCGTGAGCTCCTTTTCCAAGTAACTCTGATTCCGGGGGTGGGGAAGCGCCCAAAGCAGGTAATATGAATAAAAGCAATGCCATATCTATAGGAAGGACATAAGGACACGAGGTCACCCATCACATTAAGAATTTACCAAATGGTGAAGTCGCTCCTGAATGTGATATCTAAAACTCTTGCTAATAATAAGAATAATTTTATTAATTATATAGCCTGCCTATCTGACTGGTTGCCCCAGCCACTCTGGGTGGCTTCCAACAAAATAGAAAAACACAGTAAAACTTCCAACATTAAAAACTTCCCTGATAGCTAAATGGTTATCAGACTTTGAAAGGCTGGTTTCGCAAGATTAGGTTCATCAGTTTTGTTGAAATAATAATTAAACTAGCTAGCTGTAATTGGATTTCAAACAAATGCGCAAGCAACTGTCACTGCTTTGAATTTTATTGTGTAAATTATCTTCCTGAGTGTGTTGTGCATATTGCTACTCTGAATAACGCTTCTTACGGGGTAGGGTAGGGGGCCTTGGAATCAAGGGGGCAGGAACCCCCCCCCCCAAATTGGGAACCACCGGCCTAATCCTTTATAGGACCCTAAGAAGAGTCATGAAGCAGGTCCCCCGAAAGGGGACCATCCAACACAACATCCTCTGCATCAGCAACACTCTCCTCGCCTGCAAGGACTCCCAGCAAACAGGATATGGAGGCGTTTGCTGTCCCCCACAGGGAGCCAAGGAGCCACTGACAGCAACAGCCCCAGCTCTGAGCGCCCATCCATCTGGCCCCGATCCGGGGGGCTGGGGCTCCGCGCTCGGCACCTGAGCCCCAGGATCCCTGGTGGGAATGAGGGCAGGCACCAAATAAGGGCAGGATTCCAGCACAGCTGCTCCGGTAGGGCTGGGATTAGGAGGAGGAGGAGGAGAGGCTGCTTCCAGTTAAAAATGGTTACTTCAGGTTTGGAAGCAGCACTCTGGTATCTGTTCTTTATCAAGCGAGGAGGCAAACTTTCCCCTCGGCAGCCGCGACGCATCTGTGGAGCAGAGAAGGGTCAGCGGAACCAGCGCGGGGCAGCGGAAGGACAAGGCTTGTTTCTTTGCCAGGGGACCGGATGCGGGAGGGGAGGAAGCAGCGCCACGGATGTCACGGTGGGGGGCAGTTTGGGTGGCGGCTAAAAAAACAAGTAACACGGAGGAGCGGAGGGAGCAGATGCACCCAGGGACAAACCCAGCCGGGCTCAGCGGAGAGACGTGTCTGCCTGACCGGTTGGCACAGGAGCCCCCTCCAGGCGCCCTTTCCCAGAGCAGGCATCAGGCCTCCTGTGGGGTGTGCATGGGCCAGCTGGTGCCACGGAGAGCAGCGCTTCCTCCGGCCTCCACAATGCTCACAAACATCAGGAGAGGCCTGGAGCAGCAGCTGGATCAGGCCCTCTTGCCGAGCATCCTGTTCTCACAGTGGCCAAGCAGATGCCCCCATGGGGAACCGGAGGCAACAGCCTCCGTGTTCTTCCCACTTGGAATTCCAAGCCAATTTTCATAAATGATGTTTTGGGGGGAAATCAGAATATCGTGTATTTACTGTCACCCATCCTGATTATCCTGTGATGAAGGGCGGGGTGCATATCTTTTAATACATAAATTAATAAAACCAATGTATCGTGATTTAGTTATTCACTGGGGGAAAATCAAACTGTAGCACTTCCACATTAAGCAGAGCAACCTAGTACTGGCCCTAGAATTCAATATCCTAAACCTCTTGGTTCCTTCTTTCAAAAGAAAAAATAGGCTCCTAGTCCTGATGGTTATTGATAAACTGGGGTGCATGTGGGGAACACTGAGGGAAGGGATGGATTCAGAAGCCAGAGAGGAAATGGGAAGGATCCTGAGTGGCTGTGGCTACAGAGGGGAGGGATTCTGTGATCTACAGAGTACTCCTCACAAGTTGATGCAGAGAAGAAATGAGCAAATATAAGCCAACAACCAGGGCACAAAAATGGGACAGCTTCTCAGTTTACACACACACACACACACACACACACACACACACACACGAACACACCAGCAACCACAATGCAACTGGCTGCAGATGCCTGCACAGCCCTTGGAGCTGAGGGCCTCTGCAGAATGGGATCTTGCCTGGTCCTCTCCTGGGTCAAGGGACCCTGGCACCCTCCTGCCATGCCCAGCGGCCCACCTCTCAAGCCAACCAGCTCCCCAGGAGTCACAGCAACCTGCTTTCTCTCCTCTCTTTTAAAATTATGACGCTGAGCCTCTTTTCTTTTTTCTTTTTGGCCTTTGCGTGCCTGGAAACTCTCGCTTCACCTCACCCCGGCCTCCTTGTGGGTGGCAGCGAAAGGTCAAGTGGGGCCGGAAGGAAGGGGAAGGGGGGCAGGCTCCACGCAAGGCTGCCCTGAAGAGGGCTGCAGGCAGCAAGGAGCTCAGCCCCAGCGGGGAGCAGGAGCAGCGCTTGGTGGGACAGTTCCCCCCCAAAAGCCTGTTTCGCTCCCGAGACGCAGAGACCCAGGGAGAAGGGGGGGTGCAGCTGGTGGCTGGGAGGCGGAAGAGGACGGGGGGTGAGCCAGGCGCTGCCTCCAGCGCAAGGCGCTGCGTGCCGAGAGTCACGTCCCCAAGCCCGCGGGGGCTGGGCATGTGGTTTCCGCGTCTAACCAGCCCAACTGCAGCCTGGCACCCGCGGCTTCCTCCTCGGAGAACTTCTCTCTCCGTTAGAGGAAAGAGACCAAACCTCAGGGCTCGAAACAAAAACGGGCCGGGCGTAAAAATAAAAGCTGAGGGGTGGTTTTGGTGACCGGGTCAAAGGAGCTCGAGGAGGGGGGGGGGGAGAGAGAGAGATGCGGCACACACAGCAGCGCTCTGGGTTGCCCATCACGGCACCAGCGAAGGAGGCGGGGGGGGGGGGGAGCAGAGCCTCTCTCTCTCTCGCCTGAGAACCTGCTTCAGAAACAGAACGGAGGGGGAAACCCCCCAGCGCTCGCTGAGTCAACCTCCAGGGCTTTCGGCAATTGCTCTCTGCAGGCCTGGCACAGCGGGCCCAAAGCACAGTGCTGTCCCTGCTGGAAGGGCACCCATAGGGTGACCCTGAGTCAGTGGGATCCCAGGAACGTGCAAGTCCAGGCAGGTTGGGGGGGTGAAGGGGAGCCCCCCCCCTCGAGGCCAGGCTCCAGTGCTATGAAGCAAGAGCTGTTTGAGTGTGGAGGGGACACCCCTTGGGAGGTGGTGGACTCTCCTTCCTTGGATGGCCACCTGTCAGGGATGCTTTAGCTGAGATTCCTGCATTGCAGGGGCTGGACTAGAGGACCACAAATGGTACCTTCCTACACTACAATTCTAACGTTCTATGACAGCCCACTTGCCAAGGCACCCCAGGGAACCTCCATGAGCCCAACGGGCGAAAGGCTTCAAGTGACAGTTGAGCACCAACTCCTGTGTGACACTGATGGGCCCGGCAGGAGGCAGCTGCGCTCTGCCATTGGCAGAAGAAGGGCTAGAGGTCAGGGGCAGGGAGCACCTGCTGGGCATGCAGAAGGTCCCCGGCTCAATCCTTGGCAGCATCTCCAAGAAAGGCTGGGAAATGCTCCTTGCCCAAAACCCTGCTGCCAGTCCGTGTAGGAAACACTGAGTTAGTTTGACTAGGAATAGGAGCCACCAACCCTTCTTCTTGCCCTTGACCCTCTGCTGGCCTCCTTCCTGCCAACCTGCCCCTTTGCTTCTGCCCAGATGCTTCCTTGGAAGGCCCCGGATCTCTCAGCCCAAAGCACCCACTGCAAAGCAGCCCACCTACCCAGCACCCAAAATGTCAGCACAGCCCATTGCTTAATTAACACTGTTGTTCCAAAGGCTGGAAGGGCCAAGGCACTCCCCCCCCAACCCCCCCCCCCATCACTGCAAGTTGTATCATCATTCTTTATCACATTTACATCCCACCTTCTTTCCTCCAAGGAGCTCAAGGTGGTCATACAGTTCTCCTTCCCGCCTCCCATTTTATTCACACAACAACCCTGTGAGGTAGGGTCAGACTGAAACTGAGCGCCTGTCTTCCAAGGTCACCCGGTGAGCTTCATGACAGAGAGCGGATTTGAACCCGGGTCTCTCCCAGGTCCGGGTCCAACACTGCTGTTGTTATTGTTACTGAATTGTACGTTAAATGCTTCTCTGTGCCGTGAGCCACTTCCAACATTTATCGGGAAGAAACACCTTTAGCAAAGGAAGTTATTCTGAGCTGGGGGGGGGGGGGGTTTGGAATAAGAGTGCCTGAAGGCCGTACGTGTCCCAGTTGACTGGGGTTGGCCTAATCCTGCGGACAGCCCACCTCCTCCGCACCTTGGAGCCCCTCCTGCCCCAGCGGGGACCAGAGCACCCGCGTGACTTTGGGCATGTGAGAGCGGAGGCAAGGCCTTGTCCCCTCATGCTACGCAAGACACTCTCCCAAGGCAGCTCGGGACGGGGGTGGGCGGGAAGGGAGAAGTGGCCAGGAACCCCCCCTGCCACAGCAGGCCCGCCTCTGCATTCTGCTGGCTCCAGTTCCCCTGTGAGCTGCACAGGGCAGAGCAACTCAGCGGAAGAGGGTTGCCCCCCCACCCAACATGTCAGCCCATCCTGCATAGCAAGAAGAGCAGCGCCCTCCAGTGGCCAGAGGGAGCCCAGCGGCAGAAGCTCCTCTCGGCCACCTTGCACACATATGTATACAGGTGAAACTCGAAAAATTAGAGTATCGTGGAAAAGTCCATTTATGTAAGCAATTGTTTTCATTAGCTCAGTGATGGCTAACCTTGACACCCCAGATGTTTTGGAACTACAACTCCCATCATCCCTAGCTAACAGGATCAGTGGTCAGGGATGATGGGAGTTGTAGTCCCAAAACATCTGGAGTGTCAAGGTTAGCCATCACTGCATTAGCTACTGGAGTTTAATATATGAGATAGACTCATGACATGCAAAGCGAGATATGCCAAGCCTTTATTTGTTATAATTGTGATGATTATGGCGTACAGCTGATGAAAACCCCAAAGTTGAAATTGTTAATTTGGGGTTCTCATCAGCTGTACGCCATAATAATCACAATTATGACAAATAAAGGCTTGACATATCTCGCTTGGCATGTCATGAGTCTATCTCATATATTAGTTTCACCTTTTAAGTTGAATTACTGAAAGAAATGAACATTTCCACGATATTCTAATTTTTCGAGTTTCACCTGTACACACTCATCTGCCCATCCTGGGAAGTCGTGCGGTGCAGCGGTGAGAGGGCCGGTGGACGAGGGCCTGGGAGAGACCAGGGTTCAAGTCCCCACTCAGCCACAAAGCTCAGCCCCAAGTCCCTCAGCCTAACCCACCTCATGGGGTTGCTGCGGGGATGAAACGAGGAGGGTGGGGAATCCTGGGAGGAGAGGGCGGGGCATAGACGCAATTCCGCAGGGGGCAACGCTCTTTACATGACGCTACACGGATTTCAGCCACGTGGACGGTACTCACATCGCTGGGGCTGAGGCTGCCGAGGCCGTTGTCCTGCTCCGAGTCCCGCCCGGACTCGTGCCCCTGGCTGCTGCGGGGGTGCGAAGGGTGGATCCAGAGCTCCAGGCGGGTGGCATCGTCCCCGGAAGGCCGGAAGGCCGACTTCTTGCCTTTACTCTGCCGGCTGGGGCTCTTCTTCTGCTCCACCTGCTCCACCTGCACCGGGAGGGAGAGGCGCTGTGGTCAGGGTGGGTGCTCCTGGGCAGAGAGGGGGGCTGGGGGCGAGGAAAGGGGTCCGGAGCCCTCACCCCACCCCTTACCTTCCGCTTGGTCTCCTCAAACAGGCTCATGAGGCTCTCCTTGGCAGTGAGGATGGGGTTGCTGGCCGCAAGGCTGCGCATGTAGTAGTAGACGGCATCCAGCTTCCTCCTCTGCGGAGACAACAACACGAAGATCCCCTTACAGATAGTACCCTACAGAGGGGCGATGGGGGGGGTCCAAAGGGAAGACCCTCCTTCTTGCTGAGAAAGGGGAGGTGGCAATGGAAGGAGAGGGGCAGGTGAAGCTTCTAGGTCTGCAACAAGCACAAACCCCACAGGATTAAGGTCTTGGCCAGGGGGAAAGCTCTAAGAACATAAGAAGAGGCTTCTGGATCAAGCCAATGGCCCAGCATCCTGTTCTCGCAGTGGCTGAACAGTTGCCTGTAGGGAACCAGCAGGCAGGATTCGAGCACCAGAGCCCCCTCCCCTCCTGTAATCTCCCGCAAGTGGCATCCGGAAGCATTGCTGCCTCTGACCATTGTAGCTCGTGAGCGGCCTTGTATTGAAAGTTTTACTGCTACCGTATATACTTGAGTATAAGCCGACCCGAATATAAGCCGTGGCACCCAATTTTATCACAAAAACCTGGGAAAGCTTCATAGGAGCCACTGCCTGCCTCACTCGAGTATAAGCCGAGGGCGGCTTTTTCAGCACAAAAAATGTGCTGAAAAACTAGGCTTATACTCGAGTATATAGGGTATTTCTTTTACTCCCTGTTCCTGAACGGGGCAACTGTGCCCCTGAAGGACCAGGTGCGCAGCCTGGGAGTCATTCTGGACTCACAGCTGTCCATGGAGGCGCAGGTTAATTCTGTATCCAGGGCAGCAGTCTACCAGCTCCATCTGGTACGCAGGATGAGACCCTCCCTGCCCGCAGACTGTCTCGCCAGAGTGGTGCATGCTCTGGTTATCTCCCGCTTGGACTACTGCAATGCGCTCTACGTGGGGCTACCTTTGAAGGTGACCCGGAAACTGCAATTAATCCAGAATGCGGCAGCTAGCCTGGTGACTGGGAGTGGCCGCCGGGACCACATAACACCGGTCCTGAGAGAACTACATTGGCTCCCAGTTCGTTTCCGAGCACAATTCAAAGTGTTGGTGCTGACCTTGAAAGCCCTAAACGGCCTCAGTCCAGTATACCTGAAGGAGCGTCTCCACCCCCATCGTTCAGCCTGGACACTGAGGTCCAGCGCCGAGGGTCTTCTGGCGGTTCCCTCACTGCGAGAAGCCAAGCTACAGGGAACCAGGCAGAGGGCCTTCTCGGTAGTGGCGCCTGCCCTGTGGAATGCCCTCCCAGCAGAGGTCAAAGAGATATACAACTATCTGACATTCAGAAAATACCTCAAGGCTGCCCTGTTTAGGTTAGTTTTTAACTTGTGATATTTTAATGTATTTTAATATCCGTTGGAGGCCGCCCAGAGTGGCTGGGGGGACCCGGCCAGATGGGCGGGGTACAAATAATAAATTATTATTATTATTATTATTTAGCTACATTGGTCTGCATTTACAATTCTGAGTTATCCTAAGATGGCCAATGATTGGTAATTTTCCTATGCCTTAGTTACCATATGTCTGTGGCAGGTGAAGCTTTGTGCTTGTTTGGTGAATAATTATATAGAAATACTTTATGCTATAAATGATCTTGTGAGGATGCGTAATAAATATTTTTCACATGATATTCTTTAGTACATTTCATTGTGTTGTTATCTTCCTTAGTGGGTGGTGCAAATTCCGAATGATGCCTTTTATAGGGTAGGGGCTCCTGAGAATGAGTTTTAGAACCAAGGGCTCGGGGCCCTGAAAAAGTTTGGGAACCACTGCTCTAGACTCTCTTACAAAGGAACTCCTGCTAGCTCACAGAATGGAGAGAGTAGCCTCTCCCAACCCTGCAGCCTTAACAAATTTTTGGACTAAAACGCCCATCAGCCCCATCCAACGCTGATGGGAGTTGTAGTCCCAAACATCAGGAGGGACGCCAGGTTGGGGAAGACCAACAAAGAGTGTTTCTGTTTTCCAGTGGTGCTAATAAGGACCTCAATCAGAACTGAAGTGTGTGGCTCCTAATAAATGGCATATATATTTCTGGGCACCTTGTTCCAACACCCCTTACACGCTGATCTGGGGGGAGGGGGGAGCAGGAAGCCCCGTCTCTGACAAAGTCACACAGATGTGACTCAGCCACATCTAGGGCTGCATCCTTTAGAGCACAGGAAGTTGCTTTATACAGAGTCAGACCAGTGGGTCCGCTTAGCTCAGTGCTGCCTATGCTCACTGGCAGCCGTGGCTCTCTAAGGTCTCCGGCAGGGAGTCCTTCCCAGTCTTGCCAGGCATTGAACCCGGGACATTCTGCACACAAACCTGGCACCTTGGCTACCCGGCAGCTGGTCTAGCTGGTTTAATTAATTTAATAACATTTAGATACTCCTTGCTTTAAAAAAACAAAGGGATTTATAAAAAAGGAAAAAAGAAGAAAATTATCCACAAGAAAAAAATAGCAACAAGTAATTTAAGACTTTTTGAAAGGTTAAAATAACGACAGACTAAAACTGCATGAAAACTCATGCCAACTTAAATTTTAAAAAATCAATTTAATCATTGGTTAGCCTTCCACCACAACAAGGACACGCCTTCCTAGCACCATGGTCTATCTACACGATGGATGATTTGTCCATGATAACCCTCACCCAGAGAATTTATGTCCACAGACGTGGAGCTTCCTCATGCCAAGGCACTTGCAATGGGTTTTAGGTACAGGGGCCTGAAAATAAACGAGGGGTTCCGTCCTGAAGGGGTACTTGCAGCACCCTCAGATCTTTGGACCAGAAGCTGTGCTGTATTGTCACACTGCATGAATAAAAAGCTAGCAAACTCTGATGTTTGCGGAATTATCCATTTCAGTCAGTAAGTGAAAAAGAAGTGATGCCCATATAGACACTTATAAAGTCTGCTAATAATTATTTTTGACAGCTGAATTAATTCGTCTAGCGAAATATTAGCAATTTGGGAAAGAGCTGCCATGCATCTGAAACACTGGCAAAATAATTAAGAAATGTAAGCATTTTTCATGAGAGAAGCGAGCCGATGCCTCTCCTGGTGCCGTGAGGCTCACAACCCTCCTGTGCCTGGACCCCCCCCCCCTGCATCTCTCTTACCGTGTAGACGGCCAAGAGGGCCAGCTGGTTGTACGGGCGTCCGTTCTTGGGGGCGATGTGCTGGGCCTTCAAGTACCAGCTGGGGAGGCAAGAGAGCAGAGTGACCGACAGGCTAGGCTGCATCAGAGCAGGAGACCCTGGAGTGGAGAGGCTGCCACTGGCAGAGTCCTCTCCTCGGTTCTGCCAATGGCTGTGGCAGAGGTGGGGACACCGTGACCCTGCAGGCAGCTCAAGACTCAGCTCTCAGCTCCAGCAGGGCCAATAGTCAAGGGTGACAGTGGCAGCCCGACCTGAACTAAAGCAGGTGCTCTATCCCATGAAGTGACATGGTCCCTTCCCCTCCAGAGGGGCCTGGCATATGACGCAGAGAGGCAGATGCCCTCCAGGACTCCCTCCCTCCCTACCTGCGTGCCTTCCCGTAGTTGGCCGTGTCGCTGCTTTGCTCTCGGTATCTGCAGATGTCTCCTTGGCAGATCAGGCTCCTCTGGGCGCTGATGAGGGCGTATTTAACCTGGGGGAGAGGAAACAAGCCCATCAGTTGCTGCTTAACAACCCGGCAGCAGAGGAAGGAAGGAGGGAGAGCTGCGGAGAGGCCTCTGCCGGAACCCAAAAACTCTTCCCTCGTATTTCAGATGGAGGCTGTGAGTGGCAAGTCTAGCGCTCCAAAGGATATTTGCAACCCAAACACCACACACACACTTATTTTAAAAATGAAGCCAATCTCCTCTTTACAGGTCTCGGCTGTGACGTTGTTCCTTGCCTCCCTTGCAAGATTGAGCACCTGCCCCTTGCCGAGGGATGGGAAAAGGCAGGACTCCACCCCCCACCCCACCAGCATCCTAGTTCGTTTTTGACAGGGGTAAAAGGAGATTTGATCTCCAGCTTAAAACGGAGACACAGCCAGGCTTGAGCATGCCTGCTTCCTTCCCCAGGGAAAACTGCTGAGCTCCCTTGTGCCCAAAGAGGGGGTCTCCTTTACCATCCGTCTTCCAGGGACCCCCAGAGGGCCTGATCAACAAAGCTTCCCTCTGACACTCCCAGGCCCTAGCCAGGACTCACCACCTTCCGCAGGGGCTTGCTGCGCACAGCCATGCCGTCCATGTAGTCCTCCAGCTTGAACTGGTACGTCCCTTGCAGCTTCTGCAGCAAACTGTCGAAGAAATCGCTGCCCTGAGACCCAGGAGAGAGAAAGTGAAAAGGGATGGGAGAGAGAGGGTGAGTGGAGGTGGCAAGAGTACTTGAAGAACGCATGCCCTGGATTCAGAATCTTCTGATGGAATAACAGCACCCATGAGAAGAGCCCTGCTGGAGTTGACCCAAAGCCTGTCTAGCTCAGCATCCAATGCACCTGTGCTTCCCACATTGCAGGGGGCTGGACTAGATGACCCTTGGGTTCCTTCCCAACTCTATTAAGTCTACAATTTTACCTCCAGTTCAGAGCAGTCCTGACCTCCTTGGGTCCCCCCCCCACCAGTAATAGACTTGGGGACAAGCTGGTTCACTAACCAACTCCTGGGATTCCACCACGGTCCTTCTGGGGGCCCACAAACAAGAGTGCAGCCTTGGAATCACCCAACACAGGATGCTTATGCCATAATGTGGGAAGGGATCCAGAGCCTTTGAGCGTTCAGCACTTGCCAGTGGCCCACAGGAAGGTTTGTGAACAGCTTGGAGCTGAAGTCATCAGAACGTCAGAAATCCATGCAGCTGGATCTGGTGAAAGGGGGCCTATTCAGAGCAGACAACCAGATGCCCCCAAAGCAAAGTCCACAAGCAGGACTCCCTGCACTTGTGAGCCCCTGCAACTGGATTCAGAAGCATGCTGGCTGCAACAGCAGAGGGAGAAGGCAGGCTTATCCATCCCTGTGAATTTGTCTCATTATTATTATTATTTTTAAAAAAGCCATCAGTACAAATGTAATAGGAGCCCTACAGCAGCCGGATCGGGCCAAAGGGGCCCCATTTAGTCCAGCCTCCTGTTCTCACGGTGGCCAATCAGACGCCCCAAAGGGAAGTGCGCAAGCAGGAGCTGAGGGCAACAGCTGAGCTTCCCAGGAGCTGGTTTTGAGAGGCAGGTTGCTGGTGACAGTGCAGAGGGCGCACCAGGAGGTTTTGCTTGGGCTACAGCAGCCTGGCTTGGACTGTTGCCCTCCAGACAGTTTGGGCTCCGATGGCTATGCTGGCTGGGGCTGATGGGAGTTGTAGTCCAAAATACCCAGAGGGGTGCCAGGTTGGGTAAGGCTAGGCTGCAAAACATTTCTGACTATTTGCTGTGTGTTGGGGGACAGACACAGCTTTTTCTTCCTTACATAAGGGGGTCATCATGCTAACACAAGCTTTTCATTTCCGTGTGTTTTTAAAGCCACCACATTTGGGGTCAGGCGTATCACCCCGACCCCTGGCACGGTGCCCTCCCCCCACCCCTGGCGACAGCCATAGGGCTCAGTCTCAGGCGCCCTTACCTCGTCCAGGATCTGGAGCAGCTTGGTGCGGATCTCCTGGGCGTTCTCCCCAAGGGGATCCTTGAGCAGCTGCCGGAACTTCTCGATCACCTGGTAGAAGGCGTTCTTCCACAGCAGCTGGTCCACGTTCTGGGCGTCAGCAAACTCGATGTCGGTCAGCAGGCAGCGCTGGTACAGCTGCAGCATCTCCACCCTGGAAAGGGGCACAGCTAAGGCCAGGGGCTTCCACCTCAAACACTCCCCCCCCCCCACCAGAGGACTCTACTCAGACCCACAATGAGACTTGGGGCAAATATAAGAGGAGCTTGGTGGCTGAGTTGGACCAAAGACTCACTCCAGTTCATTTCCCCCAAAATGGCCAACCGGAGGACTCTTCTGGGAAGTCCATAATAGCACACCCCCAACTGTTATGACTCCCCAGGCAAAAGCAGCAGATTGCCTCTCCATGAGAGATTCCACAGACAGGACTTCTCGTCTTCCACTAACCGGCTTAGAACCCCATTAATTAGCAATGCCCTTTTTTGGAGTGCAGGCAAAATACATTAATGGCCAAGGTTCTGGTTTTTAACTGGGAGGGCAGCTGGATATGTCCGTGACCTTGGTGGTTGTGCTCATCCTTTAAGAAGAGAGAACAGCACTTGTTCCTTTTGAATGGATGTTTGGACCAGTATTTTAGGTTTCCTTTACTGTTGTTTTTCTATCTGATCTTAATGTCTTTGTTTTTGTTGCGTAAGTCACTTTAAGACACGCGAATGCAAAATGCAACTAATGGATATGAAAGCAAGAATGACCTTCCTTTCACTCCTTTTATGTTCTCATAAGGATCTGACAAATGAATGGAGGGTAAGGCTACCAATGTCTACTAGCCGCCTTGACTAGGTTACAGCTCCGCTGCCAGGGGCAGCATTCTTGATTTGAATTCTGCCTTTTTCTCCACGGAGTTCAAGGTAGCCTACATGGTTCTCCTGCTCCTCATTTAATCCTCACAACAACCCTGTGAGGCAGGCTAGGCTGGGAGGCAATGATTCGCAGTGTGACTCAGCCAGTGAGCTGCATGGCTAAGAGGGGATTTGAACCCTGTTCTCCCAGGTCCTAGTCCGATGCCACGCTGGCTCTTTACTAGGCGCCTGGAGGCCAGTTGCTGGGAATCTTAAACGGGGAGAATGCTGCTGTTGTGCTCAGGTCCCGCTTGCTTTTGGCCTTCCCTTGGTGGCATCTGGGTGGCCACTGTGAGGAGAGGGTGGTGGACATGATCCAGAAGCTAGGCCGTATCCTTATGGCGAGAGTTGAAGAGCACCCTCTGTGGTTTCCCCTGCAAGCTGCCTGGCTTACAGCAGCAGGTGAAAGCAGCTGTGCTGCCTAGACCCCTCCCCCCCAAACCAGCACCCACCCACATCCAAGCCCTCGCACCTGAGCTGCCCCATCTTCTCCAGGCCCTCAGGGCTGAGCCGGTCCCTGGACAGGAGGTTGCTGAGCTGCTGCTCCAGGTTGCTGGCTTCGCGGAGGATCTTGCCGAGATCCTGCTGCTGCAGGCTGCGCACCTGCTGCTCCATCTCGGGGCTGAGAGGCCCAGGCAGGAGGGGGCTGCACAGGTAGGGCTCGGCCGGCCCCGGATAGCCTGGCGGGTAATAGGTGCCCGGGTAAACCCCGTTAATGGCCCCGACCTGATAGGGCAGGGAGTACCCGGCATAGGGGTAGGAGGGGGCTTGGCCTGACGCCCGCCCGTAGTAGTAGGGGTTGTCCGAGTTCTGGAAGCGGTAGTAGGAGGCCTGGGCCTGGCGGGTGTCCCCCCGGGGCGGAGGGGCCGCCTCGTCGTCCGTGTCGAGGAAGTGCAGCTGGGAAGCCTGGCTCTTCAGGGCCGGCTTCTGCTCGGGGTTGTTGGGGTCCCACAGCCGGCGGGCGGTGCCCCCTCTGCCCCTCCCCCGGGTCCCTTTGCCCAGGCCGCCGCTGAAGAGGAGCCGGGGCCCTGAGTGGGGGGCTTCAGGGGAGCCGGCACCACTGGTGGTGAAGTCCGTGTTGGCCGGGAGGACCAGGATGCCGCGCCCCCTGCCCTGGGGCTCCCGGCTGGAAGGGCCCTCCGTGGAATCGCTCAGGCTGGCCTCCGAGGGCTTCCGCTTGCGCCACTCGGCCTCGGGGGGCTCTCCCCGCCCGCCCCCCCTGCTGCCCGCTGGGGCTCCCTTGGCGCCCCGGGAGGGCCAGCCGTGCTCCAGGCGTCTCTTGGCTGCCTCCGAGTCCCTGCCGGAGCCACGGGCTGCCTCGGCCTCCTCCTCTTCCCCCTTGTCTTCATCCAGGGAGTCTGTGGAGGAAGCAGAGAGCTGCTTCCGGGGACGGGGCCTCTCCTTGGGCGGCTCCTGGCGCTTCCGCCCGGCCTCGGCCTCCCCACGGGCCCCGTCGCCGCTGTTGTTGCTCCCGGCCGAGCTGGTGCTGCAGGTGCGGTAGCGGTTCCGCCGCTTGTCCGAGCGCGAGTAGCGCTTTGGGGTGCTCTGGACCTTGCTCTGGGCAGCGGCCTCCTCGCCGCCTTTCCGGACCCGCCTGCCCTTCTCCCCCCCGCCACGGAGGAGCTTGGCCCCCTCCCGGCTCAGGCCCCCTTCCTGCCCCTCAGGGGCCGCTGGCTTCCTGCAGCCCTTCCCAGCGTCCCTTTCGGGCTCTTCGCCCCGCTCCCCCTTTGTGGGGGGCTCCTCGGCTGCCAGCTGGGGGGCAGCGGGCTCCTTGGAGGGGACCTGCAGGCGCTTCCCTGGCTGGTAGATCTGCTGGTCAGGCTTCTTGGCTCGCCGGATGATGCGGGGACACCAGTCCTCAGGGGAGACCCCCGGATCTTGCGGGGCCCCTGCCTCGGTAGGGCCTTCCAAGAGGCCGTTGGGCTGCTGCTGGCTGCTTCCTCTGGGAGGGTCCTGAGGGGCCGGGGGCTCTTCCCTGCTGGGAGCGAGGGGAGCTCCTCTGTCGCCAGCCTGGGCGCCTGCCTTGGCCTCGTCCTGCTTGGCTGAGAAGCTGAGCTTGTTCCGCAGGCGGGAGAGGCCCGGCTTGTAGATCTCGAGGTCAGGGCGCCGGTTGTCCTTGCGGTGGCGAGGCTCCTTTGTGGTCTCTGCAGAGAAGGAAACACACAAAGAGAGGGTCAGCCTTGGAGCGGATAAGAAGCACCAGGGGAAATCAGGGAGACGGGACTGGGACACGGCTGTGGGCTTTGCCTAGGGAGCACGAGAGCCAAAGAGGCAGGGGAAACAGTGAGCTGTGACCAACGCAGAGCACAGGGTCAGGAGGAAGACGTCTGACTGAGCAGACCTGGTGCCAATTGGCTTCCATCGGAGCCAGACCGCTGGTCCACCCAACTCAGTACTGCTAACACATACTGGAAGAGCCTCATCCTTAGGACCAGTGGTCAGGGATGATGGGAATTGTAGTCCCCAAACAGCTGGAGGGCCAGGTTTGGCCATCACTGCTCTAGAGCATTTCAAGCAGGGCTCTCTCATAGGGCAGAGAGTGGGAATGTTATTTCTCAAGTAGCACAGCTCCCCATCGCTCAGGGAGGACTGGAAGCATCCTGTCTGGCATCCTGGAGAGCTGCTGCCAGCCAATGTTGGCAATACTGAGCTGGATGGACATTTTCTTACAGACACGAGTGTGTTTCCTTCTGACCCACCCTCTTGGCCCCCACGGGCCTCCCCACTCCAGTTCTTTGGGGTTCACCAAGTGGCTGCTTGGCCACCTCACAAAACTGACACGGACAGTTACAAACTTGAGTTTCTCTTTTAATTTGCATGGCGCTTCCCACCACATCCCACCCAAACGGCCACTTCCATGGTGACGTATTGTCATAAAGCTTCCCAGAGATGCATCAGGATGCCGCCTCTGCCCTGCCAGGTGCTCTTTTTTTCAGACACAAAGTACGGTATTTTTCACGGGCTTCTCCCCACATGCGGCCCAAAGATGACACACACAGCCCCCACCCCATAGGAACCTCTTTGTGCCAAATCATTCAGGAAGCCAGAACGGACCTCCCACAGGGGAGAACATCCTGAGAGTAGCAGGGGGCTCCCACTGGTTGGCTTCCTGTGCCATTGCCAGCTCAAAGGCTGCCAGGAATGCCAGGTGGCCCTCCTCAGGTGTTCTGAGCTGGCAGGGATCAGAACCCCGGAGGAAGCAGTGCCCGTGGCAACAGAGCCTTGGTGGGGCAGGTTCCGGAACCCTCCAGCCAAGGGGAACACTGGGGAAAACAGGACTGCTGGGGGGGAAAGATGGCTCAGCTTCTGGAGTATTGGCTGAATGGGAGAACGCAAGACCGTAAGAACAGCCTAGGGGGTCAGGTGAGTGGCTCATCTAGTCCAGTATCATCTTCTCATAGCGGCCAACCAGATGCCCCAAAACAGGATCTGAGCACAGCAGCCCTCACCCCTCCTGTGGTTTCCAGCCACTGGTGTTCAGAACCATTACTGCCTCCAACTGTGGAGGCAGAGCATAACCATCATGGCTAGTAGCCCTCCTCTCCATGAACTTGTCTAATAAAAACATAAGAAGAGTCTGCTGGATCAGGCCAAAGGTGCTCCATATAGTACAGCAACTCAGAAACTACTTCTTCTCGGTCAGCCCAAAGGCCCACCCAGTGTCTGGTTTCTAGCTGCAGCCCGCCAAGGTAACTCCAGAAAGCTCAAAAGCAGGTCATGGTGGGACAAATCTTTTCCCTATTAGTCCCTAGATTTGGGTGCTTAGGTATACTGCCTCTAAACAGAGAGGCTCCATTTGCTGCTAATGGCCACCACCACCAGGCCTTAGACTTACAAGTGAAGTACAGTACAGTATAAGAAAACAGTTGTAAACCAGCAGAAAGCAAGTAGCCGAGTCGGTAGCAATATGCTACGATTCTTGTTTTAATGGATGTACAATTTGATTTCTTTTGTTCCGTACTGTTCTTTTCTGCACTTTGGTTTTTATACTAATAGGAAAAAGTGGGATGCAAACAAGAGACTAAAAGGAACAATCTCCACAAACCCAAATGGAAGACGTACCGTACTTTTCCGTCTATAGGACGCCCCCATGTTGGGGCCTCAAAATTTAGAAAATAGGGGGGATTGAGCTTTGGGGGAGGATTATTTGGGGGGGGGGGAATGCCAAAAATCGCTTACCTACCAGAACGCAGCACACAACAGCTCACGTCGCTTACAATTGCTGTTTCGAGTCTCGGGCTCACACTTTGTTCCAGCAATCATGCTCTCGCTTGCTACGACAAGGGCAGCTGTCTATTGGCTGCCTCAGCGGAATCAGGCGGGCCAATGGCGGTGATTGGGCAGCTGCGACGCGAGCGGTTGTGTGCTGCGTTCCGGCAGGTGAGTGATTTTTGGCACCCCCCCCCCAAACTATCAAGTGGCCAATCGCTGCTTACAATCTCGGGCTCGCACCAAAAAACCATTCGCCCGTCCCCCTTCAGCACTACCCGTGTATAAGACGATCCTAAATTCTGAACCTCATTTTTGGGTCAAAAAAGCTCGTCTTATACACGGAAAAATACGGTAATAAAAAGCAAAAGCCCAGCAAGGCACCCAGGCTTCCCATCATCCCGTCCTCAAGGAACATTAGGGTGAGCACACAAACCACTCCATAGAAACTGACCCTGAATGGCAAGAACAACTTTAGGATGACAGCTGAGCTTTGTATTCACTATAGACTGCAGAGGGGAGAAGCAATGTGGTCGACAGGCTGGAGAGCTGGATTAATTTTCTACCAGCTCTTCAGAGGAGTTCCTGGCTGGTTGTGAGCAACGTCTCCATCTCCCAGCCTCAGTCCTCCGTTTGCTGTGAGTCACCATCCACAATGAGAGAATCCTGCTTCCATCAGATTTACTTAGAAATCAGATTTACAGCCCAATCAATGCAAGTCTGGCTCTATACGTGTCTATCACCAGTTTAAATACAGACTGCAGCCTTAATGAAACTTATGTGAGAGGAAACAGCCACGACCCAATGCAGAAACTAAACGTTCGCTGTCTTGGGATGGTGGACAAAAAGTGCATTACATAGCGGGGAGGGTCTTCAGTGATGGCTAACCTTGACACTCCAGATGTTTTGGGACTACAACTCCCATCATCCCTGACCACTGATCCTGTTAGCTAGGGATGATGGGAGTTGTAGTTCCAAAACATCTGGGGTGTCAAGGTTAGCCATCACTGGTCTTGATCCACGGGACCTCGTTTCAAGCCCGATATATGGCACAAACCCACTGTGCAGTCTCAAACGGGACACATTCTGTGCCAGCCTGTTTCCCACCCAATCTGTTTGTTTCACTTCCACGCTTGCACCCCATTGTTTCAGCGCAATCTCAGGGGGATCCTGCCACCCTCACAGGCACACTTTGTGCGGACCAGACGCAGGAGAGGGGCTTCCCAGTGGCCGCTGCTCCCCCAGGCAACTTTGGAGCGCCCTTCCTAGAGAGATCAAAGCTGGTTCCCTCCTTGCTGTCCTCTGGAGGGTGGGCGAAGACCTTTCTCCAGCAGGCCTTTGGGGAACTGGCTGCTTTTAAGGAAACAGCTCTTAATATTATTGATTGACGGCCCCAGGGAGAGTCACAACTCCAAGCACAACTTTAAAACTACTTGCCAACATCAAAATGAGGCGGGTCCTTATTTTTAAATAACAGCCTTCTGTGCTGTTTTTGCTTTGTTTTGTTACTGCTTGCAGTATAACAGATCAAGTTTCTTTCAAACATCGCTCTGACTCCATTGATGGTTTAATCACTAAAAAAAACCCAACTATGGTCTTTTGTGTTTTTAAAATATGCGTGTATTTTATGCATTGGTAAGTTTTTAACGTTTTATTATGTTTTCATATGTGTTGGAAGCCACGCAGAGTGGGTGGGGTATAAATAATAAAAAAAACATTATTATTACTCTCCTTATCTTCACGTATTCTGTGCATCGCCGCTGTGTTTTGTTTTTTAATCTTTCGTGAGCTGCCTTGAGGGAAAGGCGGGCTGCCAATGAATACAAATAGAATAAAAGCGGAAAACCCCACGAAGATAAAATTGAAGATAGAATAGCGACGAGGAAGGAGGGTGGCGATGACGATGCGGCCGCGGTGAGAATAACGGCCGAGCGGTGACAACCCGTGACAACCTCCACCACGCGGCGGTCACGACAACAAGCTCCCCGCAAACTCGCGTGTCGGCGGCCCGTGAGGAAGCGCCCCCGCCCGGCGCGCGCCTCCCCCCGCCACGCCCCCTCGGGCCCGTTCACGCGGAGCGAAGCCCCGGGCGCGCGCCTCCCCTCCCGCAGCGCGCCCCCGCCCGGCGCGCCCACCTGGTCCTCCGCTGCCCCTGGCCGCCCCCGCGGAGGCCGCCTCCGCCGCCGCCAGGACGCCCCTCCTCAGCTCCGCCGCCGAGACGCGCACCCGCTCCAGCTCCGCCGCCGCCGCCATTTTGGCTCCCCGGGAAACAAAACGGGCGGACGGCGGCCGACGCGGGACAAGCCGCGCCGCGGGCGAGAGCGAGGGGGCGGAACGCGCAGGCGCGGCCTCCACAGAGGGAGGGAGGGAGGGAGGGGCGGGAAGCAGCTCTCGGGGCTCGAAAGCGCTTCGCCTTTGCCACGCCCACTAGGCCACGTGGCCTGCCAGGATGCGTAGAGAAAATAAAGGGTAGAGTAACAACTCAGCTCTCGGGGTAGACGAGGAAGAGGGCGCCGGAGTCTTCGGTTACATCTCCGGCCTCTCTCGCTTCCTAGCCTGCAATCCATCCGGGAGAGCCTTTTGGCTGCCAGCCGGTGCGGGGGGGCAATACTGTGCTAGACGGGCTCAGTATAAGGCAGCATCCTGCGCTCCTGTTTAAACCAACCTTGTCTCTACACAGTGATGGCTAACCTTGACACTCCAGATGTTTTGGGACTACAACTCCCATCATCCCTGACCACTGATCCTGTTAGCTAGGGATGATGGGAGTTGTAGTTCCAAAACATCTGGGGTGTCAAGGTTAGCCATCACTGCTTGAGGACTAGATTCCTATTTCATTCCCCCACCAAAAAACAACAACATGAAATGAGATTTTTGGGCAGCAGCACGTTCAACTGGTCTCATTTTTAAAAGGTGGTTGCAAAGAGAGGAATTCCTGCTCTGTCTAGAGGGAGAAAGAAGTAGGAATGGAAAAATGAGGATTTAAAGTGGCGTTGCCTCCGTTTCCCCTTCTAGCGGGGTGCATGCTCTCTCAAGCCCTCGGCTCCCATCACCCCTGGCAGCCAACAGGCCAGGCTGATGGGCCGGTGAGCTGAAGGCCCAGCCCCGTTGGAGGCCCTCACTGCCCCTGGTGGGAGCGAGTTCCATAGTTGCTAACTATTCAGCACAGCCGAAACGCAGTTTTGGAAAACCTCAAAGGTTGTTTTTTTTACACAGAGGTTTGAGCTAAAAGAGTTTTGCTCCTACTTTTTGCAGGCGAAGGGAGTGTGGTGGGGAGATACATGCTGCTACCATCTGAAGGCAGCCCTGTTTAGGAAAGTTTTTAATGTTTGAAGTGTAATTCTGTTTAATATTCTGTTGGGAGCTGCCCAGAGTGGCTGGGGAAACCCAGCCAGACGAGCGAGCTATAAATATCATCATCATCATCACCATCACATCCCCGGATGCCCCCATTGCTCTCACTAACCAAGAAAGAACATAGCTGACAAAATCTGGGTTGGAGGCAAAGCAATGGTCAGTCTGAGCTAGGACATTGGGACATAAAGCCATTGGGGCTGGCGCAACTCCCCCTGCTGCATTCATGCACACGAAGGACCACACTGGAAAAGCTGGTCTACCTAGGGCAGGCCCTTTTCAAGCTTTTCAGATCCAGGACTGTTTTAACTCAACTGGTTTCTTTTCTCTTTTGCATGGCGATAGCGATCCTGCTGCAACCCACCAGTTGGACCAGTGGCCTGGGGACCCCCACGACACCAGGGCACACGGATTACTTCAACACATTTTATTTAATAGCGTTTTTGTGTGTGGTTTTTTTACAGTTATTTACATGACACGGCCAGCTTCTCTGCCAGAGTCTGGAAGCACTAATGAGGCTAAGGAGAGGATTGTCTCGTCTCTTTCAGACGTGGGTGGGGAAAGTCTCACCAAACGCAAGTCCCCTCAGTCCCAGGAGACCTGGCTGTGCCCTCTGCCTAAAAATGTAGCCACCGCCCCTGACCCTTGGCAGGGAGCCCCCTCACTTCGTGGCACTGCTGGCTTCCCACAGCCAGGAGGGGGCCCTTCCCCAAAGGGACTGTGCTTTGCTCCAGTTCTGGGCCTCAGTGGGGTTTTGTTTGGGGGTTTAAACGAAGGTCAGTTGACGGGCAGAAAAAACTGAAGAGCAGCAGGATAGAAAGCAAGTGGGTGATGTGGAGGTGGCTGGACTCCCCCTTTGGCATTTACCATCAGCCCTCTGGTAGTTGGGAGAATGTTAATTACGCCTGCAAAATATATAAAACCAGTTGAAGAAATGGGGGGAGAGTGGCAAGGACCAGGTGGGAGGGGAAGCTTGCCCAGCCCCAGCTCTGACCTGCCACCCCCTAGTCTCCAACGCCTGGGGCTTGGCCAGACTGCTTCTTAGGTGTGTTTAGGTGCACCATTTCAACCATCCATGGCTGAAGGCAGGCTGGTTGAAATTGCACAACTGAAACCCAAGCAAGGCGGAGAGCTTAGCAGCTTCTTCAGGTGCCAGGTCTGCTTGGGGTTAGCTGGTGCCTAAAGAGCTTTTAAGGTTTCTGCCTTGCTTGGGGGATAAGGCCGGCTGAGTGTGTCAGCTCCAGGATGCTCTCGCAGGGCCAGCCAAGTTCCTGTGAGATCTTGCGTGAGCATCTTTAGCTTCCCGGAGCCCGCTGGCGGAGTGGGCCTTGATCCACAAGCAAAGCAGAGTTTGGACCAGGTCCACTTGGCACAAAAGCCTTGTGAGGACTGGGTGTTCTCTCTCTCTCTTTCTCTCCCCACTCTCACCTGCTAGCGACAGGGCAAAACCAAGGATTTGGGTAGATGCAATTTCCATGTAAACATGGAAATCCTGGAACTGAGCTCCGGATCCTGAGAGGAGCTTCCCTGAGGCTGCAAACCGACCTGTGGCCCAAGGCCCTGGGGTTGGGAGCCCGCAACGGAAATGGCTCTGGAGAAGGAAGGCGAGGCCAGATGGAAATGGGATCTAGAGGAAGCAACACAGCTGGAGGAGGGGGCAGGGGGACACCATCACTTGAGGGCCAGAGGACAAGGACATGGAGCCTGTGGGGACCCTCCAGGTATTGCCAAACTCCACCTTCCAGCAGTTCTGGTGAGAGAGGAGGGTGGGGAATCATAGCCTCATGACAACCAGAGGGCCATAAGCTCCTGGCAGAGGCTGCAAGACAGAGGCCTCCCCGCACTCCCCTCCCGGTCTGGCTCTCTGCTGGGAGGGGCCAGGCCTGGGATGGATGTAAATCAAGGCAAGAACGATGGCGGGCGGGATGGTGAGGATACAAAAGGAAGACCTGGGCAGTTCGCTGGGGAGGGCCTGTTTTATTCAGAGAAAAACACACACTACCTCGCATTCAGGGCGGGGGGGAGACTCCATGCGACAGTCAGCAGAGATCCTCCCCGTGGGCTCCATCAACAGCAGGTTTGTCCCAGGTGGCCCGGTACTCTCGAGTCCCTGGGGAGCGGGGCTGATGGCGCCAAGCGGCCATGAAACAAGCCAGGTTTGAATTCCAAGCAAACTCTCCAGATTCCGGCCATTGTGAAAAAGAAACAGGGGGTAGGGGGGTGGGTTTCCAAGTTTTTGTGTTTTCTTAAAAGAAAAACCAGAACTAGCTTCAGCCCCTGAGAGAGGAAGAAAAGGGGCCGTTTGTTTGTGGGTAGGTTGGGGGGAAGCCAAGCTGTCCTGAGGGCTGCTCTACCAGTGGAGGCCAGAAGGGGGCGTCTTCTCGTCCTTATTGCTTTCCAGGGAAAAGGGTGGGATCCGGACGTCGAAGTGGGAGCCGTCGGGCCGCTCAAAGCGGAAAGTGCCCCTACGGAGCAAAAGCAGAGCTCAGAGTGAGGGGTGACCCAGAGCAGGTTAGGGGGTGGGCGGGGGGACACAACCAAGTCCCTCTCTTCGGGGCCACTCCCACTTCTTATTTCTTAAAACCGGTTAGCTCAGGAGGACTGCACTGCCACAATAGGCAAGAGAAAATAGATCTGTACTGCACTTTTAACTCCACCTTCTTCTTTCAACAAGACCTGCTGGGTCCAGCCCAAAGGGGCTCATCTAGTCCAGCATCCTGGTCTCACAGTGGCCGACCAAATACCCCCCAAGGGAAACCCACAAGCCCTCTCCCCTCCTGGGGTTTCTAGCAACTATTCAAAGCATTCCTGCCTCTGACCATGGCAGCAGAGAGTAGCTATCGTGGGTAGTAGCCATCAATGGTCCTCTCCTCCTCGTTATTCATTAGCTCTTCTCCTCTCCCTCCATCTTTCCTTCCTTTACGCTTCCCAACGAGTCTGGCAGCTGATGCTGCACATTCTTTATAAAGCAGATCATCAGAACCGGCGTGGGTTGGAGGAACTGGGTTGCATCCAGCTGAACTTTACTCATAGAGCGGAGTCAGTGAAATTAACAGACCTAATTTCAGCCAGTCTGCTCTGAGTAGGACAAACGTCAGATAAAACCTATTATTGTCAGATACATCGAACGGCAAAGCTCTTCTGTTTATGAACACATTTCATAAACATCCCAGGCAGGAAAAGGGAAGCTTCCAATTGTGTGGCAGTTAACGTAAGAAGGGAAGTAGCGGTTGCTGGATCAGGCCCAAGGGGGCCCAAAAGAGTCCAGGCTCCTGTTCTCACATCGTGGCTGGTAGGAGCTGATACTGCGTTAAGATCTGATGACCAGAAGTGGCCAGGGCCAACCTGAGGGGCCTGTAAACACCAGCCCTCTGATTCAATACACTCCCAAGGCAAGTTTCTCACCACCACCTTGGGGAGGCTGCCCCCAGGGAAGCTGGCTTCCCACCCTCCTCTCTGGTCTTTCCTGCTGTGGCTCCGGAAGCCCCCAGTTCCTTACCACATGTGGCCACTGGATGCTTGCAGGGAGACATGGCTGCTGTACTGGAAGGCTGGCTGTTCTTTGGACAGGACTGGCTCCTGGGGAGAGAAAAGGAAGCATTACTGGAGAGCCATCTCCCACCTCACCTCCTGCCTTCACCAACCATCTGGGGGCTGATGGGAGTTGTTCATGCTAAACTGCTTTGTTCTGTCTGAGTCTTCTTCCAGGAAAAAGGACATAAGACCGGCTGCGAGACCAGGAAGACCTTGCAGGCCTTTTCCCACCTGGACCTGGCTGACTCCAGCTACAAAGGCTGAGGCCAGAGACCATCTTGGCTGTCTTTCAGTGCAGACCCAGGTCTTCCAGCCTGAGCTTCCACAGCCGCTGCCCGCCATGAACCACCATGGGCAGGATTGGCAGCAACAGCAGCAGACACGTTCTAGGCTTAAGACAACATTTCATTCTCTTGCCAATGATGCTGTTTTAAATGTGCATTTTATAGCTGACTTCCTTCAGTAATGTTTTCCTTTGATATGTTTTTTTTGGTTAACTTTGCTGCATTAAATGTGCATTCTGCAGCTGACCTCTTTTGCAATGTTTCATTTTAAAATCTTTAAGATAATATCTCAGCTTCCTGTATTACGTTGCTTTGAATGTATACTTTATATTTGACTTTCTTCAGTAATGTTTCCTTTTGGATTGCTTTATTTGATGTTTTAATGTAAGGCTGTTAAACCACTTTGAGATTTTGTGTTCTTAAAAATATAGATACAGAAACGAAATGAACATTAACAATCATGGTAGGATCCTGCGGCAGCCATCAGCCCGTTGGCCCACCCTGTTGCCACAGTGGCCCACCAGAAGCCCCAGGGAGTAGACCTTTAGCAAAGAGCCCCCTCCCCTCCTGCAGAGCCAGCCGCTGGTACTCAGAAGCAAGCGATAAAAGGCCAGTTTTAAATCCCCTCGGGGGGGGGCACTTACTCTCCCCACGACCCCTCGACCACGGACTGTCTCCAGTGTCCCCGACAAGCTGAATATCCTCCAGTGCCGTTCCCGGAGCTGCACAACTTCGTTGTTGAGGTTCTCCAGGCGGATGCAGTAGCGCCACTTGATGCGAGAAGGAATGAGGAGTCACAGTCAGAGCAGGAGAGCCAACTGCAAAGGGCTTCCCAGCCAGAAGGGGGGGCCTAGACCCCCTTGCAAGGCCAGAGCCCTCTCCACCTCTCCCCCCTTAGCATGCAAGCCCAGGAGAAAGGGCACTCACCCAGTAGACGTGGGAATTCTGGGCTTCCTGCAGGAGAGAAGGAGAGAAGGCAGCCTTGGTCATAAACCGTGCACTCCGTGTCAGAAACCCATGGCTACCGGCCGCTCCCCATGGGATTTCCAAGCCCCTTGTCCCTGGGAGAGACAAGGAAGGGCTGGCCAACAGAGAAATGATAGGAGCCTGCGATGGGCACTACAATCTTACTCGGCTACGAGTTATCGCCAAAGAGAAAGAAGACTGCCTTAGTGGCTTTTCAAGAAGACAGGAGGGGTCTCACTCACAGCAGGCTTCTGTTTATCCATGACAACTGCTGGGAATCTCTGTCTAAAGCCCTGACAACTGATATTGAGGAGACCCCTTCCCTGCACTCCTTTTGGTGCCTGTTCAGACAAGCCATAGGGAATGGCCAGTGAATTGAAGTCCAGCTGACCCTTTGGCCTGACCTAGCACAACAGCCCTTTCTCCTTGCAACCCTGGGACAGGTTGGGAGAGAGCCAGCCACGCCGGAGGATTTCCTAAAGATCTGGACCCAAGATACAGGCCTGAGGATGGAGCATAAAACCTGCAGGGTCTGCCAGATGTTCCCCTGGAAGGGCCGCCCAACCAGCTGCTCCTCTTTCAAGGTCCCTGAGGATTTGGCGGCACCACGACTTGTGTCAGAAACACTGGCTGCTGCTGACACGCGGAGCCACAGCGAGGCCTCCAAGGGCCCCCGAGGGGCCCGGGGCCAGACACCTACCCGCATGCCCATGTAGAAGGGGATCACTGTGACCCGGATATTCTCTGTGGTTTCCCGGTGCACGTCGGACAGCTCCAGCCACGGGTGGTTCTTCTCCTGCCACGCACACAGTGTGTCCCTTGCCACAAAGGGTGGAACTGGAGGGGCAGGAGAGAGAGAGAGAGGAAAAGTATTTAAGCACAGAAGGTGTTTAGCCACAGAAAGGAACGTGGACAAGACTTTGGGGGAAGCAAGTTGAAGTGGGAATTACAGTATGCACTTTGCTATATAAATTGTACGTGAAGAGATGGGGGGAAAGAGGGTGTGAGTAATCTGTTTACTCAGGTTATATTAAGAATGTTTGCGCAGGAAGAACTCATCCAGAGTTCACCCGATAAAGAGGGGAGGCAGCCTGTTCCTCTCGATGAATCAGACGCCTCACGCAGGAAGGCTTTTCCTCTCTCACAGTGTGACCTAATTCCTATGTGCTAAGCTAAGGCGATGGAATGCCCCCTTTTTAAGCCTGTGCAGTTTATAGGCTCCTGCCAACCTAGGAGTTCGAAAGCATGTCAAAGTGCAAGTAGATAAATAGGCACCGCTCCGGCGGGAAGGTAAACGGCGTTTCCGTGCGCTGCTCTGGTTCGCCAGAAGCGGCTTTGTCATGCTGGCCACATGACCTGGAAGCTGTACACTGGCTCCCTCAGCCAATAATGCGAGATGAGCGCGCAACCCCAGAGTCGGTCACGACTGGACCTAATGGTCAGGGGTCCCTGTACCTTTACCTTTAGTTTATAGGCCCGGGGACTCCACCTTTGGGGTTCCCCAGTGGCCCCTGTTGTTCTGACCAACACACAATGGTGTATTTGTTGAACAAAAATCTGTCACAAAAGGTTTTAAAAATGTATCCTTCACCTTGCATAGGAAAAAGGGGGAAATCAGAAAAAAGGCCACATTTATTGCAGTTTCTGGCTGAGCTGGTGCACCACCAAAAGCACTGAGATGTGTTTCAGCCCATGTCTGCTTCTCTTAGAGGGGGGAGAACATATCAGCCTTTGCAGCATTTTCCCCCAAGTAAGAACTCACCTTTCGTCTGATCGTACAGGAGGAACCGTTCGAACAACTCGTGCTGGATGGGCACCTGGTCGGTGGAGGTATATGGAAGGATGTCTTCGTGGCTTACATAGTCAAGTCCTACAAGAGGATCCCAGACAAAAACACACACATCTAGGTATTTGCAGAGGCCATGTAACAGCAGCCAAGTGCATCAGTTATTACCCTCAGCTTCAGAATCAAAACACAATCCTGTCCAGAAGCCCCAGCTGACACGACAACAAAAGACAACCAATTATCCTACTTGTAGGAACATAGGAAGCTGCCTTTTGAAGTAGCGGCTCTCAAGAGAAAGATTCTAGTCCACATGATTCCAAATAATGACCAGGTTTCAAACGTTACATAGGAAACTGCCTTATCCTGAGTCAGACCACTGGTCTGACGGGCAGCAGCAGCTCTCAAGGGTTTCAGGCAGGAGCCCTTCCCAGTCCTGCCTGGGGACTGAACCCAGGACTTCCTGCATGCAAAGCAGATGCTCTACCACCGAGCAACAGGTTGACCGCTGGTCTAGGTGCCTAATCAGATGGGGGCCTATTTGCCGAGCCGAATGAGATTTCTATATGTTTGTATTATATAGAACTGACCATAAGCACACAAGTCAGATAAATATGGAATGAGATTTTAAAAACCAGGCCACAAAGGGGGAAAAGGCTAACCTATTCCTTTTAGATCCCAGTAGATATGGGGTTGTTGTTTTTTAGAAGGCCACCACTTGATTGTAAAAGAAAACAAACCCTCAACAGTTCACAGCGTAGACCCATTGAAATGGCCATGATTCACATAGGTCCATTAATTTAAATGAGTCTACTCTGAGTAGAAGATGGTTGAATAAAACCCTAACAGAGCACTTTTTACCGCTTTGCTCTTTGCCCCACCCTGGAAGTGCGGGGGATAAATTTAATGAATAATAAAACCAGCTTCCCACTCCCCTGCATGAACAATTCAGGGATTTACACACAGAGCCTGGGGAAATGTTGGGCAGCCTCCTGGACCCTCCCCAGGCAGCCGCAGGGACAGCTTGCTCACCTGGGATTGCATAGAGGGCTCTGCTGTCATCATGGTTTGCTAAGAAAGTCACTGCTTCCGTCTGCGATCTCTGAGACTGTGGAAGAAATAGCAAAGACAGCACTTGAGAGCGGCAATGTAACAACAACAACAACAACAACAATAATATACCACCCTTAATCTAAGAATCACCGAACGGTTCACAGTTTAAAACCACAAAATACATACCACAATAACAAATAAAACGTTAACACCCCCACAGTTTAAAAGGCCATGGATTGTTTAATCAGCTAAAGGCGTGGAAGAAGAGGAATGCTTTTGCCTGCCATCTAAATATATGTAATGATGGCGCCTGACAAGCCTTGCCTACAACTGGAGAGCCACCACAGCAAAGGCCAGCTCTCATGTTGCCACCATCCAGAACTGTTGTAGAGAGGATGTACAGAGAAAGACATTGGATGAAGATTACATGGCCTGAGTCGGTTCATATGGAAAGGGGTGAACATAAGATCAGGCCAATGACTCATCTAGTTCAGCATCCTGCTCTCACTGTGGCCAACCAGATGACAAATATGGGAAACCTGCAAGCAGGATTCAACCACAAGAGCAGCACTCTTCCCTCCCGTGGTTTCCAGCAGCTGGCAATCAGAAACCTCTGACTGGGGAATCAGAGCATAGTCTTCCTGGCTAGGAGCCAACAATAGCCCTCTCCTCCTCCATGAATTTGCCTCACCCTCTTTTAAAGTCATCTAGGTTGGTGGCCTTCGCTGCCTCCTGTGGGAGGGAGTTCCACAGTTTAACTCTTTGGAGGAAGGGCAGGATACAAATTTAACCAACACAACAATTAATAACAAAGGCCTTGTGTTAACCACCTCTGATGTAAGGCCCCCTTAGATGGATCCTCCGACCGGCCCCCTCTCTACTCTGTATGGCACCCTAGCCGTGCATGGAGGGGGGGCAAGGGGAGGGAGGCTGAAGCACTTACTATATGTGGGCAGTCCCGAGCATCTATGAGAACCTGGTAGTATGTGTGTGTCTTGCCTTTCACTTCCTTGGATCCGTGCCCAGCTGCATTCTCACCCCTGAATCAAGACACACAGCATGATTTTCGAATCTCTTCTGTTAATATTATTACAATTATTGTTGTTGTTATTATTATTATTATTAAAATTTGTGTACTGTCCTTCATCCAAAGATCACAGGGTGGTTCACAACATGAAAATACAAAAGAACACAAAATACACAATAAAGCAAAAAATCGAACCAATAACCCCCCCCCCCCGGGGTCACACAAACACATTTAAAAGGCTACAGAACGCTCGATCAGGCAAAGGCCTGGTTATATGCTAAATCCAGAACAGATTTCACATTTCACGGAGCAAGTGCGGATGGGCTGTCTGTGACATGGGGCGGCAGCTCAGCCTCACTGGGGAAGAAAAAGGCCTCCTGTACTAGAAAGGAGAGCAAATGTACAAACTGGAAAATCCTAAAAGCCACATATAGATTCCACTACCTTGGTGGATGCAACATGCTTTCAACTCAAAACTACAAGTCTGCAACTTTCTTAACGAACTTCCTTTATTTTAACTAGGTATGTTTTTACTGTGCAGATGAAATTATTTTATTGCTTATGTTAATTGTGCGTAAATATGTCATCATTGTTTTTATACTTTTAAACTGGTTAGAAGCTATTTTGGCATAAATAAATGCAAAAAACCCACAGTCCTTTAATATGGCAGCAAATACAATCTGGAACTTAGTTCTCAATCGTTTTCCGCAAACCCAGAAGTGAGTGTACCGGTTTTTGAACGTTCTTTGGAACCCGAACATCTGACGGGGCTTCCGCGGCTTCCGACTGAGTGCAGGAAGCTGCTGCAGCCAATCAGAAGCCGTGCCTTGGTTTTTGAACGTTTTCAGAAGTCGAACGGAATTCCGGAACTGATTCCGTTCGAGAACCAAGGTACGACTGTATTTTTCAATGACTTTAAAATATTGTTTACTGTAAACCACTTGGAGTAAGCTGTATATAAATTACATTCAACAAAATGATTAAATAAAGCAGGGCAAGCTCTGCCCACGGCTCACTCTAAATAGCACCAACTTCTTAGAGCGCACTGAGCTTCTTACCATGCTCCTCTCCCTCCCCAATTCTGGCTGCCCATGAGTGAAACACAAATCCTTCCTTACTTTTCAGGCACCGGGGAAGCCACATCTCTGTCGTACAGCCTGGCTTGCCAAGGAAACAGGACTATCCCCCGGTATCCAAATACACTGTGGAGAAATAGCTGAAAGAAAAGAACACAGGGGGCGGGATGAGAGAAAGCGCCAAGCAAGGGAGGCCAAGGCAGAAGAGAAAGCAGAACTTGCTCCAACCATCACGGTGAGAAAACGCAGCTCCAAGGAACCAGCTTCAAGAGGGAGGGAGGTGGGCAGCTTTATGGCATCTACTAGTAGATAAGATGCCCGTTAAAATAACGGGCGCTAGAAGGTTAGTCTGCCCTGCGCCGCCATAGCCTCGGCCGCCTTTGCCCTCGGAGCGTCTCGGAGCAGCAGCCGCCGCCGCGCCGGCCACCCCTGGCCGCCCGCCCAACTGCCCCTTCCCGCGCGTCGCCTCACGGCCGCCACTCCTCTGTCCCCTCAGCCATGTTGGCAGCCGCTCAGCTCATCCTCCCCAGCTCCGTGCGAGGCGGCGGCACTGACCCAACTGACAACGTGCGTGCACCGCCGCTGCCTCTTGGACACGCCCCCCTCTCCGCCCGCTCCAATCCCTGTGTCCGTGAGGTACATGCGCAGTAGTGCAATTCCACTGACACATGGACTGGACGCAGAGACACAGGGACTTTATTATATAGGATTGCTACCTAAGCCTAAGGGGGGGGGGTCCAAAACAAACGAAAAAGGCTCCAGTAAAGGTCATGTCAAGGAAGCCAGAAATGCAGCTGTGCGCAGGACCCAAAAAATGCTACAGGTCCTGACAGTCTTCACCCATCCATACTGTGTCACAAGAACATTTACAAGAGCCAACATTCTCTGCCTGGTTGCCTTGAAGCAAAAAGATCTGCGTGCTCCTGTGGGCAACCAGACAAGGATCCCTTGCAGAATATGGTCCGGAGGTGTCCTTTAGAGCAGTGTTTCTCAACCCTGTGCCTCCAGATGTTTTTGGCCTACAACTCCCATCATCCCTCGCTAGCAAGACCAGTGGTCAGGGATGATGGGAGTTGTAGGACAAAAACATCTGGAGGCACAGGGTTGAGAAACACTGCTTTAGAGTAGCACCAACTGCAACAGAGAGGGGGGCACTAACAAGAGAGGATCCCAAGCTGGCCCAGTCGAGGGTAGAGCAAGAGGCTTCCAATGCCTCCACCCCGCCACACAAAAAACCCACTTACCTGACCCGTGTCGTATTTCCCGTGCTGCTTTGGCACTTCAAATACACCCACCGTCTCCAGCACTTTGCCCTCAGGGCGGTTCCTAGGGTGAGGACAGAGAGAAGGCAGGACGTCAGGCTCACCCAGTGTTGGTCACTGAGTTGCAAAGTCTCAACTGGCTTTGGACGTCGCCGCTCCCCCCCCCCTCACAATCACAGCTCAGCTTTCAGACTCCTATTCAGCTGGGAGCCCAGTGGTGCTGCTCTGCCCCACTCACAACAAATACAACAAGAAAGTAACAATGAATAAAGCTACTCGTTTAAAGTTTAACTCCAGGGGTAACTGCAGTCACGATGGCCAAGAGCTCAGATGACTTTTGAAAGGAACAGATAAACCCGGGAGGGAGGGAAGTCTATCGATGGATGTTTGTCACGATGGTTAAAAAGAGCCTTACACGTCTGAGGACAAGAACACAGGGGAGGGTGCCTGTGGGTCCTGTTTTGAAGGCTGAATTAGGGGCAAAGGGAAATCTCATCTTGCACTGGCAAAATCAGGCAGCAGCAAGCAGCCTCAAAATGATTTGCGGCAGACCAACAAGGGTTCCTGACTACAAATGCTTTAAACCAAACCTCTCCAACCTGGTGCCTGCCAAACGTTTCGGACTACAACTCCCATCAGCCCCCAGCATTCTACAGCCATGCTGGATGAGATTTGCAGTTTAAAACATCTGGAGGGCTCTTGGTTGGAGAAGGCCAAGTTAAACTATAGCAACAGGGTAGTGCCATCAATGACCAATGACAACTCACGTCATTCTAATGAGAATGGGAGGACTTCTCTCTCAAGGCCCCTTTATGCATTGGGCTCCACCCCCACAAGCCACTATTTTGCCTCTTGGGGTGGTCGGTAGGCCTTCAGGCTCTCCTTCTCTCTCTCCATAAAACTGCATACACCCAATGTTTGAAACTCCCATTGTTCTAGGCACATTTTGCGACAGGGAATTTCATTAGCACCAGCAGTTTCTGAGCTCTGGGCGCAGTACTGTGCCTAAGATTTCAGACTAAAACTGTCACTGCTGAAAGAAAATGAGGGCCTTTTTCTTCCTTCCCACTTCCAGCCACTTTCTGAAGACTGGAGAAGAGACCCTCTTAAGAATATTTGGGGGGGGGGGAGCAGGGGAAGGACTAGACCATTTGAAAAATGAACAAAAGATTTTAGCTGCAGTTCATTCATTTTCAGCTTTGCATTCTTGTTATAAAAAGCTCGCCTAGACATTCCGTTGTTGCTCCCATAACTTCAGTTGAAGGTGCCATTCAGCTCCTAGATTTCATATCTCAGTTTCTAACACTGCACCCTGCCCCACAAAGCAGAGCCTGCAAGCAGATTTATGAACTGTTAACCTCCCGGGACAGATTGTTGTTGTTGTTTAGTCGTTTAGTCATGTCTGACTCTTTGTGACCCCCTGGACCAGAGCACGCCAGGCACTCCTGTCTTCCACTGCCTCCCGCAGTTTGGTCAGACTCATGTTGGTAGCTTCGAGAACACCGTCCAACCATCTCATCCTCTGTCGTCCCCTTCTCCTTGTGCCTGCAATCTTTCCCAACATCAGGGTCTTTTCCAGGGAGTCTTCTCTTCTCATGGCCAAAGTATTGGAGCCTCAGCTTCAGGATCTGTCCTTCCAGTGAGCACTCAGGGCTGATTTCCTTCAGAATGGAGAGGTCTGATCTCCTTGCAGTCCATGGGACTCTCAAGAGTCTCCTCCAGCACCAGGGACAGATTAATCTCTGCAAAACACCTGAGCATACAACTCTGCTTGGGCCTCCTTTCTGTTGGCACTCACCACCTAAGTTTGCTATTAGGGGGAGCAATGGGCACAAACACACGCAGCCATTTAGGAAGCGACAAACAGCAGACAGAAGGAAGCCCTGGCTGTTGGATCAGGCCAAAGGGGACTCGCCTAGTCCAGCATTCTGCTTCCATGTGGTGGAAGGCCCCCAGTTGCCAGCAGGACATGAATGAGGAAAGGGGGGGAGGGGTGTCCCAACATCAAAGGCAAGAGCTGCAACATACCTATGAGAAGCTTATAGTTGCAACTGTCCATGCCAGAATTTTGGGGGGATCCCGATCAGAGCCCTGGTGGAATTCCCTCGGCCTCACCCCCACTTTGGAGACAGCCAGAAATCGTTGGAATGTGGGGGAGGGGTCACCCTCAAAAGGTAAGCCCCCCTCCCCCACAAGCCCCTCTTCCCAGCTGTGGCCCCCACCCCACACAAGCCCCGCCCCTGCCGTGCCCCCCCCCTCCGCTCACCGTGAGGAAAGGGCCCTCCTGGGGATCAGGCCAGGCCACGCCCACAGGCCCGTCCCGCGCGCCGCCCCTCGCAGCGCCGCCGCCCCTCCGCAGGGCAGCCCTGAGCCGCACGAAGACGACGACGAGGAGGAGGAGGCCCTGGCCCGGCTCAGCGCCACTGCCGCCCAGCACCGGCTTCGGGCCGCCGCCGCGCAGGCCGCTGATGCCATCCCGCGGCCCTGGCGCAAGAGAGGCCTCAGGAGGCGCCCACAATGCACCGCGCGCCCGCGCCGCCGCCTCCGCCGCAGCCTCACGCCCCGCTTCGTCGTCGTCTTCTGAGGGGAGGAGAGGACGGGGTCGCTCTGGCCCGCGCGTATGCCATAGAGAGGGGGAGGCTTCCGGGTCACTCGCTCGGCGCCGCCTTCTCCCCCACAGAGATAAGAACGTGTAGAAGGAGCCTTGAATAGGCAGTTGCCGGGGTTGTTCTCCCCCCCAACTTCCACGCGGGTTTAAATGATTATAAACATTTGTGTTTTCGGCAAATAGACCAGAGTTTGCAGAAGGGTTTGGATGACACAGGCCGCTTATTTATCCGGAGCGCTTCTTGCCCGCCTCCTGGCGCGCGGAGTGAACCCGGAATATGCTTCTCAGGGCGACGAGGCGTCCTCTCTTGACTTTTGTTACCTCTGTGTTCACCGCCTTCTTCGGGTCTCCGCGGTAACCCCAGTGAGATTCAGGCCACGAGCGGTCATATGACCAGCGACACTTCCAAGATGGCGACCTCCCTGAAGGTGGGACCTGCGCTGCGGGGGCTCCTGCGGGGCTCCGAGGTGCAGCGGCTGCCGGAGGAGCTGCGGGCCGAACTGGAGGCGGCCCTGGCCGAAGAGGAGCCCCGCTTGTCATTCCACTTCGTCCGAAAGCTCCACCGAGCTCTGCGGGAGGCGGGTGAGGAGAGCTCGCCCCGGTCGTGATCTTTGACCTTCGGGGCAGGGGAGGCAGTTCTCCCCCCACCCCAGGCTTGTGGCTTTCCCCTCTAATCCTTGTCCGAAAGAGGCTGCCTTCTTTCCTCCATCCCCTGTGTGCCTTCTCTCGAGTAAACTAACCAACGCTTAGAAGGGGCACCTGCATATACGGTAGATATAATTGCATCCATGTCACGTGTTTCCATAAAGGAGCTCAAGATAATGTACCTGGTTCTTCTCCCCACCCTGGTTATTTTATCCTCAGAACACTCCTGTGAGGTTGCTTAGAGAGAGAGAGAGTGACTGACCCAGGGCCACCCGGTGAACTTCATGGCTGAGTCGGCATTTGAACCTTGAACTGCTTGGTCTCTCTGCCCAAGACTCTTAACAACTACACCACACTGACTCTACACTCAAAACACTACTACACCCTACATAGCATAGGGTGCACCATAGTATACACACTTACTGGGAAACAAAATACGTTGAAATGGGGGTGAATAGTAAAGGGAAACAGGGTGGTCCTCCTCAGAAACCTTTAAAGCAGGCATAGGCAACCTCGGCCCTCCAGGTGTTTTGGGGTTATCATCTCTAGCTAACAGGACCAGTGGTCAGGGATGATGGGAATTGTAGTCCCAAAACATCTGGAGGGCCGAGGTTGCCTATGCCTGCTTTAAAGAGCCCATGTGGTGCCCTAGTAGAGTGTTGGACTGGAAGGTGGGGGGTGAGAGAGGCAGGACCTCGATTCAAAACTCTTGCTTAGATGTGAAACTCTCACTAGGGGACCTTGAGTCAGCCACACGGTCTCCCTTTACCATGCCTTAAAGGCTTGTTAGGATACAAGTGTTCAAATTTCCAACCAGTTATGAAGGGCTTGCTTGGAGCCAGTCACTATCTCTCAGCTTATCCTACCTTACAGGTTTGTCATGAAGGAGAAAATGGGTTTCCTTGCTGTGCACATGTGGAAGGGCAGGGCTTCAATCCTAAATTCTCCAGTTAAAAGAATCAAGGTGAAAACCTTCTCCACACCTGAGACCCTGGAGCACAGCTGCCAGTCAAAGCAGACAGTACTGGCCTAAGTGGACAAAGAATCCGACCTAGGATAAGGCCATTTCCTATGTGCATAACATATCTTTCAAATTCCTTTGGCCCAGAATTCTTATTGGTGACACACCTTTTTTAACTCCTAGGTTCTCAGGTATATCTTCATGAACTGCTGGAAGGCAGTGAGATCTTCCTTCCTGAAGAGAAAAAGCCTCCCAGGGTTTGTATGAAGCACTTACCTTTTTAATAAAAATAACTAGGTGGTTGGAATCTCTGTTGCTTCTGATGTACAAAAGGCTTTGATAAGGAGATAACTGCATCTCCGCACACACATAAATGTCTAGTTACATGTATCTTAGGAAGCCTAAATCTCTCCACTCTCCCAACAAATATTTGGCATAAAGCAGTGAAATTGCTGTTCCATTGCAAGTTTGTCTTCTGTTTCAGAATCCAGAATTAGTAGCCCGGTTAGAGAAGATCAAGGCCAAGCTAGCCAATGAGGAATACAAGAAGATAACAAGGAACATCAACTGCCAGGTGAGGGGAAAATATAAACCTCAACTGTCCCATCCTTAGCAAAGATCAGCCATCTGCAGATATCTACGTGATATGGCTCTGCTTTGAGGATGGGCTGGTGGGTGTGGATACAGACCCTTAGTGAAGGGCACAGGGGTTCTGGAACTAAGAATTTGTGTTAAGAATGCAAATGAACATAATAAAAATTAAGCTTCAGGGTGAGGCCCTTTCCTTTGGGGAGGGAACCGGAGCTCAGTGGTAGACCCCCTGCTTTGCATGCAGAAGGTCCCAGGTACAACCCCCAATGGCTCTAGGTAGGGCTGGAAGGACTCCCTGCCTGAAACCCTGAAGAGCCTCTGCCAGCGTATGCAGTATTGAACTAGATGGACCACAGATCTGGGTCAGTATAAGGCAGCTTCCTATTTTCCTGTTTCATAGAGTTGCTATATAGGCAGCTAATCTCTGGTTAGCATTAAGTACATGTGATGTGACTTGCACCGTTACTGTAGTTTCTGCCGTGGGATTTGGGTCATAGAGCTCCACATTTTATATCTGACGGCCTAGGTGACATTTTCACACCTCACCTGGGAAGAAGGGAAGGCCTTCATTTGTCTTGGTCCTGAAGCTGCTTCGTTCCCAAGCAGAACAGAGGAAAGCCCTGTAAGAAGCTAACAAACTCTTCTCCCTCTTTCTTTTAGGAACTGAACCGGTACGGCACTTTGGCTGACCTTGGAAGGCAAGGTGGGTTTCCGTGTTAAGAGCAGGTGGCATGTTGAGACAAGGAGAGGACAGGTGGACAGGTGGTTGGGAGAGAGGGAAAGTAAGGCATCCATTAAAGGTGACAGAAAGGGTGGGGTGGGAACTGCAGGAAAGGGAGACTCCCAAGGGAGTCTTAACCTTAGTTAACCTTAGTTAAATTGACAGCAGCTCCTATGCATGTCTTTTCAGAAGTAAGGCCCATTCATTGGAATGGGACGTATCTCAAGTGCACGAGACAGCAACTTTAGTATTTCAGGCTTGATTTGAAATTTATTCCATAAAATTTATACACCATTTGATTGTGGAAAAAACAAAACTTTAAAGCAGTTTACAAAAAAGGAAAAAAAATAAAATTTTAAAAATCCTTCCAGTAGCACCTTAGAGACCTGGTCTCTAAGGTGCTACTGGAAGGATTTTTAAAATTTTATTTTTCTCCTTTTTTGTTTGTTCTTGGTATGAGCTTTCGTGTGCATGCACACTTCTTCAGATACACATGAAAGCTCATACCAAGAACAAACTTAGTTGGTCTCTAAGGTGCTACTGGAAGGAATTTTTTTTATTTCGTTTTGACTATGACAGACCAACACGGCTACCTACTTGTAACACAAAGAAAAAATAGCAATAAGCACTTTAAAAAAGTTAAATTAACAAAAGGAACAGATTAAAACTCGCATCAACTTTCTTAATGTCTGAGTAGACTCTGGAATGAATTTTGCTTTTATTTAGTCGCTTAAAAAATTAAATAAAGTACAAGTTTTTGCAAACTAAGAGGGAAAACAACCCTTTTCATTTTAGAACCACGAAAATATGTTACTTCAATGTGGGAGAATCTGAGGAGTTTCTTCAGGCTTCATCATCCAAAAAAGGGGCAACAAAGTGCAACAGCCACCTATGTTAGGTTCTGAGGGGGATGAACTTTTTCCAGAAACCCTGCTCATTTTAATTTCAGGCAAGTTGACATTGGGGGGGGGGTCAGGAGTCACAGAGAGAAGGGAGTTGAAGAGGCAGGGAAGGCGGCACAAGATGGAAGAAAGAGCAGAGCAAAAAAGGAGAGGGAGACCAAGAGGTGAGAGCAGCAGCAGCTGAAAGGAAAGCAGAAGATGCTGAGAGAAAGGGTAGAAATGCTTGAGGAGATAAAGAGAACCTAAGAAGAGCCTGCTGGATCAGGATCCTGTTCTCACAGTTGCCAGCCAGATGCCTGTGAGAAACCAGCAAGCAGGATTCGAACACAAGAGCAACTCTCCTGTGGTTTCCATCAACTGGTATGCAGAAGCATTGCTGCTTGTGACAGTGAAGGCAGATCATAGCCATCCTGGCTAATAGCCCTCAATAGCCCTCTAGGAATTTGTTCAGTTCTCTTTCAATGCCTTGTGGCAGGGAGTTCCATAGTTTGGCTGTGTGCTGCATGAAGAAAGACGTTCTCTCTTCTGTCCTGATTCTTCCAGCAGAAAGAAAGGAAGGAAGGAAGGAAGGAAGGAAGGAAGGAAGGAAAGAAGGAAGGAAAGAAAGAAAGAAAGAAAGAAAGAAAGAAAGAAAGAAAGAAAGAAAGAAAGAAAGAAAGAAAGAAAGAAAGAAAGAAAGAAAGAAAAGAAAGAAAGGCAAAAGACAGGCAGCTGGTGATAGGACTGTGAAGGAAGATGAGATGAACGAGACAACAGATAAAGGATTGAGAAAGCGCAAGGAGGAGGCAGAGATGGAGGGCAAAAAGTGCAAGGAAGAAGGTCGAGAGGAAAAGGCACCAGCAGGCGACAGATGGGTTGGACTCTGGCTTTAGGGGTTGGACTAGATGACCCCAGAGGTCCCTTCCAACTCTGCAACTCCATGAGAAAGAAAGGAAGGCGGTGAAGGTTATGGAAAGTGAGAGAGAAGCTTTTTGTTGTTGTTATGGAAACGCAGACATAATGGTGGTGATGACTTGTCCTCTTGCTCAGTATCAACCACGGGCATAAAGAAGACGATAGAACTGTTAAAAGGGTTCAGAAGTTTGGGGCAACTTTTAAATGAAAGATTGGTTCACTTGCTTCCAACTACTACATATCATATTGGGGGGGGAAACAATAGCATGCCAGTACCTCAATGTGTGTGAAACTCCAGCACTGTTAAGTTAAAATTGAAAGTAAGAATGGGTCCAATGTTCCTGGTTGGGGGTCAGAGGTGGGTCTCAGATCTGGACTGGTTAAAGACCAACAGGTGTAGATAATACGAAGCTCTAGGGAACCATGTTCTAACTTGTATTATGGCAGCTGCCTCTGTTCCTGTTGAAAGGCAGTCCCTTTGTTAGGGATAGGGCTGCATGTCCCTGGCAGAGCCCCCACTTTCCATGCCTATGGCCCCAGGTTCAATTCCACGACATCCCCAGGTTGGGCTGGGAAAGAGCCCCTGCCTGAGACCCTGGAGAGCCACTTCTGCCGGTCAGGGTAGGCAATACTGAACTGGATGGCCCTATTTGCTTATTTCATAACGTTTACACGCTGCTCGATTGTAAAAGAAACCCCAAATTCGCAAGTTAAAATTTTCAAAAAGTTAAAATAACAATTGACTAAAAACTAGCCTAGGCTTGTCTAAAGAATGTTTTTAGCAGGCACTGAAGAGAGTACAGGGAAGGCAAACTGCTTGATATCAACAGGCAGGGAGTTCCCAAGTTTCCAATGTTCTAACCCAGTATAAAGCAGCTTCCTGTGAGGCGAGGAGGAGGACTGCAGTGGGGTAATGAGGTGGGGTGGGCAAAGCTCATTTCAGAGGGGCAGGGGATTCCCTTTCCTTCTTAGGGTTTCAGTCATAGGGAACGGACCTTGCTGGGCCTGGGTCACACACTCTGCCTCTGCTTTCCCCAGTGAGGTCCACCAAAGCCTTGGTTGTCACCATCGTCAACTTCGTGGTCACTGTGGGAGCCACGTTTGCCTGCACCTACCTGGGCTCCCAGTACATCTTCATGGAAATGGCACCGGTGAGTGGCAGCTGGGCCAGGGGGGGGGACTGTACAGGGGACAGGGAGAGACTTAAGGAAAACTCTGGCTATTCCATGGGTGGGGGTGAGGGGCAGCTCTCTTGAACAACATGGAGTTTAACATTTCCAAGGACATTGAGAAGCTGGAGCATGCACAGAGTAGAGCAGCCAAGATGGTTAAGGGTCTGGAGACAAAGCCTGATGAGGAGCAGTTGAAGGAGCTGGAGATGGTTAGCCTGGAGAAGAGGAGACGGAGAGGAGATGTGAGAGCCATCTTCAAATAATAATAATAATAATAATTTATTATTTATACCCCGCCCATCTGGCTGGGTCTCCCCAGCCACTCTGGGCGGCTTCCAAAAGAACATTAAAATACAATAATCTATTAAACATTAAAAGCCTCCCTTTTTCTTCAAAGATCTCAAGGGCTGTTGCACGGAAGAGGGGACGAGCTCATGGCTTCAAGTTTGAGTTAGAAACATTAGGAAGAACTTCCTGACAGTAAGAGCTGTTTGACAGTGGAATTTGCTGCCCAGGAGTGTGGTGGAGTCTCCTTCTTTGGAGGTCTTTAAGCAGAGGCTTGACAGCCACCTGTCAAGAATGCTTTGATGGTGTTTCCTGCTTGGCAGGGGGTTGGACTGGATGGCCCTTGGGGTCTCTTCCAACTCTATGATTCTATGAAGTTACAAGAAAGGAGATGACTACTAAACATCAGGAAGAACAGTAAGAGCTGTTGAGAGGTGGTGGACTCTCCTTCCTTGCAGATTTTTTTAGGCAGAGGTTTGATGGGCTTTAGCTGAGATTCCTGCATTGTAAGGGGCTGGACTGGATGACCCTTGGGGGTCCTTTCCAACTCCACAACTCGTATGATCCTGCAATTCCTCCACTGGTGCATTTTTATGTAAAAGGGGGGGGGAGGCGAAGCCTTTAGTTTTGAATCCAAAAAAGCAAAGGTTCTGACTCTGATGCTAGATGCAAAAACCCCCCCGAAGAGTACAGATTATCCCTGACCCCAAAAAATGTCCAGAGCAGAAGCAAGGCAGGATGTCTTGTACCTGCAACTCACCTGGCAGAGCTGACTTCCTTTCCCCTCTTCCTTCCAGCGTGTCCTGTCAGCCATGGTTGTGGCCTCCGCCGTGGGCTTGGCTGAGCTCTATGTGATGGTTCGGAACCTGGAAGGAGAACTGGGAGAGCCGTAGCCAAGGAGCCCATCCTGGCTGGCCTTTCTCCCGGCCTGCCCTCTCAACTCTCCATCCTTGCTGCTCCCCACTCGTGGCCGGGGAGGTGGGGTCGGCCACCTGCAAATCCCATTACAAACCACCAAGGAGGCCCAGGACCTTCTCTCTGCAACTTCTTCCTCCTGCAGCTACAGACAAGTGGGCTCCTTTTCCTTCCCCTGAGGCCTCTCTGCTGCGAAAAGCATTTCCCCAACAGGCCTCCCTTTCCTCTGGCACAAGGGACCTGGTGTGTTTTCAGTAGTGTGGGGTTTTTTTTTCCTGCAGGCACTGAAGCTGCAAAGGGTCCAGGACTAGGGGATGGGGGTGCGGGAAGCAACTTCACACCAACAGGAGAAGATTTTTCTTTGTGTATCTGTCACACCTGCAAGCTGGAAGGTTGCTGTTCCCAAAGAGTTGCCCCCCTGAGCTAGCAGTGCTGGAGAGGGTGCCCATCGCCATTACTTTTGTTGCCCTTTGGCAAACGCGAAAGGACACACCATTTTGCTGTTACACCAAGCCCGACAAGCAACTGTGAAAGGCCGCATCCTGTTCCGTACAGGTTGGAGATGCTTCCCCCCTCCGCAAACCGCCATCCCCCCGGGTGTCGTCTTAATGTATAGAAATCAGCCTTTGTCGTGTGCAATAAACGGATCAGAATCTGTTGAAGCCGCAACTCAGGCAGTTCTCTAGTAGCAGGTGTGGGGGAGAGGAAGGCTACATATTCTCATGGATGATTTTAGATGGAGGTACTCCTTGTCTTCTACAGGTGAAACTCGAAAAATTAGAATATCGTAGAAAGGGTCATTTCTTTCAGTAATTCAACTTAAAAGGTGAAGCGAATATATGAGATAGACTCATGACATGCCAAGCGAGATATGTCAAGCCTTTATTTGTTATAATTGTGACTAGTTGAATTTAGCCCGTTAATAACGGGCGCTAGAACGGCAGCGGGGTGAGCGCAGGCGGACAGGGGCACCCCGGCAGCGTGCTCTTCTGGGGACCCGGCGCGCTCGGAAGGAAGCCATCCTCCCCATCTCCGTGCGAGGTGGCGGCACTGAGGCAACTGACGACGTGGATGCGCCGCCGCTGCCTCTCGGACACGCCCCCCTGTCCGCCTGCTCCAATCCCTGCATCCATCTGGGACATGCGCAGTGGGCAATTCCACTGACACACGGACTGGACGCAGGGACACTTAGACATTATTGTATAGGATTATTATGGTGTACAGCTGATGAGAACCCCAACTTAACAATTTCAACTTTGGGGTTTTCATCAGCTGTACGCCATAATCATCACAATTATAACAAACAAAGCCTTCACATATCTCGCTTTGCATGTCACGAGTATCTCATATATTAAACTCCAGTAGCTAATGAAAACAGTTGCTTACATAAATGGACTTTTCCACGATATTCTAATTTTTCGAGTTTCACCTGTATTTGCTGTGTAATGGTGACCACTATATACATGGGATAATAAACTGCATTTTGGGGCTGGAGGTGTGAGCTTTGTCCCGTTTTAGATCCCTAGAAGCAAAATAATTGTACGCTTCACCTTCGTTGGAAGATTCAGGACAGACAAAAGAAATTCATGCCGCGCATAGTTGGAACTGCAACTTGCTCCTGCAGGATGCCCATCAACTTGGATGGTTTTAAATGGGGATTAGACAAATCCAGAGGAGGCTCTCTCATGATGGCTGTGCTCTTCTTGCTTGAGGGCTTCCTATAATGGGCACCTGGTTGGCCACTGTGAGAACAGGATGCTGGACTAGATGGGTCCCCTTTGGTCAGAACCAGCAGACACTTTTTGTTTGTTTTGTTAAGTTTCTATACTGCCCTTCATCCGAGGATCGCAAGGCGGATTACAATATAAAAACACAGAAAGGCATAGCGTAGTAACAAACCAAAACAGTAAACCTCCCACAGATTGTTTTATTAGCCAGAGGCTTGAGAGAAGAGGAACGTCTTCACCTGGCACCTAAAGGTGTACAATGAAGGTGCCAGGCAAGCCTCCCTTGGGAGAGCATTCCACAAGCAGGGAGTCCCTGGAGAAAAGGCCTGCTCTTGTGTTGCCACCCTCTGGACTGAAGAAAAGCCTTCGATGGCGAGGGCTTGGATCTCAGTGCTCCCATCCTAAGCATATCATCTCTGAAGTAAATCTGTTTGATCATGACAGGGTTAGATTTCAAGTAAGCATGCTGAGGATTTACCCAGGGGTGCTGCAGTTGGGCGAGGGGGTTATCGGGGAGGAGGAGGTGATTAGCATGCCCTCTTGCCACCCGCTGGTTGCATGCTCCGCGTGCAGAACGTTCCGAGTTCAATCCCAGGCAGTATCGCCAGGTACGGCCAGGTGAAATATCTACAACCCTATGATTACTTCCTTCCGCTACAAGCATCACTGTATGTGATTGCAACAGCTGACGTCTACTCTCCAACCAAGTTCACAAGCCAGACTCTGCATACCAAGGACCTCCAAAGAGGTAACAGGCTCAATTTCAATAACAGCTGCTATTGGAAAGAATAGAAGAATTCTGGGCACCCCAATTTAAGAAGGAAATTGACAAGGTGGAAGGTGTGCAGAGGAGGGCGACCAAGATGATCAAGTGTCTGGAAACCAAGCCTGGTGAGGAACGGTTGAAGGAGTTGGGGATATTTAGCCTGGAGAAGACGAGACTGAGAGGAGATAGGAGAGCCATTTTCAGATGGAGCAAGCTTGTTTTCGCCTGCTCTGGAGGGTAGGACTCGAACCCATGGCTTCAAGTTACAAGAAAGATGCCAGCTAAACATACGGAAAAACTTTCTGACAGTAAGAGCTGTTCAGCAGTGGAACAGACTCCCTCAGGAGGTTGTGGACTCTCTTTCCATTGAGGTTTTTAAGCAGAGGTCAGAAGGCCTTCTGTCAGAGATGTGTTAGTTGAGATTTCTGCATTGCAGGGGGTTGGACTAGATGACCCTCGGGGTGCCTCTCAACTCTACAGTTTTATGACAACACCCATATTGGATAGCAGTTGCTCAAGACCATTGTGTCCTTTTTGCTCCTGGAGGCTTTAAGCAGCGGTGTCTGGCCAGAGGCCCCTCCGAAGCATTGATTAATGTTCTGATGTCTGCTAAGCCCTTGCCAGAAACACACACTCCAATATTAATATTGTCGCTACGTGCCATTCCAGCTGGCTGGGCCCAGAAGGGGGCGGGGGGTGGGGCGCTGTGGGAACCTAGACCTTTTCCATGGGCCATCACTGGGATTAGGTAATGTAGTTCAATCATCCACGGATCCCCCTGGAGATTAAGGTATTTCCCCCCCCCTGGGCAGATTAGGTGGCATTATCAAGCGATTGTGGGGTCTGAGCTCCCCCCGCTTCTGCATTTAAGGATATTGGATAGGCCTGTGGGGTAGAGAGCAACCCCCCCAACCGAAATCAGAAATGAAAGTGATCAGGCTAAGCTGTGAGGACATCAGAAAACATCTCTTTTATTGGAGTTACAAGAGAGATTTGAGGGGTTGGGGTGAAGAGGAGAAAAGCCAGCAGATTAATGCGGCCAGGTGCATTTTTAAATGGGGTGGGGTGGGGTGCCCAGATACAATTGGACTCCAACAGAGACAGCCCTCTCCCCTTCCCAGGAAGGATCCTGTTACACAAAGGAACGATGGTTGACGGAGGAGGAGGAACGCTGCTCTAGCCTTCCCCTATGGCTGCTTCCAGCTCCCAACCAGCCAGGTCTCCAGCCACTTCTCACCCAGCACCAGACCGTCCTCGACGGTGCGCCCACGCGGGCGTCTAGAGGTCCCCGAAGTTGGCCACCAGGGCGGCGCTGTAGATGAGGTCCGATATGGTCCCCAGGGAGGTGCGAGGCGGAGGAAAGGCGTCCCAGCGGCTCGACAGGGCGGTCCACGCCGCAGCCTCTTCCTCTTCTCGGACGGAGCTCCCCGGCCACCGAGGGGGCGCCGCCTCCTCCCAGCCTAGGAAGACAGAGGCGCTGCCGGGCGGCGGCGTGGGGCTCAATCCTGGCTGCCCCTCGGGCTTGCTGCCAGCCCGAGCCCGGAGGGGCGCGGCGCTGCTCTTCATCCTGCGGGCGCGGCGGTTCTGGAACCAGACCTGGGGGAAGAGGGAGCCGATGAGAGAAAGGGCATTGAGAGGCAGGGGCTCTCCCGAGGCGGAGAGGAGCCGTCGGGGCTCACCTGGATCTTGGCCTCGGGCAGCTGCGTGAGCTCGGCCAGGCGCTCGCGCGTCCCGATGTCCGGGTAGGGGAGGGCGGCGAAGACGCGCTCCAGCTCGCTCAGCTGGCCCCGACTGAAGGTGGTCCGCTTTCTCTTCCTGGGGCCGCCGCCTCCTCCCTCCGTCCGGGGACCTGCGGGGTGCGAAAGAAGGCAGACGGGGCGGGCAGTGCTCGCGAGGGACAGGGCGCCCGGAGGCGGTTTCTTCCTAGCACACCCCCTCTCCAGGTCCCACCTCCATCCCGCCAGCACCTAGCGCCCCGCAACCCACCTCCGCCAGGCTGCTCCCCGCGCTCTCCGGCCGCCCCGTCGGGGAAGAGGAAGGGCGGCGGCGGCACCCGGAGGACTCGCGCCCGCTCCTTACTGCCCATCGTGGCGGCAGCTCCTGCGGCTGCTCGGGCTGGTCGTCTAGCTTTTATCACCTCCCTTCGGAGACCGACCAGCGTCATCCCACCCCCACCCCCTCGGGCGGGCTCACATCTGGGACCAGCCCCCCCCCCCGGCCACCTAACGCAGTTCGGGCACCTGGAGACGGGAGGGGGAAGAGGAGGAGGGAGCGCCCGTCGGTTCGAGGCGCGGGCGGCGCGGCAGCTGTCCTTGGTGCTGAAGTAGCCACCCGGGACAGCGCCTCTAGGGACCAGCCTGGAGCTCAGGCGCTTTACCTGGAGTCCAACTTCTCCGGCTCAGGCAAGAGGCCTGTCCCTAGAGAGGCAGTGTGGTGTAGTGGTTAGAACCAGGACCTGGGAGACCAGGTTCAAATCCCCCACTCTGCCATGAAGCTCATGTTTATGGAGACAGATGAAAGGATAGCTTCACTGGTTAGCGCGTGGTGGGGATAACGCCAAGGTTGCAGGTTCGATCTGCTTATGGGATGGCTGCATATTCCTGCATTTGCAGGGGGTTGGACAGATCTTTCATGGCACAGCGCTTGAGATATTTGAAGATGACTCTCAGAGCATGTGCATAGCCAGGGGGGCAGGGAGGGGCAGCTGCCCCCCCAAATCAATACAAATACATAACTAACTGAGGTCCTGCCCCCCCCCCCAAGGCCTGTCCCCCTAACAAAAATCCTGGCTACGTCCATGCCTCTCAGTCTCCTCTTGTCCAGGTGAAACATACTCAACTCCAGGGGTCAGCAAACTTTTTGAGCAGGGGGCCGGTCCACTGTCCCTCAGACCTTGTGGGGGCCTGGACTATATTTTGAAAAAAAACATGAACGAATTCCTATGCCCCACAAATAACCCAGAGATGCATTTTAAATAAAAGGACACATTCTACTCATGTAAAAACATGCTGATTCCTGGACGGTCCGCGGGCTGGATTTAGAAGGCTATTGGGCCACATCGGGCCCCGGGCCTTAGTTTGAGGACCCCTGCTCAACTCCCTCAATTGTTCCTCATAGGGAACCATTCCCCATGATTCCGGTCCCATCTGCTGGAGTAACAGGGAAAGAGTCTGTCCCACTTCCTGCTCAACAGCCCTTCACCTTCGCCCTGGTCATGTCACTGTAGTATGGTGTAGTGGTTAGAGTGCTGCCCAGGGTTGCACCATGCATTTAAAGCACCTCCCCCAAGAATCCTGGGAACTGTAGAGTAAGGGTGCTGGGTGTTGTTGCACTGTGAGAGGGAAGCTACAGTTCTCTGGATGGGGCGTTTGCTTTAAATGTACACCCCCAAGGACCAGAGAAACTTGCGCTTCAAATCCCCCAGTCAGTGGCTGGTTGGTGACCTGCGGCCAGTCTCTCCCCCCCCCCCCACTGCCTCACGTGGGTTATTGCATGGATAAAACAGAGAGGGAGGAGAACCATTCCTTGAGCTTGGAGGAAAAGTGTAGAAATCAATAAAACCCTCTCTTCATCAGACGAAAGTTTTTTTATAATAATAATAATAATAATAATAATAATAATATTTTATTATTTGTACCCCGCCCATCTGGCCAGGTCTCCCCAGCCACTCTGGGCGGCTTCCAGCAAACATTAAAATACATACACATGTCACAGATTAAAAACTTCCCTGAACAGGGCTGCCTTCAGGTATTTTCTAAATGTCATGTAGTTGTTGATCCCTTTGACCTCTGCTGGGAGGGCGTTCCACAGGGCGGGTGCCACTACCGAGAAGGCTCTCTGCCTGGTTCCCTGTAGCTTTGCTTCTCACAATGAGGGAACCGCCAAAAGGCCCTCGGCGCTGGATCTCAGTGTCCGGTCTGAACACTCATTCCTCATGGGACTTTACAGACACCCCTGCACTCCCAAATGATCATCACCTTGATCACCCTAACTCTGAGAGCCAGTGTGGTGTAGTGGTTAAGAGCAGTAGACTCGTAATCTGGTGAACCGGGTTCGCTTCCCCGCTCCTCCACAGGCAGCTGCTGGGTGACCTTGGGCTAGTCCCACTTCTCTGAAGTCTCTCAGCCCCACTCACCTCACAGAGTGTTTGTTGTGGGGGAGGAAGGGAAAGGAGAATGTGAGCCGCTTTGAGACTCCTTCGGGTAGTGATAAAGCGGGATATCAAATCCAAACTCTTCTTCTTCTTTGGATGGCTACAAAAGGGCTTGGCTACATTCTGGCCTGCTCCTTGATGACTGTGTGGCACAGACAGAACATCCGCCCACCCCTCCACCAGCCCAAGGCTCTGGAGAGAGAATGCCCCCCTCCCCACCAGTCGCTGGTCCCACAGCTGACAAGGCTTCCTTATTCCCAATTCCCCATATTTGAAACAGGGTAATTTCAGATTCAGGTGCTGAGAAATATTTGCCTCCTGGGCTCCAAAAGTAGCGTTGGACCAACGCTGGGGAATATTTTCCATCTTGAGGGCCACCCCTGACCTTTAGACAGCCTTCCAAGGGCCATAGGCCAGGGGTGGGCGGAGCCAGAGGCAAAAGTGGGCAGGGTAATGGATGCAGCCCACCCTTCTTTGAGCAGTAGTCTAGTTTCTACACTGCCTGCCCCTTGATCCTCCATCCAGGCTAGCAAGAGGGGCAGGGCCAGTGTTGAAGGGGTGTGGCCTAAAGAGGGGCATGGCTGGGGAGGAGGCATGGCCTTGGACAGGGGGCGTGGTCTGGTGGAAATTTCAAGGGCTGGATGGAAGTACCTGGAGGACATGGGTTCCCTCACCTCACGTATCACACATCTCCAGGACGCGGCACTATGTTGCTTTTGCACAATGCAATTCAACACATTACAACCCCAGATCCTGACCGTGGAGTCTTAAATAAACTGAGTCACCCCCCAATGAAACGTGTCCCCCGTGAGGCGGTTTAGCATCACCGTTCTTTGTTTTGGTCCCCAAACTACCAGGTGAAACAGGTTGTCCAAACTTGGGCTGCAAAGAAACCCCCCTCCCCACAGGCCTCTAGTCCCAAAAAACAAGCAGGCGGGTACAGTCTTTGGAACTCGGGGCTTTATTTGGCCGCTGTCGACAGGGTGGAGGGCTTTCTGGCTGGGCTCAGGCAAGATCCTCGTCGGACGGGCACCCCAGCCAGTACTTGGAGATGGGGCGCGGGTACCTGGGGTAGACGAAATCCACACGTCGAGTGTTCAGGTTCAGGCGGTAGTACTTGTCTGAGACGGAGGGAGGGAGGAAGGAATCCTGTTAATTTCGCTTCTCACTTCTCCAACCTTAAATTCAGCTCTCTGGATTTCTGCAGCAATTTGAGGATTTTTTTAAAATATCCTCATCAAAGTTCACCAGTTGTTGTTTTTTTGAAACTGCTAATCTGGTAAATTTGAGATCGCCTTACCCCAGCTATGCCCCCTCAACCACTTCGATCCGTGGACTTGGTAGTGTTACAAGTGTCCCATAATCCTCGCTACCTGGAGATGCCACTGAGGATTGAAGCTGGGACGTTCTGCATGCTAAGCGGATGCTCTACCACTGAACTGCTGTGGGATAACCAGCCTCACGTAACCAGCATTCTTAAGTCTAATTAATGCATGACGGGGTTAAGACCATAGAGTAAGCTGTCCTGCCAGGCTTAGCTCGCCTTGGGAGGAAATAGGCCATTAAACCTTTGTTCCCTTATTCGACCAGAGAAGCTGAATGTGTGAGGTCTGAGTTGCAAACCACATGACTCTTACAAGCCACTCTTGAGTTCCTATACCAATTCTAGAAACTTTTGCCACTTTGTACCTAAGCAAAATTTTGCTTCCTGTGCATCCCCCCCCCCTGAATGCTACATGGAAAAGCACATGAACTGGACCTTTGGAGAGTTTGTAAGTAAACCATTTTTAACTTGTGAATCCACAAGGGCCTATTTTAAAGTTCTAACTGTCTATGCTTCCAAGCTTTGCCTTGCTGCATATTCTGCAATTTCAATCCTGGACTGGGGTTCTCTCCCTAAAATGTGCTTGCCCCAAACCTGGATCTTGGCATCCAGCGAGTTCTCTTTTTGTGTCTATTTTTCCCCCTCACCAGCAACAGCCACGGCCCTTCCTTGATGCCCTGTACTCACTGCCAACGAAGAAGTAGACACTCTGGAAGGGCTGGCATGGGGTGGTTCCGCCCAGCAACCAGTCCAGGTCCGAGGACTCTGAGCTGGGTTCGCCTTGCCAGTCCCATGCATTCCAGCGCCCCCAGCCCTGGCGCCGGCGGTACTTCCTGCGGTGCCGGCGTGACGACTTCTTCGCTGGGCGGCGCTGGGCGGGGCTCTGTGCCACGTAGATCCGGCCGAGCATCACAGCGTCCAGGCCGCTGGGCACCCCTCTCCAGTCACGGCTGATGAAACGGGCCCTGCTGGCCCCACCTGGAAATGGGGAGAGGGGGCGTCAGAAGAGCCAGCTGGTGAGCCAGGGCAGCAGGCAAGGCCAGGTTTTCCCCAGGCCATCCCCATAGCCTTGGGTCTCTGTACATGGGCAGAGGAGGGGGAGCGAGTCAATTGAGGGACTGGCAACCAAGCCTTACGTGGAAGGGTTAAGGCAGTTGGCTATGTTTGGCCTGGAAAAAGGGAGACTTGTTGCGGCAGCAAGTTCCTTAGTTTAGCTGCACAATGAGCCAACAGTGTGATGCAGCAGCAGAAAAGGCTCATGGAATCCTAGACCTAGGCAGCATCTGCAGAAGTCTAGTGTCCAGATCAAGGGAAGTGATATTACTGCTCTATTCTGCCTTGGTCAGATCCACCTGGACTCCCATGTCCAGCTCTGCACACCTCAGTTTAAGGAGGATATTGTCAAGCTGGAATGTGTGCAGAGGAAATGGGGTCTTCTTCTGACTTTTGACTGAGCTGAGGCCCTTCCCTTAAAAAATATAGTAAGATTCCCGTCCTCATGGAATGGCATAAACCACTGGTTAAAATCAGAAGCTGCCCTATACCATCTTGCTCAGCGTTTTCAACACGGGCTGGCAGCAGCTCTCCGGGGTTTCAGGCGAGGAGACCTTCCCAGCCCTACCTGGTGATGCTGGGACCTTCTGCATGCCAAGCAGGTGCTCTGCCACTGAGCCACATCCCTCCCCAAAGGTATGAACAGGGCGGGAGTCCCATCCTCTCTTGCCCCCGGCGACCACATCAGGCCAGCTCAGCAGGGTGAGGCCCAGCTGTGGGTCCCTGCGGAGAGTGGGCTCAGCCCGGACCCCCACACCCTCCCGCTGCTGCCCTACTCACTGCGCCGCGAGCCCCCGAAAAGGGCTTGGAAGATATCCTCCCAGCTGTCGCCCTTGAGCACGGCGTAGTGGTCAAAGACCAGCGAGGGGGACGTGGTCTCACAGTCCTCCCGCGTCGGCTGCTTGGAGAAGTCGTAGGACCAGTACTTCCGCCCTGGGGAGGCAGACGGAGAAGGGGAGAAGAGATTTCACAGAGGGCTGCGCCAGGATCCACAGGGACAGCAGATCCCACTGCCCCCCTCCCTTGTTCCTGGTGCAGATCTTCCCCCTCCCCTCTTCTTCAATGGCAGGGAGGAGGGTGCCGGCCCTGAGGTGGGTCCTGCAAAGGGGCCCCCACCTTCCCATCATGCCGTTGCGGGGGGGGGTCGGTTCTAAACTTAAATTTATAAGGCGTCGAGAAAAGGTTCAGAAAAGGCTCTTCCATTTAGAGAAGGTCAGGAAGAGACGACATACAGTAGAACCTCGACTTACGAGTAACTCGACTTACGTATTTTTCGAGTTACGAATGGAAAAATCCGGCCGGGCGCTTACGAATTTTTCGACTTCCAAATCGGAAGCCGAGGTTCTACTGGGGTTTTTTTTTTTTTTTTTTAGGTAGGTCATGTGGAAGGGAAGAGGCGGGACTTCGCTCAAGCGTCATTTTGGTTGCGAGCGGAGCCTTCGCTCCCCTTCCTTCTCGCCCCCCTTTCCCCGCGCTTTTTTTTCCTGCTCGCCACAGCCGCTTTCCCCGGTTTTTTCTTCTTCTTTTTTTTTCCATTTTTCGGGCGGGTTTTTTCCGTTTTTTCCGCTCGCCATGGCGGCGGTTTCCCCCCCGATCGCCATGGCTGGAGGCGGGCGGCTCCGGAGCCGCTTTTTCGTGCTTTTTTTTTCCCCTGGCGCGTTTTTTTCCATGCCGGGGACGCCCGGCACAACTTGTTTCCCCGCACCATGGCGGTGGCGAGCACCCCTCAGAGCTGCCTGCAAGAAGAGGAGAGCTGCGGGAGCCTGGCCGTCCACATCGAAAAGGTAAGTGACCCCCGATTTCTCTTCTCATAGGAGCGCATTAATCCGTTTTTAATGCATTCCTATGGGAAATCGCGTTTCGACTTACAAGTTTTTTGACTTCCGAATGTGCATTCGGAACGCATTAAATTCGTAAGTTGAGGTTCCACTCTATCAGGCCACGTCAGCCTGCAGAAAGGGGGCAGAGAAGAGTTTTTCTCCCTGTCTCCTAACACTAGAACTCCTAGACATCCCACAAAGTTAAATGCTAGAAGATTCAGGGCAGAGAAAAGAAAGTCCTTCTTCATGCATTGCAGCGTTAAACTCTGGAACTCCCTGCAACAGGAGCCAGCGATGGCCACCATTATGGATGGCTGCAGAAGAGTATTGGACAAATGGAGGGGAAAGCTACCGATGGCTCCTAGACACAGGGGTCCTGCTTTGCCTCCTGGCTCAGAGGCAGCAATACTTCCAGAAATCACTTGCTGGAAACCGAATTTATGCTCGAATCCTGCTTGTGGGTTAAACTGTGGAACTCCCTCCCACAGGAGGCGGTGATGGCCACCGGACTAGATGGCTTTGGAAGAGGAGTAGACAAATGCATGGAGGAGGAGGAGACAGGCAGTCAGGTTGTGCATCTACAGCAGTCACCAGAGGAGGAATGACCGCTGGGAGGAGCCCAGAGAGAAGAAACGCCCTGGTGCGTCTGCAGCAGCACAACCTGACGCTTTCCTCTGCCCCAGCTGCAACAAAACATGTCTCTCCTGTATCAGTCTTTATAGTCACAGCAGGCACTGCAACTATCCAACCGCTTGACCTCACCCCAAAGACACACTCCTCCATTGTCTCCCAAGACAGATGGATGTCAGTCATTATTAAGCAAATCCATGGAGGAGGAGGGGGGGGGGCTTCCAGTGTCTCCTAGCCAGGACGGCTCTGTTCTGCCTCTGCCATTGGAGGCAGCCATGGAAACCCCAGGAGAGGAGAGGGCTCTTGGGCTCGGATCCTGCTTGAGGGTTTGCCATGGGGGCACCTGGTTGGCCACTGTGAGAACAGAATGTTGGTCTAGATCATGGGTAGGCAACCCAAGGCCCGAGGGCTGGATCCAGCCCAATCACCTTATAAATCTGGCCCGCGGACAGTCCGGGAATCAGCGTGTTTCTACAGGAGTAGAATGTGTGCTTTTATTTAAAATGCATCTCTGAGTTATTTGTGGGGAATAGGAATTCATTCATTGCCCCCCCCAAAAGATATAGTCCACACACCCCCAGGTCTGAGGGACAGTGGAACGGCCCCCTGCTGAAAAAGTTTGCTGACCCCTGGACTAGATGGCCAACTGGCCCGATCCAGCCACCTCTTCTTCTATTTCTTATGCTTGTTTGTTAAGGATCCTGGGAAATGTAGTTCTGTGTCGCCTCTCAGTTGCCTTTTCTCTAAACTACACTTCCCAAGATTCTTTGGGGCTGGGGGAAATGTGCCTTAAGCCTGCTTCAGAGGCATACTGAAGATGTCGCAGAATATACTCCCTGGTGTTTAGGGACCGCACCTTTGAAGAAGTAGACCCTCTCGCTGGAGAAGTAGCTCTGGGCAGGCAGGGCAAAGGCAGCGTCCAGGTCGTCGGGGATGCCCTTGAACCCGTCCGAGATGTTACGGGGGAAATCTGGCTCCAGGACTCCGTCAGCAAAGCGCCAATACTGGCTGCCCTGGAAGAGAGAGGAAGGGAGGCACGTTGATCCACAACCAAGTTCAGAAAAATCAAGAGGTGCCGGAGCTGAAAGCCCCCTGCTCTGAGCTGGGACCCTCCAGAGGCCTGTCTGGGGTTATCCCTTGTTTAGAGCTGGATAGCAGAAGGGCTGAGGCCCCACTTAATTTCCAAGCTCACATTAAGTTCTCCGCATTTCCAAATCAGTTTTGTTTTTTTGTTGTGGGGGGGAAATCATCATGAAAAGTCATCAGCATTTAAGGGCGATTTTCTTCCACTCTACACCTTTCAGCATGGAGTTTTGACTGAGAGGCCCATCTCTGCAAAGCGATTTCCCCCAAATATAACACATTTTTGTAAGTTCCCCACTATTGAGATATGATTTTTTTTGGCGTACTGTGATGTGCACTTCTGTGCAATTATTATTATTTAAATCTATATGTCGCCGTTCTTCAGGAGTCCACAGGGCGGTTTGCAATATGCAATACTATTCTTTTTATTTAATTGGCTATAATAACCTCAATAAGATTTAAATATTAATATGCAATCCAATTGTCACAATGTAATATCTGCACAACACCAAAAAAAAATCAAAACCATGATATAAACACCCTTATGGTAAGGGAGGATGGTGGGAATTGTAGTCTGCAAGGCGCCAGGTTTGGCAAAGGCTGGGCCATGGGACCAGGAGGAGAGCTGGGGGTGTGACTGTGTAGCCTCTCACCTGGAAGATGTAGGTCTTGCCCTCGCAGTTGACGCGGGTGAAGGCGGCATCAATGGACCCCTCAATGCCCCACACCTCCTGGATGAGTTTGGGGTACCCCGGCCTCACGCTCTTCTCATCCAGCTCATAGAAATACTTTCCTGGATCAGGGAGGGAGGGAGGGAAAGAGACAGGCAGAGGAAGGTGAAAATTTGCTCCCAGAATCCCTAACTTTGGAACTCGCTCCCTGGAGAAGCCAGACGGGCTCCCTCCCTGCTGTCTTCCTACCGGCACATGGAGACCTCCTTGTTCCTACAGGCTTTGGGGAAGTCACTGTTTTTAAGGAAATGGATGGTGGTGTGATGTTTTTATTGTAATGATCTGCATGTTTTAAAAGATCACACATGTACACATAATTTGGGGTCACCCAGCCAGATGGGTGGGGTATAAATAATTGAATTATTATTAATTATTATTATTATTCATGATAATCGTTTTTTAATGATTTGTTTCTTTTTCTAAGTTTTTGGCTGTTTCTAGTTTGCCTGTATGTTGTTTTAAACCATTTTTAACATTGCATTTTCATGGTTGTAACCTGGCCTGGGACCGTGGGATGAAGGGTGGGGAATTAATAATAGAAATAGTTCAGAGTAATAATTTTAGCGTGGCAGCCCCCGCCCTTTGGAACTCCCTGCCTATTGACACCAGGCATCTTTCTTCAGCGTACCTGCCCAAAGCATTTTTGTTTGAGCCTACCCAGCAATGCAGAATGTTGATGCGTGCTTTTAGTTTATCACTGATTTTAATTCATTTGAATGCTTGAAACTATTTTTCTCGGTGATTTCATTGTTTTACTCCTTGTTTAAAATGGCTTTGAGGTTTCGCAACAATTAAACAGTGTATACATTCTATGAAATAAAGAACAAGGAGTTGTCGTTGTTTTTTTCCAGAAAAGCAAACTCCTGTCATAATAACAATTATTCCTGTTGTTGTTATTCTGGGCTAGGCCCCTGGGAGAGACAGGGTTCAAATCCTCACTCGGCCATGAAGCTGACAGGGTCACCACCTCTCAACCTAGCCTACCTTGCAGGGTTGTTGGGGGGAGAAAATGGGCAGGGGGAGAAGTGTGCCTTGGGCTCCTCCGAGATCCAAACGCCTGGGGTGGAGCAGAGCCTAGGGAGTCGTGCCCCACTGCAGGTCTCTGGGCCCCTAAGAGCCACGTCTGGATTGTGGGTGCTGGGGGCAGCTCCCCACCCCACCCCACCCCGACCCAGTCTGTACCGCGGAAAGCGTAGATGGAGCCGTTCTTCAGGCTGGTGAAGGCGTCAAAAGGAGCCTCGCTGCAGGCCGCCTCCTCTTCCGGGGCGTCGGTCGGGGCCTCTGTCTCGGGCAAGGGGGCTTCCTCGGTGGGCTCAGCCACCCCCCCGTCCACCTCCCCTGTCCACACATCATCGTAGTCAAACCACGTAGTTGACTCGGGGGCTCCGGTGGTGGAGGTGGGCTTGGGGGTTGTGGCGTTGGGGGGGTCGTAGTAATCCTGGTAGTCGTCTTCCGGCTGCGTGAAAACGTCTCCGCGGGTCACTGGGGTCGGGGGGAAAGGAGAGACACCAGGTGAAAGTTGGCAAATGGACCGGGGGGGGCAGTCTCCATGACTTTCTCTCAGAAGATCCCGGGAACTGTAGTTTACCCCTTGCAAAACATTTCCCAGCACCCTTAACAAACTGCCCTTGCCACCATCTCCTGTCCTCTGTGCAAATGTGTTTTTAATACAATGGGCGTTTGCTCATTTAAAGTGCACAGCTTCCCCTCAGAGAATCCCGGGAACTGTAGTTTATGCCTCATGAAGCTACAATTCCCAGCAGTGGTTAACAAACAGAGGAATGTGCCTTATTCCAAGTCAGACCCGTGGTCCCTCTAGCTGAGTGCTGTCTCAGCTCTCCAGGATTTCGGGAAGAGATCTCCGACCTGGGGCTGACCCTGGGGCCTTCTGCATGCAGAGCAGGTGTCCTGTGCCCCTGAGCTGGTGACCATACCTTTAGATTTGCAGGCAGTCCAGTAGTCGCTGCAGCAGCTCTGGTAGTACATGCAGAGATCATCACATTGGCATTTCCTCTCCTTGTTGAAGCCGTCGTTGCAGCGCCCCTCACAGGTCTCTGGGCAGGGGGAAAGAGTTAAGAGTTAAACTATGGAACTCCCTCCCACAGGAAACAGTAAGGGCCACCGACCTGGTGGGCTTAAAATGTCCTGAGGGTAAAGACTCTCCTTCCTTGGAGGTTTTTAAGCAGAGGTCGGGTGGCCCTCTGTCAGGGATGCTTTAGTTGAGATTTCTGCATGGCAGGGGGCTGAACTAGAGGACCCTTGGGGGTCCCTTCCAACTCTACAATTCTCTGATTCTATGAAAAGAGGATTGGACACATTCCTGGAGGAGGAGAGCCATGGATGGCTGCTAGCTATGATGGTTCTGCTCTGCCTCCACAATTTCTGGAAACCGCAGGAGGGGAGAGTTGCTCTTGTGGTCGAATCCTGCTTGTGGGTTTCCTATGGGCGTCCCCTGTGAGTACAGGATGCTAGATCCGGTGGCCCCTGGCCTGATCCTGCAGGCTTTTCCTAGGTTCTCACATTCCAAAGACCAAGGCAGGCGGTCCGTTTGTCCCCGGTCAGGGCTGGCACCAGGGGGCGCCAAACAGCAACTCCACTGCGTTTGCACACAATGGGCACTGTGAATTAATATGTGCCAATTCAGGCACACTTTTGGGAAGAGAGGGGACGGACTCTGTCTCTTGCTGTCTGGGCCGACTGCCGAGCTGCTTTTGGAGCCTGGGAGACCCGCACAGGGGCCGCCACTCGGCTCGGTCCCAGCTCCTGCCAACCTAGCAGTTCAAAAGCACATCAAAGTGCAAGTAGATAAATAGGTACCGCTCTGGCGGGAAGGTAAACGGCGTTTCCGTGCGCTGCTCTGGTTCGCCAGAAGCGGCTTTGTCATGCTGGCCACATGACCCGGAAGCTGTACGCCAGCTCTCGGCCAGTAAAGCGAGATGAGCGCCGCAACCCCAGAGTCGGACACGACTGGACCTAATGGTCAGGGGTCCCTTTACCTTTAAAACCAAAGCAAGTCCATCCGGTGTCTAACCCAGCGGATCCCAAAGTGGATGGAAGGGTTGGAAGAGACCCCCAAGAGTCATCTGGTATTGCGTGAGAAAGTGATGCCACGGAGGCAGCGGTATCAATGATAGAATCACAGAATTGTAGAGCTGGGAGGGACACCCAGAGTCATCTAGTCCAACCCCCTCCCTTTCTCTATTCCTTTAATGGCAGAGAAGTGGGGCAGAAATCCACCATCCCTCCTGTGTTCCATTTTTCAAGGGGAAATTCTCCATTCACATGTGGCAACAAATAGATGCCAATTGAAAACAGATATCCAGCAAGTTGAATGTTTGCTCAGCACAAGTGAAATAAACGTGCTTCCTAGGACAAGGGCAGGGCGGAGAATCTTTTTCAGGCCTGAGGGCCGCATTCCCTTCTACTTAACTTCCCAGGGGCCACATGACAGTGGTGGGAGGGGCCATCAATTAAAGTGGGCAGCGCAACACAGGCTGTGTACTGTAGGCTAGTTTCTCCACAAACACCCCTCCTCCCTTATCCTCCATCCAGGGAAACAAAGAGGCAGGATCAGGGTTCAAGGACAGATTCCCAGCTGGGCAAAGACCCTCACGGAGGACGGGGGGCAGGGCAGGGCTGGGGAGGGCTGTGGCGAGTCCCAGGGATCATATTCAGGAAACTTTTTGATGCAATTTTGACATTTCCCAATGCAATTCAACCTGCCCCCGCCCCCGTGAAGACCACATTATTGCCTAACAGGAGGACTTTAATCAATCTTTCTGTTCTTTCTCATCCTGATTGCCCCCAGTATCGTGTGTGTGTGTGTGTGTGTGTGTGTGTGTGTGTGTGTGTGTGTGTGTATGCGCAAATTGTCCCTGGAACCCGGGGGGGGGCGGCACTCAAAGAAGTTTTACTCAGAGTAGAAACTCTGAACATTAAAGGAACGTGACTCAGTTAGGGCCATTGACCCCAACAGCTCTACTCTGAGTAAAACTCCGTTGCAGTGTTGCATTGGCCGGAAAGGCCTATCTTCTGAGCTACGCCAATAAAACTCAGAGACTAGAGGAGCTAGGAGTCCATTATTGTTTATTGCAAAGCAATAGGTTACAGCGGAATCATTCCCAAATCTGCAACCCCGCCCAAGGTCCAGGCAGGGGTATTTATAACATTTTAAACAATGGATTTCAATTTAACCAATCATTACTTCATATTAGTGTAGTATGCATGTCTATTACCCCTATATACTCGAGTATAAGCCTAGTTTTTCAGCACATTTTTTGTGCTGAAAAAGCCGCCCTCGGCTTATACTCGAGTGAGGCAGGCAGTGGCTCCTATGAAGCTTTCCCAGGTTTTTTGTGGTAAAATTGGGTGCCTCGGCTTATATTCGGGTCGGCTTATACTCGAGTATATAGGCAATTTAATACGCAAGCTCAATAAGCATTGCTAAGTGTACCTTGATTCTCAGAGATCTGTTACATTCTGTTAGTACGCGTGTTGGGAACCTGTGTTAGCTCTTTGTGCATGTATCAACTTATGTTCTAGCATATGAATGGCATAGTTGTGTGATTGACGTATTTGCTGTACTTTCCAGAAGGGAAGGCCTCTTTGGCTAAATCGTCAGTTTATTTAAAGCAACAGGTTATCATAATGTCTCTATAGAAGCATATTCAAGGATTTATAGGGGTTCACATTATCACATTAATTGGGGCCCTTTGGGCCACTGCTACAGCAGGGCACCCCGCTTCCAAAGCTTCCCCAACAGATGGACTTGGCAGCACCTTGTGGCGGGGAGTTCCAAACGCTAACGCTCCCTCCTGCTCCGAACAGTTTGATCATGGAGACGCAACTAGGCCGGTTGCAAGTTCGCTTGGGATTCCCCAGTCAAGAGCTCAAATGGGGCACGAGGGGGGGAGTTATGGGGGGGAAGTTATGGTACTCACCCTCAGCAGCAAAGCTCCCCCACAGGCAGCCCAGCAGCAAGACCAGGCTGAGGAGCTTCATGGCGAGTGGCTGGGCAGGCGGGTGGCCGTCCTCCTCTGATGGGACCCTGAGGGTTGTGCCAGGGATCCTGTTTGCTCAGCCCAGCCTCCCTGCTTCAAAGGGAACACGCAAGGTCACTCGGGTCGCCGGCCTCCTCCTCCTCCTCCAGCTCGGACTATCCCTTTCCCTTTCCCTCTGAAGTCACGGGGGTTGGCGACTGGACGGCTCCAGGGCTAAGCATGCCCTCCTCCCCCCTTTGAGCCTCCGAGGGCAGACGTGCGAAGACACACTCCCAGTATGGCCACATACTCACACCAGACGTTTAAAGAGCTGCAATACCCCTTTGAAGCAATCCTGGGAGTTGTAGTTTGCTCAGGGTGCTGAGAGATGTTAGGGGAGACCAGGGGTGCCAACTTGAATAAAACATTGTGGGGGCCCAGGTAAGCCCCGCCCTGAATAACTGATCACATGATCACCATTTGAATGGGAATGCCCATTAACTTTGGGGGGCCCTGGGCCCCACAAATATTTTTTATTTTATTTTTTACATACATCAAACATTCATCTTAATTTTACACCACATATCCAAACTTAATATTACACCCAATATAATAAATTCCCTCTTCGCCCCCACTCCCCCTCACCCGTGCGTGATCTCAATTTTATTTTTTTTGCTTCTCATTGTTGTGTTATTACCCTTTGATAAACAATTCTCTTATACTATTATTCTAATCTTACTCACCCCTGCACGTTTCACATACTGTATTATCTATTAATACATCCATTCCGGAACCATGTTTTGTCATGTAATCCCTCATTCCCTCCCGTTCTTTGGCTCCTGTGGGGGAGACCCTACTCCTCTCCTGGAGCTACAATTCCCAGAGCAGTTTAACAATCAATCCCCCTTTGCAAGGAAGTCTGGGAATCGTAGTTCTGTGAGGGGAAACGGTGTGTGTGTGTGTGTGTGTGTGTGTGTGTGTGTGTGTGTGTCCCAACCACTCTTAGCACCCTTAACATACTACAGCTCCCAGAATTCTCTGGGGGAAAGCCATGCCTGTATAAAACGGTATCATCGCGCTTTAAATGTTCAGTTGTGGATGTGACTTTCTTTTGCTTTGAGGAATGTGACCAGAACGGAATCAGCTTCCCAAATATCTGACGCAGTTTTACAAGCGACTCTTTCCCCTGATGGAGTTGCCCTGGAAGGGCCTGTCAAAATGCAGGCAGCTTGGGGCAGAGCCCTACGAGGGCCACGCCAGACTCCCCCCAACCTGGGGCTGACTCTGGAGCTCACGCCCCCCCCCCGCAAGGGGCAGAGCAACCCCACAAAATGTCTAGCTTTTGGGAAGCCACAAACCCAATATCTGACCAATGGTGTCTGATTGGCTGCCATTATTAGACGCACAAGGAAGGCACTTGGCACATGCTCAGAGGAACCTCTGGTATTCAACATGCTGCAGTCAAGATAGCCTGTGTGGTATAGTGGTTAGGGTGTTGGACTAGGACCTGGCAGAGACCAGGGTTCAAATCCACACACACACACCTCAGTCATTAAACTCACTGGGTGTGATCTTGGGAGCTTGTCAATGCCTCTCTTGGCCTAACCTACCTCGCAGGGTTGTTGTGGGGGTTAAAGGAGGAGGTAGAGAACCATGCATGCCACCTTAAGCTCCTTGGGGGGAAATGGTGGGATATAAATGCCACAAATGGGTAATAAGAGCTGGGAGCCCTAACTGTGACACCAGGTCCCACCAAGGTCTGGATTCAAATCCAGCCCATGGGTCCGTGCCACTCCCAAGGAGCCCCATTGAGGTGTGTGTGATAAAACTGGGGGGAACTCAGGGAAGTTCTTTCTCCACATCCTGATCCCAGCCGTGAATGGGAGCTCCAGAGGATTCACTTTCCATGGAAAAACATCCCTCCCTGCTCTCTCCCACTCTGCAAACAAAACCCGGTGGAATTTGCTCCCTGATTCCGCCTGGTTACTAATTAATATGAACTCCATCCGGGAGGCTCCCCCCACCCCAGCCCACCCCCTGACGTGACTCTGACTCACTTAGGGGGCAAAGGATGTCCTCTCGATGTCCATAGAATTGTAGAGTTGAAAGGGACCCTAAGAGTCATCTAGTCCAGCCCCCTGAAATCCCAGCGAAAGAATCCTGGGTGGAATCCCGCACAGGAAGAGAGGAGCAGACTCCCTCGGAAGGTAGTGGACTCTCCTTCCTTGGAGGTTTTGAAAGCAGAGGTTGGATTCTAGGATTCTGTGATTCTATTCTATGTGAGCTGAGCTGGAAGCTGGAGACACAGAGACCTGCTTGCTCTGTGCTGAATCCAAAGCTGTGGCTGATGGAGATCTGTAGCGCCTCCATCCTATGCTCAGCTTGTGGGGTAATAATAATAATAATAATAATAATAATAATAATAATTTATTATTTGTACCCCGCCCATCTGGCTGGGTCCCCCCAGCCACTCTGGGGTAAAGGGGTTAGAGTGCTGGACCTTGGGAGACCAGGGTTCGAATCCTCTCAGTTGGCCGTGAAGCTCGCTGGGTGACCTTCTGGGCCAGCCACTGCATCTCAGCCTAACCTACCTCACAGGGTTATTGTGAGGATTGATTGAGGAGTGGCGGAGAACCATCCATGCCACCTTGAGCTCTTTGGAGAGAAAGACGATGGGATATAAACACAATAAATGGGGGAAAGAAACATATACGCGTCGATAAAACCATATACCCTGTGTAGCTCCGTTGGTTTAATAATAATAATATTTTTTTATTTATACCCCGCCCTTCCCGATTTAAAAACCGGGCTCAAGCAAGCTAACAACAAATATAAAACATTGATTAAAAATGACTTAAAAGCTCTGTCTTACAGGCCCTGCGGAAGGAGTTCAAGACCACGATGCGGATAACGCCAAGGTTGCAGGTTCGATCCCCATATGGAACGGCTGCATATCCCTGCATTGCAGGGGGTTGGACTACATGATCCTTCCAATTCTATGATTCTAAGTCCACACAGCAGAGTTAATCTGTGGAACTCCCTCCCACTGGAAGCAGTGATGGCCACCGACTTGGATACTTTTAACAGAGGATTGGGCAAATTCAAGGAGGAGGGAGGGGAAGTGTCAGAGGACTGGGGGGCCTCACACCCTCCCCTGCGCTGACGCAGTACCGAGAGCCCACGCCCCTTCTTCTGACAGATTCCAGCGAAAGCAGCGAAGAAGAGGAGGTGGAGGGAGGGCTCTGTGTGGCATCAGAGCCCCAGGACGTCGCAACAGGAAACAGGAGAGGGAGGGGGTGGTTCCCCTTCCGGGAGTGTTTTAGCAAGAGGCGCGAAAAACCGGAATAGAGCAGTCAGGACATCTCCATTGATAGAGATGGATGTGTTTCGCCATCGGTGGAAAGTTGTAAAGTAATTAGGACCAAATAAAACGCTAATTGATTTACATGACGGACTCGGCTGGAATGCTTCAATCCAAACAACAGCCAGAGGGCTGTGACAGGAAGGTTTATTGATGGCTACTAGCCAGTATGGTGTGCTCTGCTCAGGGTCCCTCCCAATTCTATGCTCCATTGACCATTGTCCCAAGGGAGCCGACAGCCCCGCCCCCCTTGCCCACACCTGGTGGGGGTCCCATCTGGCACCAGCGAGGGAATTGAGCGAAAGGATTTACGCACCACCCTGATTCTTTAATCGGCAGGTGCCAGAGCCGGCTTCCCTCGCCCTCCCCGCCTCAGGCCAGGAATCCACTTAAAGGCTCTGCCTGCAAATCCTCTCTCCTGACACTCATCCTCTGTTTTGCCAAGGAAAGCCCCTGCCTCTGCCCCCCCCAATACCTCCCACCTGGCGGCTTTGCTGCTGCTGCAGAGAGAATTGGTGAGTAACTCCCCCCCCCCTTAAAAGACTCAGACTTGGGAAGGGGAGTTGGAAAATATTGAGTCAGACCGTTGATCTATTTAGCTTAGTAATGTCTGCACTGGCTGGCAGGAGTGCCTCTCCAGGGCTTCAGACAGGGAGTCTCTTTCCCAGCCCTGCATGGAAATGACAGGGATTGCGCCTTCTGCATGCATGGTGCAAAGTAAGATTCTAGTCCTCATGTGTCGGAATAAAGGGTTGAAACTGGAACACGGGAAGTGGCATTGTTTCAGCAGGTTGGTGTCGCCTGGCACTGACTGGCAGCAATGGATTGCCAGGGTTTCGGGTGGAGAATCTCTTACTAGGGATCGAACCTGGGATCTTCTGCCCCTGAGCCATAGTCCTTTCCGAAGCGCAGCCCCTAAACCTCCCCCCATGGCAAGGAAGGGCTCTCCTGCTCAGAGAGGCGGAGGGGCAGAGGCGGGAAGCCCCTGCATCTCTTGCTTCAGAAACCCAGAGGGGCAAAGCCCCCCTCTGGCTGCAGCAGACCCCACCCACAACCAATGGCCAAACCTACCTGCTTGGGGGGCCTGCCGTGTCTCTGGGGTCAGGCTGCCGCCTTCCGGGTCTCCCACCGTCCCTCCTTGCCACCTCTGGGATCTCTTTCTGCGCAGACGGCAAGAGGATTAGTGTCTCTGCAACGGCCCCCAAACACAGACTTGGCTCTAAAGCTGCAGAGGCAGGCAGGGAGATCTTGCATGGACAGAGAGCTGGCAGCCTTGCGCCAGATAAAAATAAGTTGTGTGTGTCTGAGAGAGAGAGAGAGAGAGAGAGAGAGAGAGAACACGAGGCTGCATTACACATCATACGTTGAAAGTGCATTATTCCCCACTGGGAACTGTAGTTTCTGCTGGGAACTGCAGTGCTGTGAGGGGTGAACTACAGTACAGTTCCCAAGATTTTCTTGTGGGAAGTCATTTTTTTTTTTTTTAAATGCATATTGTGTATGCAACCAGAGTCCTCAGAACAACAGGCCATTTTTGTGTGGTTTGGCAACAGCTACAGAATAAGGCTGAGGAAATAATAATCTAACTACAGATACCTGAAGAGTTCCTCGGATGGAGCAAACTTGCTTTCTGCTGCTCCAGAGAGTAGGACCCGAACCAAGGGCTTCAAATCAGAAGAAAGGAGATTTCCACTCCAGCTTAGGGAGAACGTCCTGACGGTCAGGGGTCGTGGGCTCTCCTTCAATAGAGGCCAGATGTCCACCTCTCAGGGATCCTTTAGCCGTGATTCCTGCCTTGTGGGGGGTCGGACTAAATGACCCTTGGGGGTCCCTTCCAACCCTACAATTTCATGATTCTGTCTCCTGGTGAGCCTGGCAAAGAACCCTCCCTGAACCCACGATTTGCTGCTGAGGAGCGCATGCTCGCTGAGGCTGATGGGAGTTGTAGAACTGAGTTGAGGAACGCTGATGACCTAACCTCCAATCGCCGCTCCCCACCAACTTCCCGAACGCTCCCCTCCCCAACCCCACACCTGAATTCTTCCATTCCCCTTAATTGCTTCCTTATTACTCAGGTGGGGGCGTGCAGTATCATGTACCTAAAGCCCGGAGCGTCGCTGAGGACACGACCAACCATGCCTCGGTCCTCTTTGTCTCACCAGAAGGAGAGGAGAGAGGGAAGGAGGGAGGAAGATGCAGTTGCCACGGCGACAGGCCCTCCTTTTAGGGGGAGGTGACTTCATTCCCGCGGAGGGGATGGGCTTGGCAGCCTCTGTGCCGGCAGAGAGCTCTGCATCCCGCATCAGGAGGAGGAACAGCTCAGCTGGCAGGCAAGTGGACGGCGGGCAGCTTACTGCTGCTGGTACCCAAGAACGCGCCCGACTCCTTCCTCCAGCCCTGCATCCTCGGCTCTCCATCTCTCTCCATCACTTCTTCTGCCCCGCCCAGACTCACCTTTGCCGCGCCTCGCTGTGCCAGCCTCCTGCCAGCCGGACCCCAGGCTCCCAAGCCCGTCCTGGACACATCCCCAGATCTGGGGATGCCGCTTTAAGGTGCCTCCCCCTTCCCTGACGCCCCCCGCCCACCCCCATGGTGCTCCCTCTCCTCGTCTCTGCCTATAGACTGTGCCGCTTCGCCATGTCTGACTCGGAGAGGCTGGCGGCCGACTGGTGGGGAGACAGCCCCCGGGCGTCCCAGGAGAGCTCGCCGGGGGCCAGCCCGGCCATCCAAGCGGCCCTGAACAGGATCCTGCCCGACCTGCACCAGGCCGTCTCGGCCACCAAGCAGGCGGCCGGCCCCGAGGACCTCCGCAGCGGCCTGGCCGAGATGCTGGCCCTGGTGGAGGAGGCCTGGCTGATGCCCACCGTGGGCAGGGAGGTGGCCAAGGGCCTGTGCGACGCCATTCGCCTGGAGGGGGGGCTGGACTTGCTGCTGTCCTTGCTCCAGACGGCCGACCACGAGACCAAGTGCCAGGCGGGCAAACTCCTGGAGCAGATCCTGGTGGCGGAGAACAGGTGAGCCAGGCAGGGGGAGCGGGGACGGAGGCCAGGGCGGGCGAACCTTCCCTTCCAGCTCACGGCCCGCATTCCCTCCATTGCAAGCTTCCAGGAGCCGCATGCCGAGGTGGGCGGGGCCAGAGGCAAAAGGAGGCCAAGCATTGAATGCAGGGGTGGTTTTTTTGGGGGGGGGGCAATGAGCTAGTGATTCCTTAGTTGGAGTCCTGCGTTACAGAGGGATGGACTTAGATGATTCTTAGGGGGAAGGCACAGCCCCTGCCAGAGAAGAATGGCAGGTTAAGCTGGTGCAGAAATGGCAAAACTGACCAGAAGAATTAGGAATCGGGAAGACCAAAATTTCAATAAGGAATGGGGAAAATACATCATTTATTTCAAAAATCATTGTCAACAATTAAAATTATCAGTAGGATTGGAATGATGCTTGTATTAGGAAGTTCAACTATGGTTTTATTGAAGATTTAGTAGAAGTGGATTAACAGAGAAGTTGCAGGAGGAAAAGTTAACACAAGGACCCACAAGGAAGAAGGGAAGTCGAAGGAAGCAGATGTTGGACAGCTGTCTGTCAGAGATTGTTTAGCTATATGATCCCTGCGCTGCAGGGGTTAGGCTAGATGACCCCGGGGGTCCCTCTCTGCTCTACCTTTCTATGGTTCTATGAGACAGGAAAGGGTCATGGGCATGTTTCCTGTGAAACAAGGGCCAGGCAGGGGGAGGGGGTGTGGTTTTGGATGGGGAGGGGTTGCATTTAGCCCCTGGACCCCCGGTTCCCTGTCCTTGGCAATGGGGCAACATTTATGTAGGGAAGAAGTGACACATTCACCAAAATTCCTTCTTCCTATACTCCCTTTCCGACAGCCTTTCTTTCCCAAAGGGATTTTCCCACCCGCTTTTAAAAGGTTTGCTTTTTGAGTATGCAGGAACCCCCCAAAGGAGCCCACCCCTGTGGTTCTCTGCATGAGTCCCTGTTCTGGGCATGCCCTTGCCTCAAGGTGTCCTTGCCTCCAGAGAGATCCCCCCCCCTCACACCTCTCAATGGCAGAGCTACAGCAGAGGCAGGCTGAGAAGGAAGCGAGGCAGGGCAGGTTTTCGTGCAGAGACACAACAGTGGTTTTATACTGGGAGCTCCCAGGGGCCTTCCTGCTCCTGTGAGGACTGTCGGTCACGGCACAGATGAAGGCTTGCCAAGAGAGGCACCCGTCCCCCCTGCCAATGGTGCACTTAGGCAATGCATAGTTAAACTATGGGACTCAGGAGGATTGGATAAATCCATGGAGGAGGAGAGGACTGTCAATGGCTGCCGGCCGCAATGGCTCAGCTCTGTCTCCACAGTCAGAGGCAGCAGTGCTTCTGAATCCCAGTTGCTGAAAACTGCAGGACGGGAGAAAGGGCTCTTGGGCTCAGATCCTGCCTGCCGGTTCCCCTTTTCGAAATCTGTTTGGCCACGGTGAGAACAGGATAAGATAAGATTTCTTTCTTGTCATTGTACAAGTACAATTACAACGTTGTACAAGTGCAACGAAATTGAATGCCATCCCATAAAAACAAAACAAAAAACAGCACACAAAAACAAAAAAAACCTCCACACATTTTCAGCCACACATGCACATGCATACACACCCATCACAACTCTCCAAGGTCATATTATCTGGTTACAGCGTTTAAGATGGTTATAGCTCTTGGGTAGAAACTGTTCTTCAATCTATTTGTTCTTGATCTGATTGTTCTATATCTCTTGCCCAAAGGCAGACTATATCCCGGATGAGATGGATCCTGTAAAATATTGTTGACTTTTTTAAGGCAACGGGAACTGTATAGTTCTTCCAAAGATGGGAGAGGATGACCGATAATCTTTCGGGCTGTGGTTATGACCTTCTGTAGTACCTTCCTCTCCATGGCTGTGCAACTAGAGAACCAAGCACAAATACAATATGTAAGAATGCTCTCTATGGAGCCTCGGTAGAAGGACACCAGCAGCCTCTCACTCAGATTGTTCTTCTTCAAAAGTCTGAGGAAATAAATTCTCTGCTGGGCCTTCTTTGCCAGAGCAGTAGTATTTGCACTCTGGACTAGATGGGGCATTGCCAGGCTCTCTCTGAGGTTCTAGGGGAACCTGCCCTTAAGGGTCTTTCAGGGGTGGCAACATGTAACGTGGGAACATTCAATGCTTTGCTGTCTTTGAAATGGGCCAAGCCAGGCCTGTTGCAAATCCTGCTCATGTTGCTGAGTGGGACCCCAGATTTTGACCCCCCCTACAAAGTCCTGGCCTGACCGCGCTGCTGACTCCCCCCCCCAATTCTGGAGTCATATCAGCAGCCCTGTGTCATACCAGGATGACAAACTATTCGTTGTTGATGTTCATTCAACTAGCTAGGACAGTGATGGCTAACCTTGACACCCCAGATGTTTTGGAACTACAACTCCCATCATTCCTAGCTAACAGGACCAGTGGTCAGGGATGATGGGAGTTGTAGTTCCAAAACATCTGGAGTGTCAAGGTTAGCCATCACTGAGCTAGGAGGAAAAGCGATCGTAGCTCCAGGGCAGAGCAGCTGCAGGTGTCTCTAGGTAGGGCTAGAGAATAGGACCCCCTTGCCTGGACTCCTGGGGAGACGCTGCTGCCAGTCTGTGTAGGCAATACTGAGTTAGGTGGACCACTGGTCTGCACCGTATAAGGAGGCTTTGTACGTTCCTATTTAAAACAGCATTTATTTAAATTCGGAACCATGAGGACTAGCATCTTGCTTTATTCTTAGGGAGAAGATGCTTTGGTAGAACAGACCTTTGCAGGCAGAAGGTCCCATTTTCAACCCTGCAGGGCAGTCTGGGGATTAAATGAGGGTTAGGATCCGGGAGAGACCAGGGTTCAAATCCCTACTCAGCCACCATGAAGCTCACTGGGTGTGACCTTGAAAACCAGTTGCTACCTCTCAGCCTGAGCTCCCTCACAGGGATGTTGTGGGGATTAAATGACGGCTATGACCTGGGAGATCTGGGTTCAAATCCCCACTTGGCTGTGATGCTCAGTATAAATGAAATAAAAATCAAAGTTTGCCAGGATCTGCTTGAGAACAGAACAACCTCGGAACCTGCCCCGGGGCACAATGTCCATTCTGGAGCCCCACAGGAAGGGCGGAGGCAGCCTCTCCCCTCTGCCAGGTGGGCTTTTAAGGGCCCACTGGGGCAGCTAATTGGGAAAATGCATTAGCCGAGACCCAGAAAGACTTTGGATCCATCGGGTGAGCTTCCTGGCAGGAGGGAGCGGCTCGTGGCCTTTGCATCTCTGCAGATAAACCACACACCTCTCCCCTTCCTTCCTTCCTACTGCCAGCCTGCCTCGCCAGGGTGGGGATCCAAGGCAGGGCAAGGGGGTAGACGGAAGCCGCCTTGTTCTTTTCCATGTGGCCAGGACAGGTTGTGCTGTTGCGTGCTGATTGCTCGTCACCACTCTGGAGGATGAATCAGCTGGCAGCTGTGCCAAGAGGAGGTGGTCTCCAGAGGCAGAGTGGCCCTGCCAGTGTTTTCCCCCGATGGGCGCAGGGCAGAGAAGGAGGGAGCTGGAAGCCGCAGGAGGGGGGAGATGCTCTCGGGCTCAAGTCCTGCTTGTGGGCTTCCCATAATAGGCATCTGGTCAGCCACTGTGTGAGAGAACAGGATGCTGGACTAGATGGGCCGCTGGCCTGATCCAGCAGGCTCTCCTCGTGTGTTTAGCCTGGAGAAGAGAAGACCGAGAGCTGATACAAGAGCCATCTTCAGGTATCTCAAGGGTTCTCACATGGAAGAAGGAACAAGCTTGTTTTCTGTTGCCCCAGGACCTGAACCAACGGCTTCAAGTTACAAAAATAGAAGGAGATTCCAGCTAAAGATTAGGAAGAACTTTCTGAGTGTCAAAGCTGTTGGGCAGTGGAACAGACTCCCTTGGAAGGTGGACGGCTCTGCTTCCTTGGAGATTTTAAAACAGATGGCCATCTACCCTCTGCTTAAAAAAACTGAAATGAGGGAGAGCCCCCACCTCCCGAGGAAGGTCAAATGGTTCTTGCCCTCAGAGGCGTCTTTCTAAGGTTTATTTGGGGTTTTCTTCCTTGACACTTGAATCCCTTGGTCAGTGATGGCTAACCTTGACACTCCAGATGTTTTGGAACTACAACCCCCATCATCCCTAGCTAACAGGATCAGTGGTCAGGGATGATGGGAGTTGTAGTCCCAAAACATCTGGAGTGTCAAGGTTAGCCATCACTGCCCTTGGTTCTCTGGAGCAGCACAGAACAAGCTTGCTGCATCTTCCACAGCACAGCGATTCAGGCACCTGAAGATGCAGAATTCGGCAGGGCCAAGAACACAAGAAGACAACCTGCTGGAACGAGACAATGGCCCAGCTAGTCCAGCCTCCTGCTCTTGCCTCTGGGAAGCTGAGCACAAGAGCACAGCTGCATAAGCTTAGGAGTCAAGTGATAAAAGGAGGAGGACGGAACTGGGATGAGTTGGATCTGAGACCACCTCCTGTTGGGCTGCCTGCCTTCTGCCCCAACAGTTCCCAGTTGCCCCAGACTAATGGCCATCCTTCGGAGATCCTGTAGCTCTCTGGATTCCCTGTATTGAATGGGGACCACGTGACCTCTGAGTCCCTCTCTAGCTCTTACGGTGACAGTTCTGTTATCTTATAATTTATCTGGGGGCGGCAGCCAAGGGTCCATGCTCTCCACTTCCTTGAGACAGGCCCATCTGGCTGGGCCAGGCAGGTCCTGAGTGCAGGACCCAGCCTCCGGCAGAGATGGCATGGGAAGCCTGCCAGGGCTGGCAGATGCAGTGGCTGCCAGATTTTGATGGAGGCTGAAGTCACTCACTCACAGAGAGAGCACAGGTTTTCCCAGAACGGGGCGCTTCGCTCTCTTCCTGGAACAAGCCAGCCTGGCGGAATCTGATAGGTGGGTGGGGGGTGCTGTTTAGCCTTGCAGTGCAAAAGCCCTCCCCCTCTCTCTGTTGTAGGTGATGCTCCCCTGCCCCAGTCCAGCTATGGGTCCAAGCCCTGGCTGGAGCAAAGTCCCTCCTTCCTTCCTCCTCCTTCCTTCCTCCACTCCCATAGAGTGCATGGCACGCGCGTACACACACACACACACACACACACACACACACACACACACACACACACACACCCCATATAATATTCTGCAGAGCCAGTGGTGTCAGCCCTGGAGTCCAAACATTCCTGCATTGCAGAGGGTTAGAATAGATAATAATAATAAATAATAATAAAAATAATTATTATTATTATTATTATTATTATTATTTCTTATTTGTAACCCGCCCATCTGGCCGGGTCCCCCCAGCCACTCTGGGCGGCTTCCAGCAAACATTAAAATACATCAAAATGTCACAGATTAAAAACTTCCCTAAACAGTGCTGCCTTCAGGTATTTTCTAAATGTCATGTAGTTGTTTATCTCTTTGACCTCTGATGGGAGGGCGTTCCACAGGGCGGGCGCCCCTTGCGATCCCCTCCATACAGTTCCATGATTCTATACTATCTGCCTTCCAGTCCAGCTGATTTGTGAATGTTCCACCCGCTCAGGCGACGTGGGGGGTAACAAGGAAGGTACCTCTGAGTACGTTTTGAGTGCATAAGTACCTTTTGCATTTTCCGTCAACTGGTCTTCAGAAGCATCGCTGCCCCTGACTGTGAAGGCAGAGGATGGCTAGGAGCCATCGATACCCCTCTCCTCCTTCCTGGATTTGTCTAACCCTCCTTTAAAGCCATCTTAGTTGGTGGCCATCCCTGCCTCCTGTGGGAGGGAGTTCCGCCGTCTAACTGGGCCATGTGATGAAGGGCCTTCTTTCCACAGCATCCTCCCCCCCCCCAGGCTGCTTCCCTGACCCCATTCTGCCTCCCCGCTCTCTGCCCCCAGGGACCGCGTGGCTCGCATCGGCCTGGGCGTGATCCTGAACCTGTCCAAGGACCGCGAGAGCCTCCCTCTGGCGCGCAGCACCTCGGGGATCCTGGAGCACATGCTCAAGCACTCCGAGGACACCTGCTCGCAGCTGATCTCCGACGGCGGCCTGGACGCGCTCCTCTACTGGTGCCGCTGGAGCGACCCCGTGGTCCTGCACCACTGCGCGGCCGCCCTGGCCAACGCGGCCATGCACGGCGGGCCGGCCAACCAGCGGCTGATGGTGGAGAAGAAGGCGGCCGAGTGGCTCTTCCCGCTGGCCTTCTCCAAGGACGGCTTCCTGGTGCAGTTCCACGCCTGCCTGGCTGTGGCCGTCCTGGCCACCAACAAGGAGGTGGAGAAGGAGGTGGAGCACTCGGGGACCCTGGCGCTGGTGGAGCCCTTCGTGGCCACGCTGGACCCGGGGCACTTCGCCCACACCTTGCTGGGCAGCAGCGACAACAGCCAGGGCAGGACGGCCGAGGACCTGCAGCGCCTGGTGCCCCTCCTGGACAGCTCCCGCCCAGAGGCCCAATGCCTGGCTGCCTTCTACCTGTGCGCAGAGGCCGCCATTAAGGCCCAGCAGAAGAAGATGCAGGTAGCTTGTTTGCATGCATGCAGAGCCATGAGGACTAGCACCTTACTTCCTCTCTTAGTTCAGCGGCAGACCCCCTGCTTTGCATGCAGAAGGTCCTGGGTCCAATCCCTGACTAGAATCTGGGAGAGACCCAGGGTTCAAATCCCCATTCCACCATGAAGCTCATGGGCTCGCTGGTTGCTCCCTCTTGGCCTAACCTACCTCGCAGGGTTGTTGTGAGGGCCAAAGCAAACAAGATGAATTTTAACAGGGAGAAATGTAAAGTACTACACTTGGGCAAAAAAAATGAAAGGCACAAATACAGGATGGGTGACACCTGGCTTGAGAGCAGTACATGTGAAAAGGATCTAGGAGTCTTGGTAGACCATAAACTTGACATGAGTCAACAGTGTGATGCAGCAGCTAAAAAAGCCAATGCAATTCTGGGCTGCATCAATAGGAGTATAGCATCTAGATCAAGGGAAGTAATAGTACCACTGTATTCCGCTCTGGTCAGACCTCACCTGGAATACTGTGTCCAGTTCTGGGCACCACAGTTCAAGAAGGATACTGACAAGCTGGAACGTGTCCATAGGAGGGCAACCAAAATGGTCAAAGGCCTGGAAACGATGCCTTATGAGGAATGGCTTAGGGAGCTGGGTATGTTTAGCCTGGAGAAGAGAAGGTTAAGGGGTGATATGATAGCCATGTTCAAATATATAAAAGGATGTCATATAGAGGAGGGAGAAAGGTTGTTTTCTGCTGCTCCAGAGAAGCGGACACGGAGCAATGGATTCAAACTACAAGAAAGAAGATTCCACCTAAACATTAGAAAGAACTTCCTGACAGTAAGAGCTGTTCGACAGTGGAATTTGCTGCCAAGGAGTGTGGTGGAGTCTCCTTCTTTGGAGGTCTTTAAGCAGAGGCTTGACAGCCACCTGTCAGGAATGCTCTGATGGTGTTTCCTGCTTGGCAGGGGGTTGGACTGGGTGGCCCTTGGGGTCTCTTCCAACTCTAGGATTCTATGATTCTATGAAATGGGGAGGAAGAGGAAGCTTGGAGGACAGGATGTAGCACCAATGTACAAAGTGAATAAATGCTTTGCTGTGCTCAGATTTTCACAGAGATCGGGGCCATCCAGAGCTTGAAGAGGATTGTCTGCTACTCCCCGGACGGCACCACCTCCTCGCTCGCCAAGAGGGCGCTCTGCACGATGGGGGAGGAGGTGCCCCGGCGCCTGCTGCCCACTGTGCCCAACTGGAAACCCCTGGAGGTGCAGAAGTGGCTCCAGCAGATCGGCTTTGCCAAATACTGCCCACATTTCCTGGTAGGGCTTGCAAGGGGGCGGTTGTTGTGCTGGGAATGGGGATCAGGGCTCCTGCAGAGAGGAGAGAGCCCCCGAGGAGACTGCAGGTGTCTGTTTGGGGGGTTCACAGTTCAGCCCCCCAAAGCTGCCTCCTTAGCCCACCCCTGGCTCTTGCAGACCCCTCATAAGAACAGAGAGCTCTTACTCACCTTTTCTGCCAAACACCACAACCTCTTTTCATAGCGGAGTCCCTCCACCCCCTGGATCATGTTGGTTTCTCTCCCCTTGGGCTGGAAACTGACCCCATCCTTCCTCTCCCCCCAGGAACACCAGGTGGATGGTGACCTGCTGCTGAGGATGACGGAGGAGGATTTGCGGGTGGACCTCAAGATGACCTCCAGCATCACACGCAAGCGGTAAGGAGCTCTCAGTGCCCAGGAAGGAGGAGCTCTTGCACCGAGAAGCGGGGTTGAGCTGGATGATCTCTGAGGGAACCCTCCAGATCAAAAACGGCAGCTGTGCTATTGCTCCCTGAGTACAGCAGGGCTATAAATCTGCTCACGTCTGCCATAAAACTCCCACATTTTTTTAAAGCACACACCACGTTTGCAGGAAATTCAGCTATGCAAAAGGGTTTCGAACCCCTTGCGGGCCGGCCAGTTCCCCCTCCACGCTGAACCCCCCAAAGCAGCGTGCCTCTGCTCCCACCTGGCAGGAGGTGTTCCCCCCAGCCCCACTGAGCTGCCCCCTCCTTCCCCCAGGTTTTTCCGGGAGCTGACGGAGCTCAAGACCTACGCCAACTACTCCACCTGCGACCGCAGCAACCTGGCCGACTGGCTGGGCTCCGTGGACCCCAAATTCCGCCAGTATACCTACAACCTGGTCACCAGCGGCATCGACCGCAACTTCCTCCACCGGGTGACGGAGCAGCAGCTGCAGGAGGACTGCCAGGTCCACACGGGCTTCCACCGTGTCCGCATCCTCTCGGCCGCCCGAGGTAACCTCTCCCCCCTGCTCTGCGGATCCCCCCAACCCCCAGGAAGGACACCCTGAGGGTCAGAGCTGTTTGGCAGTGGAACGGCCTCGCTCACAAGGCGGCGGACTCTTCTTCACTGGAGGTCTTAAAATGGGGTTCAGCTGGATGACCCCTGGGTGTCCCTTCCAACTCTACAGTATGATTCCACGAAACAACTTGCTGTTGGAAGGGAGGGAACCCATGGATCTAGGGTGGGGAATCTTTTCCAGAGTGAGAGCCACATTTCCCTTTGGAGGGGGGGGTCCACATGCCCACTGTGTGCAGGGCCAGTTTCTACTCCTGCTAGCATAAGGACATAAGATGCTGGCTGCTGGATCAGGCCAATGACCCATCTAGTCCAGCATCCTGTTCTCACAGTGGCCAGCCAGATGCCCCCATGGGAAGCCATGCCTCAGGGGTTCTTTTGCTCAGATTCCTGCATTGCAGGGGGTTGGACTAGATGACTCTCAGGGTCCCTATGGATCAATAATAATAATAATTTATTATATTTACCCCGCCCATCTGGCTGGGTTTCCCCAGCCACTCTGGGTGGCTTCCAACAGAATATTAAAATACAACAGTCTATTAAACATTAAAAGCTTCCCTAAACAGGGCTGCCTTCAGATGTCTTCTAAAAGTCTGGTAGTTGTTTTTCTCTTTGACATCTGGTGGGAGGGAGTTCCACAGGGCGGGCGCCACCACCGAGAAGGCCCTCTGCCTGGTTCCCTGTAACCTCACTTCTCACAGTGAGGGAACTGCCAGAAGGCCCTCGGCACTGGATCTCAGTGTCCAGGCAGAACGATGGGGGTGGAGACGCTCCTTCACGTCTACTGGGCTGAGGCCATTTAGGGCTTTAAAGGTCAGCACCAACACTTTGAATTGTGCTCGGAAACATCCTGGGAGCCAATGTAGGTCTTTCAGGACCGGTGTTATGTGGTCCCGGCGGCCACTCCCAGTCACCAGTCTAGCTGCCGCATTCTGGATTAATTGCAGTTTCCGGGTCACCTTCAAAGGGAGCCCCACGTAGAGCGCATTGCAGTAGTCCAAGGCCTTCTCTCCTGCCAAAGGCTGTGACTAGCATACATGTCTGAGGCTTTGTGCCAGGGACCGTGGGCACAGAGTCCAGCCTCCCATTGCTGGGAGCTCTCTCCTCCGGAAGGAAGAGTGGGAAAGGGACTGAGTGCAGTTGCTTGGAAACCTCTTGGAGAGAAGCCACAGCAGCACACTCTGGGGAAGGGTCCCCTGGCCACCCACTCCTTTTCTGTCTCCTCCCAGAGATGCTCCATTCGCCTCTGCCCTGCAGCAGCGGAAAGTCTACCTTGGAGGGGACGGACGTCTTCATCAGCTACCGGAGAGCCACTGGGGCGCAGCTGGCCAGGTGGGCAGGGGAATGCCAGGGAGCAGCGTGGACCCTTCACACATGGGGGCATCTCAAAGAGAAAAGCCTTCCTTCCTCTTTCTGTAAAGGGGCAACTGTGTGATGCAGCAGCAGAAAGGGTTAATGCAATTCCCGGCTGCATCAACAGAAGTCCAGTGTCCAGATCAAGGGAAATAATAGGACCGCTTTATCCTGGCTTGGACAGATCACACCTGGAATACTATTAGGAATAACCTTCTGGCAACAAGAGCTATTTGATAGCGGAACAGACACCCTCAGAAGGTGGTGGACCTCCACTGGAGGTTTTTAAAGAGAGCTTGGGTGGCCACCTGTCAGATGCCATCCTACATTGAAGCGGGTTGGGCTGGATGACCCCTGGGGGTCCCTTCCGTCTCTATGATTCTATCAATTGCTTCTAATCTCTCAACCTCTCTGTGTAAGGAAGCAAGGGTTGGCCCGCGGCCGCTCTCCCCAACCCAATGTCATCCAGAGGGTGTTGGACTCCAACTCCCAGCAACCCCAGTTTGGCCCATGTTCAGGGATGATGGGAGTTGTAGTCCTTGTGACCTCTGAAAGGTTGGTCCAAGAAGGCTGCTCCGTGGTTAAGGTGGTCGGCAGGATCTCTGACAAACTGGGCTTGCAGCCTTGATTGGCCAGAAACATGTAAGGGCACCATGGGACAGTGTAGAATTAACCTGCGGAACTCACTGCAACCGCACTTTGCGCTACTGTTAGCAGCAGTAGTAGATTTTTATGAGTTGCATTTCTACAGGAGACCTGCGTTCTCTAGCGGGGACTTAATGAGAACAAAATACACCCATTAAGACTTAAAAATAAGACTGTGAAATGGCTATAATTAGCATTGATATGGTACACTTTTGAGGCGTTCAAAGCGCTTGCTTATTAATTATGCATTTATTATTCTGCTTTCTGAACAATTGTAGTCGCCCATAATGGCTCATGTTAATTATAGAAGGGGAAGTGGTTGCGGGTGGGGGCTGAGAAACCACAAGCACCCACAGCTGTGGGAGGGTGCGGTTTGGACTTAGGTTGCAGCCGGAGGGGAAAGGGGGTTCTGCAACCCTTTCCCTTTCTGCCATCGCCCTAAATCTCTCTGGGGACGCAATGGGAAAGAACCCAATGATGGGTGCCTGGGTCAAACCGCCGTTCCTTTCACACACACACACACCCCGCCCCGTTTCCGCTTCTCCAGCCTCCTGAAGGTCCACCTGCAGCTGCACGGATTCAGCGTCTTCATCGACGTGGAGAAGCTGGAGGCCGGGAAGTTTGAGGACAAGCTGATTCAGAGCGTGATGAGCGCCCGGAACTTCGTGATGCTGCTGTCGCGCAACGCCCTCGATAAGTGCGTGGGGGACACTGAATGCAAAGATTGGGTGCATAAGGTGAGAGGGCTGCCCCCTGCCAGGGATCGTAGCGTCTCTGTGTTTTGGGGGATGGGGGTGAAACTCAGAATCCTAGAAGAGTTGGACGGGACCCCCAAGGGACATCTAGCCCAACCCCCTACAATGCAGGAGACGCAGCTAAATTCAATGTGCATTTCAGGACAAAGGGCTTCTCCTCGAGCTGAGCTGGCATCCGCCAGTCTCAGGAGACAATGGAGGAGTGTGCCTTGGGGAGGTGAAGTCAAAACATTGGAGAGTCGCAGCGTCTGCTGTGGCTGCAGAGGCTGATACAGGAGGGACATGTTTTGTTGCAGCTGGGGCAGAGGAAGGTGTCTGGTTGTGCTGCTGCAGATGCACCAGGGCGTTTCTTCTCTCTGTGCTCCTCCCAGCGGTCATTCCTCCTCTGGCCACTGCTGTGGATGCATGACCAGACTGCCTGTCTCCGGGCGCTGGGGTCGTCTGCAAGGGATCCCCACAGGGCAGGGATCTCCTTGGGGATCCTGCCATCTTCCATCCTGTGGACATGGCCAAACCAGCATAGATGTCACCGAGGCAGGAGTGCAAACAGGCCGGGAATGTTTGCTTGAGTGGGCACATCTTTGGGGGAGACTTTGTCCCCCACAAAATCTTCCTGATACAATGTACATGGAAGCCAGCAGGACAAGAGGAAGGGAAATCCTATGGGACAAACTCACCCCTCCCTAAGCAAGATTTCCTTCTCTCCTTATAAACGCATATCCTGCGCAGGAAATTGTCACAGCCCTGAGTAGCGGGAAGAACATTGTCCCCATCACAGACCACTTCGAATGGCCGGATCCAAAGACCCTCCCTGAGGACATGAGAGCCATCCTGAAGTTCAACGGGATCAAGTGAGTGAGCCCAGGCATGTCCCTGGGGATAAGGCAGGCAGAGGGGCACGGGGGGGGGGGGCATCTCTGGAAGGGGGGGTGCAGTCCTGTTTAGGGAAGGTTGTAGTGTTTGGTGGATTATTGTATTTTAATATTTTGTTGGAAGCTGCCCAGAGTGGCTGGGGAAGCCCAGCCAGATGGGTGGGGTATAAATAAATAATAATAATAATAATTATTATTATTATTATTAATTATTATCTGGGGAAACACTGGAGAGATAGGGCTGAATTTGAAAGGGTTTGAAACCAAATTAATGCCAATAGCTTCAGGTGCAAGGGATGCTTTGAAGCCCCAGGCTTGAAGCTGCCCCCTTTCCCCTGCCCCTTTCCAAATCAGTGCTCCAGTTCATGCAGGGGGGAAATTGGGACCCCTGGGACAAGAGCTGTAGATTTCCCACTGCCCCTTCCACACCAAGCACCGCATGGCTTGGTTCAGCTCAGGGGTCCTCGCACTTTTTCAGCAGGGGGCCGGTCCGCTATCCCTCAGACCTTGTGGGGGGCCGGACTATATTTGGGGGAGGGGAATGGACGAGGGACGATGAGCGGCACGGGAAAGGGCTCCAGAGAGGGGCTGCTTAGGCAGGGCGGGGAGAAGCCAGGAGGAGGGAGGAGGCGCTGCCACCACCATGTGAGGGGGAGGGAAAGAACGCGTGCGCTGGCAATCCACGCGCCGATTCCTGGACCGTCCCCGGGCCAGATTTAGAAGGCTATAATAATAATAATAATAATAATAATAATAATAATAATAATTTATTTATACCCCACCCATCTGGCTGGGTTTCCCCAGCCACTCTGGGCGGCTTCCAACAGAACATTCAAATGCAATAATCTATTAAATATTAAAGGCCTCCCTAAACAGAGCTGCCTTCAGATGTCTTCTAAAAGTCTGGTAGTTGTTGTTCTCTTTATCTGGAGGGAGGGCATTCCACAGGGTGGGTGCCACTACCGAGAAGGCCCTCTGCCTGGTTCCCTGTAACCTCGCAGTGAGGGAACCGCCAGAAGACCCTCGGCGCTGGACCTCAGTGTCCGGGCAGAACGATGGGGGTGGAGACGCTCCTTCAGGTATACAGGACCGAGGCCGTTTAGGGCTTTAAAGGTCAGCACCAACACTTTGAATTGTGCTCGGAAACGTACTGGGAGCCAATGTAGGTATTTCAGGACCGGTGTTATATGGTCCCAGCGGCCGCTCCCAGTCCCCAGTCTAGCCTTGGTTCAGCTGTTTCATTTCCGCTTCCCCTGCAGATGGTCCCACGAATACCAAGATGCCACCATAGAGAAGATCGTCCGCTTCCTGCAGGGCCGCTCCTCCCGGGATTCCTCCGCTGGTTCGGAAAACAGCCTGGAGTGTGGGGGCCCTCAAAACTAGGGGCCTGGAAGATGCTTCCCCCAATGGAGCAGAGGAAGAGGGTGGGGGCAGAGTGGGAAGGAGAGGGTGACCCTTTGCTTCCGTCCCTAAGTCTGCACTGCCCTAGAGAGGGGCCTCACCCCACTGCCCCCCCCCTTTACAGGCTCAGCCACCGCTGCGTCGGTGCCCCCTGCTGGCTGCCTTTGGGATACGCCGATTTAGGTTATGCAAAACTCCGGAAGAAAATGCTGCTTCTTGCCTGCCCTGTGAGGACAGTTGGAGCAGCGAAATTTCTCCCTCCCTAGTGGCCTTTCACCAGAGGCTCTTAACTCTTTGTGTGCCTGGGTAAGATTTTTGGTTTCTCAACAAATTAGGTAATTACTTGGCTGTGGGAAAGTAGCTGGGAAGGTGGGCTTTGTAGCGTTTATCTTGTATTAAAGTATTTATCAGATTCTAGGCTTCAGAAGCTTCCTTAGGCGTCTGCTCACCTGTTTTTGAAGCTAAGCAAATGGTAAGAGGTTGAGGAAATAACCGCTTTTCAAACTCCTTCATAAACCATCTAGAGCTGGGAAGGAGCAGCCAAGTGGCCAAGTTTGCTGCTGATGGTGCTCAGTCGTTCAGGGGCGTTTAAACACAAAAGAGATTGCAAAGCGCTCCGAATGGAGTGGGTGGGAGGTAAAATGGCAAATGCCATTCAATGCAACCAAGTGTTAAATGATGCATGTCGGGTCAAAAAAGTCTTAATTTCATGTGTACCTGCTCATGGGGCCTGAATTGCAGGAGGCAGACCTTGTGGTCCTGAGAGACAGCTCCCTCCGTGAGGTTGGCCGAGCGACAATGCACATTCCAGGCAAGGGGTGGTTAGGAAAGGAATGGAAAACAAAATGGCCAGGATCGTGGTGTCGTTATAGAAATCTATCGTGCAGCCCCATTTGGAGAACTGTGGACAGTCCCCAAAAAGGAGATGTTCAGAAAAGGGCAGCCAAAACAGCCAAGGGGGTGGAAGGACTCCCAACGTGAAGAAAGGTTGCAGCATTGGGGACGTGAGAAAGAGGGGCCATGATAGAAGTTCATAAGGTTATGTATGGCATGGAGAAAGAGCAGGGCTGCTCACTACTCCTGGAAGGGACCCCCAAGGCTCATCTAGTCCAACCCCCTGCAATGCAGGAATCGCAGCTAAAGGATCCCTGACAGGCAGCCATTTGACCTGCTGAAAAACCCCTCAGGAATAGCAGCAGAACAAGCCAGGCTTTGCTGTGACTGCACACAGCCCCTTGGCTTTTATATCTATATATCTTTTTGCTTTCCTGGCTGGACTGCTCTCAGCCGCCGTCCCAGCACCCAGCCTTTCCTGCCCGTGCCAGGCTCGTGGCCTCTCCTCCATGGCCCCGGAGTGGCGTGGAGTTTGTAGAGTCAGGAGGAAACGCAAGCGGGGTTGGAAGGGGAGCGTCAATTACACAGGCGTCCAAGTGAGCTGTTCTCCTGAATTATGGGGGCCTTTCAGTTGGAGGCAGGGCTTGGGTGGGAGACGGGCAACCGAGTGCCCAAGGAAAGTCCCCCCTCGACCACCATCCAGTTTACCCACTCAGGGCCTTGGCCTTTATGACCCCCAATAATTGCAGTTTGCACCCCCGCCAGTCAATTTTAAGGACCAGATTCACGGGTCACTTGGAAGGTGCCTCTATACTCAGCCAGACCACTGGGTCTGTCTGCACTGACTGGCAGCAGCGGCTCTGCATGCTGCATGCAAACAGGGCTGGAAATCACAAGAGGGGAGAGGGCGCTTAGGTCCTGCTTGGGGGGGGGGGTCCCACTGGGGCATCTTGTTCGCCACTGTGAGAACAGGACGCTGGACTCGATGGGCAGCCTCTTCTGATGTTCTTATGATTTTCCTGAATTGCCAGCTCTTCCTTCTTATCTGTTCTTGGTGCAGAAGGACAGGGGAAGGAGTGGAAAAACGCTCCCTGCCACTCCAGGCCACCCCAGGCTGAGATGCATGTCCAAGGCCGCTCTTTAGGGCCCCAGTTGGCACACCTCAGAGTGCCAACGTGCCGCAAAAGGGCAGAGAGAGGAGCGAACATCTTATCAGCACACACCTCCAACTTTATTGCGACATGTCCTTTGATTCACACCCTCACCAAGGTGGGTCTGGGAGCAAGTTGCCACCAGCAATTTCCCCCCGAAGTAAGAATGGGGCAGCAAACCTGAGGGGTAGGAGGGGGCACCACCTCCCTTGGCACAGGAGGGCCAGCTGTCATTGAGAGACGGGCCGCCTCCCCCTTGGCACCCAAGCCCATCCGAGAAGCCGGCTATCTTGGGATGAACTCGCCGTCTCCGTTTCCTGGAGACGGGAATCCTCTTGCGGCAAACTGGGCTGGAAAGAGCGGCAGCTGCCCCACTGGAAAAAGGAAAATACTCCCCACTGCTGGGGTGGGTGATACCCCCAGAACGGGCAAGGAAGAGATTCGTGGGAGAGGGGGCTTTCTTTGTGGTCTCCCCTAAAAGCCAATGTGAATGGCACACACAAAGCCCACCCACACTCTCCCCCTGGCTAGGATTCCTCCTCCCAGCTCCACAGATCTGAAGAAAGGTTCTAGTCCTCATGACACACCCAGTCCAGGAACAGAGAAATCAAGGCATGTCTCAGAGGAAAGTTAGCCCCCCGCCCAAGTTACATTAAAAGGCTAAACGAGGAGAGCCAAGAGGAAAAGTCCACCCAGCAAAATGTATTCAAGGCATTGGAGAGGCACAGGCAGAAATCAGCTGCTGGTTTCTGGGCGGCAACTCAGGTCCAGCTGGGCATTGTTCCTCCTCCTGCAGTGGACCAGGCATGGCGGCAAAGTGGCTGTAGTCGGGTTTTGAGTCCTGGATTTCAATCCACCTGGGGGAGGGAGGGAGGGAGGGAGAGAGAGAAGGGGGGCAGAGTTAAGGGCCTCCGAGGAATGGAGCCCATAGAGCCCAGAGTGTGCAGCAGCAGCGAAAAAGGTGAACGCCATGCCAGGCATCATTAGGAAAATAAAAAGAAAATAAAATAAAAACTGCAGCTCTTATAATGCCATGATACAACTGCATTTGGAATACTGTTTATGGTTCTGGTTGCCTCACCTCAAAAAGGACATTGCAGAGTTGGATAATGTTTCAGAAAAGGGATCGGGGGAGTGGAAGAAAAATTGTGGCGTTTGAGACTTTTCAGTTTAAATGGCGACATTACAGGAGTTTATAAAATTCTGCATTGCAGGGTGAAAGTGAATAGAAAAGACTGTCCCTCCCCCTCTCATAACACTGGAACTGGTGGAGATCCCATGAAACTGATTGATGGAAGATTTTGAGACTTCTTCACACAGTGCAGAGTTACACTGTGGAACTCCCTTCCACAGGAGACAGGGATGGCCGCCAACTTGGATGATTAAAGAAGATTAGGCACATTGGAGGAGAGGGCTCTGGAGGGCTCTGCTCCGCTTCCATGGTTGGAGGCAGCCATGCTTCTGAATCCCAGTTGCTGGAAGCCGCAGGAGGCGAGAGTTGCTCTTGTGCTCGGATCCTGCTTGTGGGTTTCCCAATGGGGCATCTGGTTGGCCTCCGTGAGAACAAGCCAGGCCATCCTTACACACTTATCCTATTTCTTCCTATATAAATAACAACGAAATGCTGTCGTCACGCTGCAGTTTGAGTAGCCGCCACTAGGGCTCCCTTTGGCCTGACTCGGCCGCAGCCAGGCTTCTCATATGGCGTTTGAGGTGACTGTGCGTTGCAGGAAGCCAGGGTGGTCAAGGTGGAGAGAGGAGGACTTACCCGATGATGGCGGCTGGAACGAAGAGGACGGCGGCCCCAAAGAGGAAGGGGAAGCCTTTCATGAAGGAGAGGCTGGCGGGGTAAAGGGAGTTGAAGACCCCCGTGGCCACCAGCGAGCAGAGACCTTCCACGCAGGCCACGGCAGCAAAGAGAGCCCCTGGAGGGGAGAGCAGAGAGCTGAGGCACGCATGGGACACCCAAGGGGCATGCCCCCAATGCCCCAACCCCAAACGGGTGTTTTCATAAAAACATAGAGATGGAAGGGATCCCCAAAGGTCCTCTAGTCCAACCCCTGCAATGCAGAAATTGCAGCTCAAGGATTCCTGACAGGTGGCCCACCTGACCTCTCCAGTCAAGGAGTCTGCTCTTCCCAGGGCGCTGGGAACTGTAGTTCTGTGATGTCCAGACCTTCCAAACGGGGGATCTGAACTAGCTCTCTGTCCCCAGCAACACACACACACACATGGAGGTGTCAACTGATTTGGGAGCCTACCCAGGAGGGGTGTTTGGGAGACAGGTGAGGTCCTCAAATCTGTTGGGGAAACGACTCCCATCAGCCACCCAAACAACGCCTGAAACTCAGACTTCTCCAGTAAATGTACACCCCTGATTCTTGCAGCTCGTACCAGCACAATTATTTCTGGATTTTGCTCATGGCAGAAGAAAGAGGGATGCGGGGCAAGGGATCTCTGCCCTCTGCCACCCCCTCCAAATTTTATTCTGCCACCTGAGCAGCCACGCTCCCAAGCGCCTCCTTGCGCCCACAAGACAGGAGTGGGGACCCCTTTCCCCCTCCCAGACATCGCTGAACCGCAATGTCCACCATCCTCTCCGTCTACTGGCCAGGCTTGCTGGGACTGGTGGTAGTTGTTGTTCAGTAATAGCTGGAGGGCCAAAGCTTCCCAGTCCTGCCACGAGGACTAGAAACTTTTGAGCTTGTTTTTTCTAAGTCTCTAGTCCTTATGGTAGCAATGGGAAGTTTTGGCCCTCCAGAAATTGAAGAAAAGGGACCCCTGACCATTAGGACCAGTCATGGACGACTCTGGGGTTGTGGCGCTCATCTCGCATTATTGGCCGAGGGAGCCGGCGTACAGCTTCCGGGTCATGGGGCCAGCATGACTAAGCCGCTTCTGGCAAACCAGAGCAGCGCACGGAAACGCCGTTTACCTTCCCGCCAGAGTGGTACCTATTTATCTACTTGCACTTTGACGTGCTTTCGAACTGCTAGGTGGGCAGGAGCAGGGACTGAGCAACGGGAGCTCACCCCATCGCGGGGATTGGAACCACCAACCTTCCGATCGGCAAGCCCTAGGCTCTGTGGTTTAACCCACAGCGCCACCCACGTCCCCTCCTCCAGATATTACTGAACTACAATTCCCATCAGCCCTAGCCGTCGGCCATGTTTGCCCCAATGCATTGTGGGTCAGGTGACCTGGCTATGGGTCACTGAACCCTTGCTCTGCTTACCTTGCTCCTTCTCGTCAACCAGCCTGGATAACTTGGAGCGGATCACAGGCGTGACAGTCATGGAGAGGAAAAGGAGGCCATATCCTGTCGGGGAAAGGAGGAGAAAGAAAATGAAGAGACCCACTGAAATGAACTAACACGGCGGTTTGGGGCAAACTTAAGTGTCCTTGGACGTCCAGCAACTGGCATCCAGAGGCATTGAATGTCTCTGACGCTGGAGGGGGAGCACAGTCAGTGCTCTCTAGGAATCTAGATAGACTGCCTCTGGGCCTGGAGGTTCCACAAGAGCAACATAAGAGCCTGCTGGATCAGGCCCAAGGGTCCTGTTGGTAGAGCAGGAGATGCTTAATCTCAGGGTCATGGGTTCATGTCCCACGTTGGGCCCAAAGATTCCTGCATTGCAGGGAGCTATTCTAGCATGGCATCCTGTGCCAACCAGATACCCCAAAGGGAAAGCCGCAGTTGCACCTGGGTCCTGATTGTGATCTCCTTGCTTGCGCTTCCCGCCCACCAGGGCTCATAGAGTCTTATAATCTTCCGAGGTGGAGGCACATCCAGGGGTCATCTAGTCCCACCCCCTGCAGTGCAGGAATTCGGAGGCACGCTGCCTCCCGACACTGAGGGCACGTAGCACAGAACGAAATGGATCAGGCCAGTGGCCCCTCTAGCCCAACATCCTGTCCCCACAGTGGCCAACCATATGCCCCCACAAGAAGCCCACAACAGGGCAACAGTTCTTCAGTTCTGCACCATCTTGTATTCAGGGGTAGACTGCCCCTGAGCATGGAGGTTCTGCTCCCACAGTAGGCCTCCATGCGGAGAGCCCGGCAGCAGGATCAGGCCAGGGACCCATCTGGTCCAGCATCCTATTCTACACAGATGCTTGGGAGATGGCGGACTCCCATTCCCAGGAGGTTTTTAAGCAGAGGCTGGGTGTCCATCTGCCAGGGGCTCTTTAGCTGCGACCCCTGCGCGGCCAGGGAGTTGGTCTAGATGACCGCCGGGTGCCCCTTCCGACTCTCCGACCCTCAAGCAACGTCTCCTCTCCCAGGAGCACCTGTGAACATCAGGGGCGTGGTGCTCGCCAGTGCGATCGTCCCCAGGCCCAGGACGTTGGACAGCAGGCCGGCTTCAGCCACCCAGCCGTCCTCCAGGCAGGTCTGCAGCAGGCGCAGCCCCAACAAGCTGGCCAGGTAGGCCAGGTAGTGAGCAGCCGAGCCGTAGCCGATCAGCTCTGAGTCCCAGCAGAGCGGGGTGCTCAGCTCATACAGCACCAGCAGGTCCGAGGCCCCGAAATGCACAGTGACCACCAGGAAGAAGGCAAGGGAGTAGAGGAGCAGCTTGCGCCACTCCCAGCCCCGGGCGCCGGGCGCATAGAGGCGGAGGACGGAGGCGTAATGTCGGAGAGTGAGGAGCCTCGCGGGCCGTCCGGGCGCCACCGATTCCCGCAGGCAGGTGGCTGCATAGAGAGCGGCGGCTAGGCTGGCGGAGAGTGCCAGCCAGAAGGGAGCCACGTAGCCTTGGGCATGGCGCCACTGCCCGCCCAGGACGCTGGCTCCCATCCCCGCCAGGCCCAGGCAGGCCTCCAGGACGGCCACACGGAAAGTGCGCCCTCGGCGGTCGCTGACGTCGGCCGCGTAGGCGAAGGAGGCGGCCAAGATGAGGTTGTAGTCGCCCGAAAGGCCGGCCAGGATGCGCCCCAGCAGGAGCCAGGCCACGGGGAGACGGAGGGACATCACCGCCAGGAAGATGGCCGCCTGCAGAGCCATGCCCAGCGAGGGGAGGACGAGGGCCGGGCGGCGCCCCGCGGAGTCGCTCCAGGGGCCGAGCAGCGTGACGGAGAAGAGGCCCACCAGGAAGCCGGCCAGGTTGAGGTAGAGGTTCCAGTGGGCCACCAGGGTCTCCAGCTCCTGAGAGAGAGAGAGAGAGGAAGGCAGAGGGCTGGACTACTGCAAGGCGCTCTTCACAGGGCTGCCCTTGGAAGCGACTGCTGGGGCAGGACGCTGTAGCCTGGTTGCTGGCGGGAGCTGCTGGCCAAGAACAAGGGATGATGCCCTTGTGAAGGAGCTGCGCCAGCTGCCCACCTGCTGCCAAGCTGCATTCGAGGGTCCTGCGTTAATCAACAAAGCCCCGAGCGACTTGGATCTACAATTCCTAAGGGGTCGCCTGAGCCCTTCTACCCCAGCTTGCTCACTGAGATCACCCGTTGTGTGGCTCACTTGACAACAATGAGAAACCAAGCCTCTAGGGCCATGGACCCAGTCCTGTGGAACTCCCTGCCACTGGAGATGCAGCAGACACCTACTAAAAACGTTTCTATTCCGCCTTGTCGAGGCAGACCATGAAGATTACAAGGGTTGGCTGATGTTTGCTTCTAATTCTTTGTTTGCTTTTAACTCAGTTTCAAATTTTTATGATTTTATTGTACGGTTTTATGTTTTTACATAATGTTTTATGTTGCAAATCGCTGTGATACGTTTTTATGATACAGCAGCATATAAATATGTATTATAAATAAATAACTTAGAGCTGGGAATGTCCCCTGCCTGAAACCCTGCAGAGCTGCTGCCAGTCAGTGTAGGCAATACTGAGCTGGGAGTCCAGAGGGTCCCGACTTGGTATATATGTCTGCAATCTCTTAGGTACGCCATAAAGGCCGATGCTGTGATGCTGTTGTTGTTGTTGTTGTTGTTGTTTTTAAAATTTGTATCCTGCCCTTCATTCATAGAGCTCAGGTCGGTTCACAGCATTCAAATCCAAGATAAAAACGCGAAGTACATAATAAAAGCAAGAACAAAAAAAGCCACAAACCAAGAACCCCCTACTACCTTTTATACACACAAACATTCTTCTTCATTTTCTTTTAAATACGGTATGTGGTTTCAATTCAATTCATATTTAAAAGCTTTTTAATGATGACCTTTCCTATGTTTCCAGCTTTTTCCTATTATCTGTGTTTCTGCTTTTGTTTTTATCTGTGTAAGCCACCTGCAGTCCCAATCTGGGGCAAAAGGTGGGAGATACAGTAAAATAAATGCAGCAGCAGCAACAAAGGACCCCCAGCCTGAAACCCAGAGGAGAAGAACTGCTGCCAGTCTGTGCAGGCAGTACTGATCCTGATGGAGCAAGGACGTGACTGGCTCTAAGGCACCTTCCGGGTTGCAGAGAGCCTGCGTGTCCGGTGAGCTTCCACGTTCAGGCGCAGTCTACCCCAGAGAGCCCCCCGGGGCCCGGAAGGGCGACGCACCTGCTCCTGCTCGGCGGAGCCGCTCCCGTTGGCGCAGCCTCCTTCCTGCCGGGCGGCGCTGCTGCCGTTCCCGGGTCCGAGGCGCTCCCACAGGTACTGGGTGCAGAGCGGGCCCTGCAAGCCCATGGCCAGCGTGGCCAGCAGCAGCACCGGCTCCACGGCCCGCGGGCGCGCGCACCCGGCCCGCCGCGCCCCTCCCTCCGTCTCCGTCTCGTCCCCGGGCGGCTCCGCCGGGGGTCCCGCCGCCTGCTCGGCCATGGCGGCGGCGGTGGCAGCGGTAGCAGCGACCAAGGGGCGGAGCGGCCACCAGCTCCGCCCGGCCCGACGCGACGGCGATGGGCGGGCCATGCCCGGGTCGGCAGGAGGGAAGGAGGCGACCGGGGCGCGGAGGAAGGCGCTGCTGCCGCCGGAGAGGGAAGCGCGGCTCTCGCGGACCTGCCGTGACGTCACGGCAAGACGACGGCGTTCAGAGAGCTACTACAGCCTGGGGGACTGGGAAGAATCCTGCCTGCGTGCTCGGCTTCCTATCTCCTCGATTAGTAGGGACTAGAAACTTGGCTGCGTTAAAAAGAATGAAAGCTGGGCATTTCATGGAGGTGAGCCAATATATGCCCTGCTGGATCAGGCCCCAGGGGGCCCCTCTGGTGCAGCCTCCTGTTCTCACGGTGGCCAATGGGAAACGCTGCGAACAGGAGCCGAGCAAGAGCCCTCTTCCAGCGCCTGCTCTTTAGAAGGGTTAGTGCAGGCTTCCTCAACCTCGGCCCTCCAGATGTTTTGGGACTACAACTCCCATTATCCCTAGCTAACAGGATCGGTGGTTAGGGATGATGGGAATTGTAGTCCCAAAACATCTGGAGGGCCGAGGTTGCCCATGCCTGGGTTAGTGCTTCTGCGGGTGGAGGCTGAGCATAGAAATAATGGCCAGGAGCCCTTGAATGCCAAGATCAACATCCCAAAATGGTTTTCGACCTTTGCAGTGATGGCTAACCTTGACACTCCAGATGTTTTGGAACTACAACTCCCATCATCCCTAGCTAACAGGATCAGTGGTCAGGGATGATGGGAGTTGTAGTCCCAAAACACCTGGAGTGTCAAGGTTAGCCATCACTGGGGGGACAGTGATTTTCACCGCTGGACAGCGTCAAGAGAAACGCAGAGAGCAAAACCAGCCCATTGATAAGGAAAAAATCCTGGGGTGCGGATTTACTCCCCTGCCCAGCTCGTCGGGGTGCAACTTCCCGCGGGTCTCTCTGGGTCAGCAAAAGGAGGAGTCTCTCTCCAGCCAAGTTAAAGAAGCAAATAGTGGTCAGTGGACCTGATTTTTATTTGTTCAAACACGCAAACAACCCCTGAGCGTGGGGTTGCGTGAACTTCTAAGACCTCTCCCCATTTCCCATAATACATTTTTCAACAGCATCATCGATACATCACAAATAGGTCACAAAGTAGGGGTGTTCGGCATGTAGAAACATGAGCCCACCCCCACCCCTGTCAATCCCCCCCAGTTCTTCCCAACACCTTTTAACCACATTCTTCCCCAAAGAACAATAAAAGTGTTCACACGCCAGCTGCGTGCGAGGCTTTCCTGCGCTTCTCCTTTGAACGTATCAGGATTGAATCAACCATCCCGATGGATTTCTTGCTTTAAAATCAGGTGTGAGAGGGCGCCTCCGTGTGGCTTTGGACGGAGCCTGTTCTGTGCCCTCTGGGGAGATGCGGGTGTGCTGGGGGCAGAGCCCAGTGGTCGTGCCCTCCTTGTTCCTTGGGGCCGTGAACCCAGCCGAGGCTGCAAGCAGGGGGGGGCAGGGTGCAGAGAGCCCCTCCCCTGCCTCAGCCAGTGAACCCGACCAGGCGTTCATGACCCGTAATTGCAGGTTGCAAGGCGTGACTTTTGCCAGGGACTCTGTGTGCTCCTCTAGGCGCTTCCGAAGAGACACGAGCGGGACAGGAGGTTGACAAACAGGGAAGCAGGCAGCTGTTCCTCTCTCTCGGGACAGCTAAGGGTTAAAAGGGGTCAGGCAGATCCGTCTGTGGAAAATAAGGCTCTGTTCTCAGAGTCGGTAAATGCTAAGAATCTCAAGGGGAGAGAGTTTCTGCTGTTGGGCTCAGGTTGTGGGCATCTGGTTTGGTCTGATCCACTTGCAGGGCTCTCCCTATGGAGGTTTACGGTGGCAGCAGAACTTCCACACCCAGGGACAGTCTACCTCTGAATGCCAGTTGCTGGGAATCACAAGTGGGGAGAGTTGCTGCTGTTTTGCTCAGGTCCTCCTTGCTTGGCCTGTGGCATCACTCCTGTCCAGCCTCCGGTTGTCAATGGGCTCTGGTTGATGCAGCCGGGCTCTTCTTCCGGAAGCAGAACCTCCATGCCCATGGGCAGTCTACCTCTGAATGCCAGATGACAGGGAACACTTGCTGCTAATGCGCTCAGGCCTTGCTTGTGGGCTTCTTCCCTCTGGGACATCTGGTGAGTCACAGGGAGAATGTTGGATGTTGGGTAAGGCCCGTTGGCCTTATCCAGGTACAGTCATGTGCTCTTCTGGAATTCTTAGAGCCCACCTAGTCCAGCATCCTGTCCTCACAGTGGCCAAGCAAGTGTTAGGGGAAATCAGCAAGCAGGATCTGAGTATGAGAGCATGTCTCCTGCCCCACCCCCCCGTTTCTCCCTCCTCTATATGACATTGTTTTATATATTTGAACATGGCTATCATATCACCCCTTAACCTTCTCTTCTCCAGGCTAAACATACCCAGCTCCCTAAGCCGTTCCTCATAAGGCATCATTTCCAGGCCTTTGACCATTTTGGTTGCCCTCCTCTGGACACGTTCCAGCTTGTCAGTATCCTTCTTGAACTGTGGTGCCCAGAACTGGACACAGTATTCCAGGTGAGGTCTGACCAGAGCGGAATACAGTGGTACTATTACTTCCCTTGATCTAGATGCTATACTCCTATTGATGCAGCCCAGAATTGCATTGGCTTTTTGAGCTGCTGCATCACACTGTTGACTCATGTCAAGTTTGTGGTCTACCAAGACTCCTAGATCCTTTTCACTTGTACTGCTCTCAAGCCAGGTGTCACCCATCCTGTATTTGTGCCTTTCCTTTTTTTTGCTCAAGTGTAGTACTTTACATTTCTCCCTGTTAAAATTCATCTTGTTTGCTTTGGCTCAATTCTCTAATTCTCTAACCAGATGTCAAGGAAATAAACAGCTGCTTGGCTTTTAGAAGACATCTGAAGGCAGCCCTGTTTAGGGAAGTTTTTAATGTTTGATGTTTTATTGTGCTTTTGGTATTCTGTTGGGAGCCACCCAGAGTGACTGGGTAAACCCAGCCAGATGGGCAGGGTATAAATAATAAATTAATATTAATATTCAGGTTGGTGGCCATCACAGCCTCCTGTGGCAGGGAGTTCCACAGTTTAACTCTGTGCTGCACAGTTGGGCACTTAGATCTGGAGAGCCTCTGGTGATCTTGATGAAACACAGGGAATGGCCCTGCTGGACCTTCCAGATGTTCTTGGACTGCATCTCCATTGTCCCTGACCATTGGCCATGCTGGTCACTGAGGAAGACTGGAGTTGGGGCCCAGAAACATCCGTGAGGCCACAGGGGTGTGCTGAGACAAGACATATGGAGCTTCTTCACCTGGCATGAGATCGCCTTACCCCACAAACACCCACTTGGCCACTTTGATCAGTGCAATCCGCTCTACTGCAAATAATTCCTGCTCTACATTTGTAAAAAAACAGCACCTACCCCTTGGAACTCCCTGCCTGTTGATATCAAGCAGGCGCCTTCCCTGCATTCTTTTCAGCACCTGCTAAAAACATTCTTGCTTGGACAAGCCTGTCCAGGCACTTAGAAAGCCGCTGCAAGTTTTGTTTAGTATTTTAACTTTTCTGGTGTTTTAAAGTATTGCAGTGGTTTTTCCTTGATTTTTTTGTTTTATCTTCTCGTAAATCGCTTTGACGACTTTGAAAAACATAACAGAACACAAGCGGCATATAGGTTTTACGAAATAAATAAGTACACCTGGGAAGGGACTTTGCTCCTTGCGTCTGCTGCCAGCTGCAAAAGGTAAATGATCCCTTTTCAAGGTTTGCCGTCCCTTCGCCCCTTCTCCTTATTATTCCCAGACTTAATTTATGAGGCTGATTCATGATGAGGCTTCTTGACTTCTGGTGAAGGGGCAGAGCAACGCTCTTGCGCCTGGCATTGTCCTTCCCCGGAGAGCGCAATGTTCTCCTTGGCGGAGGGGAACAGGGCTGCGATAATTGCTATAGCAGCAGAAAAAGGCTTCCTCTGAAGGCGCAGAGTTCATTTGGAGGAAATGAAAACCATCACAGCCACCCCATTACCGGCTAGGATGGGCTGGAGACGGATGTTTGTGCTTGTGACGCCCTGAAGAGTGGAGGGCGCTAGCTCTGGGATCCTTTGCACAATGACTGGCCTTGTGCGCGCCCCACGTGCGGGGGGGGCAATGTGGTGCAACGGCTCTGGGGCTGAGCCCTTGCTTTGCAGGTCAAAGGTCCCAGGTTCCTTCCCTGGCAGCATCTCTGGCGACAAAAGGTGCTGGAAAGGAGAAAACATAAGGAGGTTGTGGACTCTCCTTCCTTTGAGGTTTTTAAGCAGAGTTTGTATGGCCACCTGTCCTGGATGAGATTCCTGCATTTTCCAAAGCAGCTACTCTATTCTGAAATTAAAAATGGTGAGCGTAATGCTGGTGGTCAACAAAATAGGGTTAAAGACTGTCTCAAAGCAATTTTAAAAAAAATGTAGTATAAACACCAACAATTGGAAACAGTGGCCTGCGAGCGCTCCAGTTGGAGAACAGCCTTTACCACAGGTGTCATGGGCTTTGAAGACCCTCGAACTCAGGACGCAAGGGAGAAATGTGCTAAGAGGAAGGCACACTTGGCAAATCCACACCCTGATCAACTCCCACCCAGAAACCAATGTCCCCACTGTGGAAGGACGTGTGGATCCAGAATTGGCCTCCACATTCACTTATGGACTGATTGTTAAAACCGTGTTTATGGAAGACCATCTTACTTAGGTAAAGGTAAAGGGACCCCTGACCATTAGGTCCAGTCGTGTCCGACTCTGGAGTTGCGGCACTCATCTCGCTTTACTGGCCGAGGGAGCCGGCGTACAGCTTCCAGGTCATGTGGCCAGCATGACTAAGCTGTTTCTGGCGAACCAGAGCAGCACACGGAAACGCCGTTTACCTTCCCACCAGAGCGGTACCTATTTATCTACTTGCACTTTGACATGCTTTCGAACTGTTAGGTGGGCAGGAGCTGGGACCGAGCAACGGGAGCTCACCCCGTCGCAGGGATTCGAACTGCCGACCTTCTGATCAGCAAGCCCTAGGCTCTGTGGTTTAACCCACAGCGCCACCTGGGTCCCTCACTCGGCTACGAGGGATCGCCAAAGAAGAGGAAGGTGTCCCTTCCAGCTCTATGATTCCATAAGGTTCAATAAGAACATAAGAAGAGTGTTCTGGGTTAGGACAAAGGGGCCCATGAAGTCCGGCCTCCTGTTCTCAAAGTAGCTGACTAAATGCCGATTTTGGAAGCCCACAAGCCCAAGAACATAGGGAGGACCTGCTGGATGAGGCCCATGACCCATCTAGTCCTGCCTCCTGTTCTCACAGTGGCCAGCCAGGTGCCCCAAAGGGAAACACGCAACCAGACCCAGAACCCAAGAGCCCCCTCCCCTCCTGCGGTTTCCAGCAACTAGTGTTCCAAAGCATTGCTGCCTCTGACCGTGGAGGCAGAGCGGAGCCACTGTGGCCAGGAGCCATTGGTAGATTTCTCCTCCATTTGTCCAATCTTCTTCTAAAGTCATCCATGTTGGTGGCCATCACCACCTCCTGTGGCAGGGAGTTCCACAGTTTAACTTTGCGCTGCATGAAGAAGGATTTCCTTTTATCTGTCCTGAATCTTCCAACATTCAAATTAATGGGATGCCCACCAGTGTTATGAGAGGTGGAGGGAAAAAACTTTCCTCCATCCACTTTCTCCATTTTAAAAAATATATATTTCCACTTTCTCCATGCCTGGCATAATTTTAACAGCTTCTATCATGTCGCCTCTGATCCGCCTTTTGTCTGAACCAAAAAGTCCCAAGTGCTGGATCCTTTCCTTATAGGATCTGGGAGAGATCAGGGTTCAAATCCTCCCACTTGACCATGAAGCTCTCGCCGGTGTTCTTGGGCCAGTCCGTTGCCTCTTGGCCTAGCCTACCTCGCAGGGTTCTGGTGGGGAATTAACTGAGGGGAGGGAGAACTGCGAGTGCTCATCGTGCCCACGATGTGACGTCATGACTTCACGGTGCAACGTGACATCGTGACGTGATGGCATGTCATGATGTCATGGCGAGAATCACAGGGCACCTGTGTGATCTGCAGCCGCAGCAGTGACCGGGTCGGGGCAGAAGCAAGTCCACAGCCGGCTGCAACAGAGGCTCCAGAGACACTAGCCCTGCTCTAGCTGCCATCGCCACCCTGGAGCGCCAGGGGTAAGGTGGCAGAGTGGCAGCAGGCAGTGTGTGGCAGCGGTGGGGGGCGGATGCAGGGCACCCACAAAAAAAATATTGGGTGCCCAGACCCCCAGAGCCACCTGGCATTGGCACCACTACTACAGATAAATTATTATTTCTTTGTTCAGTAATTGTGCTGCAGAGGCCTCTGTGGTTTCCAAGGTGTGGCTGCAGAGGAGCGGGCGAGGGGGAGCGAAAGCAAAAAACCACCCCCCTCCCCAGACAATCCATGACCTTGGACATGATCCAGCTTCCTGCTCCCCCTCAGGATGGCAGGTCTTGTTTCCCTCTTTCATCTGTTTGCTTCTTTAAATATCTGCTTGGAACGTGAAGCTCAGCCAAGCAGAGGAAAGGGATGTGATCTCTCTTTCTCTTTCACACACTCGCAAGTTTGGTGGTTTAATTTTTAATGGGATATTTTTAATGGCTTTATGATCTTACATAATGTGCTAACTTTGCATCATAATATTGCAAAAGGCATCCGATAAGGAAATTATCAGATCACAGAGAGAGAGAGAGAGAGAGAGAGAGAGAGAGAGAGAGAGAGAGCGCCTCAGTCTTGGAAGTCAAATCTGCCCCCTCCCCAACCTCTTCAATCTGTACCTCAGAACTCTCCCTAAGCCACACCCCTTTTCTCCAGGCCACGCCCCCAGTCGCCCCTGCTCTGCACCCTTTTTGAATGTTTCTGCTGGATGGAATGTGGCCTTGAGCTGTGATCTTGCCTCTCTTACTTCCCTGTGGCTGGAAATACAATCTAACGTACAAAGGTTAGAGTCACATCCGTTCCTCTGCTGCTTTTGCCTCTGGCCCCGCCCACTCTGGCACCCAGCCCATTCATGTCTGACCCCTGGCCCCCAAAACATTTCCCGTTAGACAATGTGGCCCCCAGGCTCCAAAACAAGGGACTTCACATCCTGGACAAGGGACCCGGGAGAGACCAGGGTTCAAATTCCTACTCTGCCACAAAACTCACATACGCTCCAACTTTTTCCTAACTCAATTCGGGACACCCCCAACACCCCCTGCCCCCTCTTGCCACTTGCCCTCCCCGCCCTCACCCCCTGCTTGTGCCACTCACCTGCTCTCGCCTGGCACTCTGGCAAATATCCGCAGTTGTGCAACAGGAAAGCGCTTTGATGCGACGCTGCTGACGATCATCCGATGGAGTGTCTCTTGGTCCAGGACGTGCACCAGAGCCCTGGATCCAAAAACGGGACATTCTGGGATCAAAAGAGAAGCCCGGATTGCCTGCTGTGGTCCAGGAAGTCCTGGTAAAGCCAGGACAGTTGGCGGGTCTGAGTTCACTGGGTGACCTTGGGCCAGTTACTGTCTCGACTTAGCCTGATCTACCTCACAGGTTGTTATGGGGAGGAGGAGAATGATGAATGGCACCTTGAGCTCCTTGGAGTAAAGGTGGGATATAATAATAATAATAATAATAATAATAATAATAAATAATTTCTTTATACCCCACCCATCTGGCTGGGTTTCCCCAGCCACATATAAATGCAGGGTGCTCCTGACTGGTCTGGACTGCAGAACTGTGCAAGGTTGCTGTCCTCCACCAGCCCTGCTCTTCTGCCTCTAAACAGCAGCCTGGCGCTCTGGCATTGGGCTGGCCAAGCATTTTGCTGGGAAAGAAGCACAGAGCTGCAATTTCTTGCTGCAATTCCTGCCGCCCAGGCTGCTATTAAAAGCAGAGGTAAAGGTAAAGGGATGCCTGACCATTAGGTCCAGTTGTGACCGACTCTGGAGTTGCGCGCTCATCTCGCTCTATAGGCCAAGGGAGCCGGCGTACAGCTTCCGGGTCATGTGGACAGCATGACTAAGCCGCTTCTGGCGAACCAGAGCAGCGCATGGAAACGCCGTTTACCTTCCCACCGGAGTGGTACCTATTTATCTACTTGCGTTTTGATGTGCTTTCGAACTGCTAGGTTGGCAGGAGCAGGGACCAAGCAACGGGAGCTTACCCCGTCACAGGGATTCAAACCGCCGACCTTCTGATTGGCAAGTCCTAGGCTCTGTGGTTTAGACCACAGCACCACATGCGCCCCTAAAAGCTGAGGAGTGGGGCCAATTTAAAAAGCTGGCAATCATCAGAGCCTGGGGAAAAGACAGTGTGTCTTTTTTGAGGGGCCATATGATTCCCACAAGCGGAGAGGAACACAATACATTTAAAGCATATTCAATGCACATCTGAAACGCAATGCCTCCTCCCGCAGAGTCCTGGGAACTGTAGTGTAAGGGTGCTGGGAATTGTAGCTGTGTGAGGGGACAAGTGTGATCGTGCATTGAATATCAGTTAAATGTGCTGTGGGAAGAAGATTCAGGAGAGATAACAGAAAGTTAAACCTGGTTGAACTGTGGAACTCCCTGCCACAGGAGGCAGAGAGGGCCACTAACTGGGATGGCTTTAAAAGAGGATTCGACAAATTCATGGAGGAGGAGAAGGCTATCGATGGCCGTTAGCCAGGATGTCTCTGTTCTGCCTCCACGTTCAGGGGCAGCAGTGCTGGAAACCACAGGAGGGGAGAGGGTTGCTCTTGTGCTCAAATCCTGCGTGCACAGGTTTGCCACAGTTCAGCCACTGTGAGAACAGGTTGCTGGACAAGATGGGCCACTTGCCTAATCCTTGTTCTTCTCTTGGACACCAGCTACAGAATCCAGCTTTCTGAGAAGCTCAAGGTCCTAGTCCTCATTATTCTATGAGAACAGGATGCTGGCCTGATCAGCAGGCTGCTCTTAAGTTCTTGAGGGTGCTGGGAATTGTAGCTCTGCAAGGGGGAAGCTACAGTTCCTGGGATTATTTGAATGTGCGTTGAATGTGCTTTAGATGCCGAGAGGGGCGATGCCATGAGAGGGGAGGCAGCCTCTGAATATTCAGTTTCACCCCTTACAGAGAAAGCATGCGGACGTGTTTCACTTCCTTGTCCTTCTCCCAGGAGTTGGCACACAGGGCCAAGTTGTGACACCCGCTCCACTCTGCACGTGCACCCACACCCCGAGGATTAAGTGTTGGGGAAGGGTGTGCCTTTCTCTGGGGATTAACCCCCTCCTCAACCTTCCTTGGCTGCAGCAGGAGCACAAGGAAAGGGAGTCCCTAATTTGGACCTCCTCCCACCACGAGCAGACAGAGTCACTGGGATGCCAGATGAGAAGGGCAAGCTCTGAGTACATTGGAAGCTCTCCCTCCCAAGAACAAGAACGACAGGGTGCTGGGAATTGTAGCACAGTGCAGAGTAAACTATAGTTCCCAGGATGTTTTTTTGGGGGGGGGGATGATGATAAGATATGGTGTGTATGCAGCCATTCAGAAATAGAGCCAGGAAGCTCCACCTTTAACCCCAGCCTGCAACATGGGACCCTTTTAGAGGAGATTCCTGCATTGTAGGGGGTTGGACTAGATGACCCTTGGGATCCCTTCCAATCCTACAGTTCTATGATTCTATTATTTTAAATTTAGTCTTGGGGGGTGCTTCCAGAAGGGGAGTTAAAATAACAGTCATTCAGAAATTGCAAAGCAGGTGTGGTTTGAAATTTTTAAAATGCAGGTTTTATGGTCAATGGTTTCTAGCCACATTGGCTCTGTTCTCCTTCATAAAAAAGGGCTCTTGTGCTTGGATCCTGTTTGAAGGTTTCCCATAATAGGCACCTGGTCACTTGCTGTGAGCGCAGAAGGATGGGCTGGAGGAGCCACAGGCCTGATCCTGCAAGGCTCTTCTGGTGTTTTCCTGAGTTTGCAGTCTTTGCTATTTTATCTCATTTTATCTCACTGTGCCCTGCTTCGATAACTTGGTCTTTAAGCAATTATCTACCAAGCAAGCAGATAATTAATAATAATAATAATAAACATTGGCTTTTTCCTCGAAAGGTTAATTCTGGGTTAAACTGGGGGGTAGGTGAGGGGTTGCCATTCTGATGCCAACCAGGGTGTGCAGATGCTGTGATAATATTTTCTGCATGATCACCCATCCCATAATAAACATCCCCCTCTCCCTCCCTCACCTATATTACAGACATCTTGGCTTAACACATTCCCAGAAACCTGGGAACTGTAGCTTTGTGGGAGATGGGGGACAGGACCAAAGTTACAGTTCCAAAGTTTTGTGGTTGGGGCCGAAAGTTAGACTGGCAGAGAACCAATACAAATGCGTAATGTTGGCAGAGGTTGGACCAGATTCCTGTATCTGAACTTTGCCTACCTCCCAGGGTCGTTGTCAAACAGGGAGGGGGCTTTGGAGAAAGAGCAAGGGGCTGTGCAAATATCACTGGCAGTGTCGCTCCTCTAATCTCGGGGAAAGTGGCAGCTGATTCCCTCCAGTGAATGATAGCCTGCAAAAATGAGCAAAACAGATCCCCCTAAAACATAATAATAATAATAATAATAATAATAATAATAATACAGAAAGCCTCTTGCAGCCCATTTTCTATTTCAAATTACACGTGCAGAATTTTTGAAAAAGCAAAACAAACAAGTTTCATACATCTGGAAAGCATTCAAGAGTTCACGATGGAACTGAACGTGTGAAAATGCAATGCAGACCCTCCTTACCCCCGCATTCACTGCCTCCAACAGTGGAAGGAGCACAGCCATTGTGGCTAATAGTAGCCCCTGGTGGCCTTCTCCTTCCGCACGAATCTGCCCAATCCTCTGTCAAAGTCTTCCACGTTGGTGGCCACCGCTGCGTCTTGTGGCAGTGAGTTCCACGGTTTCAGGCCAAGGCGCTGTGTGTGTCTGTTGGGGCTGCAACTCGGCTTCCAGGTGCATCCTCCCCATCGAGTCTGCCCCCCCCCCCAGCCTGGTGGTGCTCCTCCCGATATCTTTGGGATGAGAACATCTCCCATGCGTCTCGGGGAGCATCTGCAGCCCCAAACTTCTGGCTAGAAGTTGCTGCCAACAGACGCCCACAAACTGAAGCGGCCCCGCCGCCTTGCCGAGGCTCTTGCCGGCTGCCGCGCGTGGGAACTCGGAGGCGGGTTTCGCCAGCCCGACCTGGAGAACAAGATCCGCGCACCTGAGTCACAGGTGTGCGCCGGAGAGCGTTGATCTGGGAGGCTGCCAAAGAGTTCACTTGGCGAGCGCGCAGGAGTTCCTCCCTGGGAAGACGCTCCTGCTGCTTCTTCCTTGGCAGGCGGGCGCTCAGGTGCCAAGGTCGGCCCCCAGGTGCCCCGGAGCCTTTATAAAGCCCCGGAGGCGAGATCCAGCGCTCCTTTCCGCCCCAAGCAGGCAGCGTCCCCCATCACCATGTGGAGGGAGATTCTGGCGCACAGGAACTACTTGATCGTCCTGCTGACCCCCTTCCTCTTTCTCCCCCTGCCCGTGCTCCTACCTTACAAGGTAAGTCGCTCTCTGGGTCCTGTGCCCCTTGCCATGGAAAAGGAGAGTCATAGAATCCTAGGATTGTAGAGCTGGGGGGGACCCCGAGGGTCATCTAGCCCAACCCCCTGCAATGCAGGAATCTCAAGCATCCATGACAGAGGGCCATCTGCCATCCAACAAAGGAGAGGGTCCCTTGCCCTGTCCTAATGGCTGTGGGATCCAAGCAATGAAGCCACCAAGACACAGTTTTCTTAGGGTGAAGTATCAGCTGTTGAGCTGCACAGGGTTTTGATTCCGGAGGAAAAGTGGGGGGGGGGGTCGCAGTTGTGACACCACAGTCCCTTGGCAGAGGGAGGACCCCCCACCTTCTAGGCGGTCCCCAAAGATGGCAATAACAATAGAGAGAGAACACCATGTCCCGAAGAAGCAATGTTTCCTTTGCCGTTTCCAGAGCACGCTGAAGAGGCAAGTCTCCTTAAATTGTGGCACCTGAAAAGCAGCTTGCCTCTTCAGCAGAAGGAGTGACTGCTGGGGACGCTGCTGATAAGCCCCTGTTGGTGTTGCGCTGTACAGAGGGCAGGTGCAACAGGTAATTTAAATTAATAATAGGAATTGGAGGCCCTCCAAGCACCTTCTAACCTGATGGCCACAGCGTGGGGGGTGTGGGGGTGTGAATCTAAATGAGATGGGAACCAACAAGGTGGAAGAGCCCTGCAGGTGGAGCAAAGTGTCTTTAGTTGTGATTCTTGCACTGCAGGGGGCTGGACTAGGTGAACTTTGGGGTCCCTTCCACCTCTATTATGAGTCTATGAAGTGGGAGAAATGGGGGCGCTATCAGGCTTGCTTCCAGGGATTGGATGCTTAAGAATGTAAGAGAAGGCTGGCTGCGGCAGGATCAGGCCAAAGGGGACCCCTCTAGGCCAGAATCCTGTCTTTACAGGGGTCTCCAAGGGGAGCTCACCAGAGACAGGACCTGGGCGCAAGGGCAGAACTCTCCCCATTTGTGACACAGACCTTGCTGCCTTCTCACAGTGGAGGGAGGACATAGCCATCGTGACTAGCAGTAGCCTTCTCTTCCTCCGTGGATTTGCCCAGTCCTCTTTTAAAGCCATCCAAGTTGGTGGTCATCCCTGCGTCTTGTGGGAGGGAGTTCCACAGTTTACGGTCAAGCCTGGGTTTTTCTGTGTGTTGGAATGCAACTCAGAGGGTTTGCATGCAGTGGCCTTGATCCTGCAAATTCCAAGGAGGGTCCAGGGAGAAAGTTGGGCAACTGCAGGAGCCTTTCAAATTGCGCCTCCCCGGCATCCGTGGAACCATCTCCCATGACCTGCTCCAGTCCAAAGCACCTCTTTGAGGGAAGGGCTGTGTTGCTGAGTGGTGCTGAGCACCTGTTTGGCATGAGGGAATGGCCCAGGTACAATCCCCAATGGCAGTGCTAGGTAACAACACCGGGTATTCTCCCCAAAGAGTAGCTGCCTCCGTCCCAGGCAGGCAGCTTCCTATGCTGGAACCTTCAGAAAGAAGTAGGGGAAAGTTAAGAGGCTTTTGGTGAGAAAAGGAAAGGAGAAACAGTTTGATGCCTGGAACAGCAGGTAAAATCCAGCTGTTTCATTGGTAGCACATGATCCCCTCCCATTAAGGAATCCTGGGAACTGTAGTGTGTTAAGAATCATAGAATGGTAGAGTGGGAAGGGACCCCAAGGGTCATCTTTCTAGTCCAACCCCCCAAAGAACACCAGAGTTAGACCTTTGTTCCCCACCCAGTGCTTTCCCCAGGCACTCCCTGCCACCAGCGACTGACCCTGGGACCCTCTGTAGGCAAAGCGGTTGCTCTGTCACGGAGCTATGGTCCTTTCCTTTAAAACCCCACCCCTCGCAATATTCTAGTCCCCAAGGATCTGGAGCAGAGAGGCGCAACTTGGGCACAGGACGGCATTTTTGGCAGGACCACCTCCTTCCGTTGAACTCTGCTGCTGCCTTCATGCCCATTTCCCAATTGCGTAAGCAGCCTGGCCGTGGAGGCAAACGGCAGCCGGCTCCCAATCTGGACGCTAAGTTTTCCTGTTTGGACCCCTTCCAGCTGCCTCGCCCTTGAGGTGTGAAAGGACTCCGGCCACAGGGAAGGTGCCAAAAGAAATGAACGCTGGGCAAATGGACCCGAGAGAGGGTTCCCTGGGCCAGATGGGCCGAGCCTTGATTCAGGGGAGGACACCCCCTGCAAAATCCCGCCTGACCTTTGGATAGGAAGGTCCCAGGAGCAGGGATTAGGGACCCTGGCCTCCCAGGTCTCAGCTTGACACCCCTAACCACTAGACCACACTGCTTGTGTGGCAGTAGCTGTGGCCTCTTCCTCGCGCCCTGAGATGATCCCCTGAATCTTCCTGAAAGCACTGCACCCGCCACTTTGGGAAGCTTCTTCAGGGCTAAGTTTGAGCTACAGAGCAGAGGTGCTCGCTTTTTTCCCCACCTCCCCAAATTGGAATCTGCCTCACACCGAGTCAGACCAGGGGGTTCATCTAGATCGGTGATGGCTAACCTTGACACTCCAGATGTTTTGGAACTACAACTCCCATCATCCCTAGCTAACAGGACCAGTGGTCAGGGATGATGGGAGTTGTAGTCCCAAAACATCTGGAGTGTCAAGGTTAGCCATCACTGATCTAGATTCTAGATTCAGGGAAGATGAAAGGAAGGTGCGTCGTTCACAGCATCGTTGGAGCATCGTTAAGCTGTGGAACTCCCTGTCGCAGGAGGCAGTGATGGCCATCAACTTGGATGGCTTATTCACCCTCCTAAAGCTTTAAACAAGTCAGCCTGGATAGCTCAGTTGGTTAGAGTGTGCTACTGAATAATGCCAAAGTTGCAGGTTTGATCTCCATAAAGAAGAGCTGCATATTCCTGCATTGCAGGGGGTTGGACTAGATGATCCTTGGGATCTCTTCCAACTCTACGATTCTTTGATTCTAAGTTTCTGGTCCTCATGGTTCTGGTTTAAATACAAATCTGCTTTACACCGAGTCAGAGCCACTGGTCTGTCTTGCTCAGTACTGTCTGAACTGACTCCCCAGGGCAGGCATAGGCAAACTCGGCCCTCCAGATGTTTTGGGACTACAACTCCCATCATCCCTGACCACTGGTCCTGTTAGCTAGGGATGATGGGAGTTGTAGTCCTAAAACATCTGGAGGACCGAGTTTGCCTATGCCTGCTCCAGGGTCTCCCCAGGCCTACCTGGAGAGGCCATCAGGGGTTGAACCTTCTGCATGCCAAGCAGGTGTCCTGCCACTGGGCGATGGCCCTCCTTAAACCAAAGTCCTGCATCGTCTCTTCCAACCCACAAAGGTGACGAGGGAGCGTGGGAGAGCTGTCTATCAATTTTTAAGCCTGGGATGCTTTGACCCCTGCCAGCTCTGCCGGGGTCAAGAGGGCAGCGGCGGCGGCGGCAGAGGCTGGGCAGGCAGAACTTACACTTTAAGGGGGCAGAGTTCACCTCTTTGCTCCAAGGAGACCAGAAGAGTCCGTGACTAACCTGATCTCCTGTTTCCATGCCAGCAATTGGCCCAGAACTTCCGTCCTTTCTTACCTGCAGGCTCTCCTCTGCCTCGTCCCAACTCAAGTCCAGATTCTGGTCCTTGTGGTTCTGAGTGAATGTTTGATTCAAATAGGGACTGAGGAAGTGCTTATTCCAAGCCAGACCCTTGCTCCACTCAGCTCAGTATTGCAGACTCTGGCTGGCAGCAGCTCCCGGGCTTTCAGGAAGAGAGTCTTTCGCAGCCCCTACTTGGAGATGCCACTGCGGACTGAACTTGGGACCTTCTGTATGCAAAGTTGGAGCTCTGCCACTGAGGGGTGGGCCTATAACTAAAGTAAGATTCTAGTCCTCATGAGTTCAGACAAAGGGCTGGTTTCAAGAGGAAATACCTGGGGGTATTTTGTGAAGAAGGGCCTTAGCTCATTGTTAGAGCCCCTTGCATACAGAAGAGCCAAGGTGAAATATCCTCAACATGTCAATTTTTAAAAATTATATATAACCTAAGGTGATGACTTTTGCCTGAGACCCCAGAGATGTGCTGCGAGCCCCAAACTGTTGATGAGCTGCAGTTTAGAAAAAGACCCTTTTAAAAAGGGAGTCATGGTATAGGTTTACTTTACAAGATGAGGTTCCTCCTGTGGCAGGGAGTTCCAGAGTTTAACGCTATGCTGCGTGAAAGAGTCCTTTCTTTTGTCGGTCCTGGATCTCCCAGCAAGGGAGGTTTTGCGAAAAGCAAGTTCTGCACAGGGCAGAGTTAACAGTTCCGTTTCAAAAGCAAACCCAGAACTGCTCATTACTCATCCACCACAGGCCACATCTGCCAACGTGATAAAGCAGCTGTAAAGCGGTGATTGACCATAAATGAGGTTGTGTAAATCAGCGAAAGTTGTTTCTGCCTTGAGCCAATTAAACTCACCAAGCAAGAGGGCAAAACCAACCAGGCAGGGCCTCTTAAACCACGTCCACGAGACACAATTAAAATCCACTTGCAAGCCTGCTTAAATATCACGGCCCTCAGCCAAGGAGCGCCTCCAACCTTCTTTCCTAGAGACAAAGTGGCCCCTGTCAGGATAGGACCACCTGTAACATCCTTTGGAGCGAGGGGGGAAATCCAATTTGGTTTCCATTTATCTGTTGCTGCTGCATTGCAGCGGGTGGGACTAGATGACCGTTGGGGTGCCTCCCACCGCTACAATTCTATGATTCTGTGATTATCGATTGCATTTATATTGCAGCTTTTTCTCCAGGGAGCCTTAAGGCAGTGGTGGCTAACCTTGACACTCCAGATGTTTTGGGACTACAACTCCCATCATCCCTGACCACTGGTCCTGTTAGCTAGGGATGATGGGAGTTGTAGTTCCAAAACATCTGGAGTGTCAAGGTTAGCCATCACTGCCTTAAGGTGTCATACATGGTTAATCCTCACAACAGCCCTGTGAGGTAGGTTAGGCTGCAAGGCAGTGACTGGCCCCCAAGGCCCACTCAGTGAGCATCATGACAGAGTAGGAAGATTTGAACCCTGGTCTCTCCCAGGTCCTAGTCCAACACTCTAACCACTGCACTACACTGCCTCTGGCTCCAGTGGGGACAAATTACAAAAAAAAAAAGAACTTTCTGACGGTGAGAGCTTTTCGGCAGTGAAATGGACTCCCTTGGAATGTGGTGGCCTCGCTTTCCTTGGACAATTTTAAACTGAGGGCGACCAGGGATTCCTTAGCTGCAATTTCTGTATTTCAGCAGGTCAGAGACTTCCAGACCTATGATTCTATGGCTGTTTAGCCTCGACGGCATTAGGCATCAGTCGGCCCTCAAGGTTTTCTTCCAGCAAGAGACCCATCTCGGGTGGCAACAGGGGAGGAGAAACACCCACCCTGCGGGGCGGGCGGTGAACCCTTGCGCCCTTGGCAGCACGCTCATGCCGCAGAATGGGCAATAAAACGGAGCATTGTGCTGAGGAGGAGGAAAACAGAGATCAATGGGGCTGATGGGGCTGATAAGAGGCTGTTGGTTTCAGGCGGTTCTTCACCTGTCTCTCGCTCTGTTGCTATGCAGGAAGCAGGATCCTGAGCCAAGGCAGAGAGCACAACAATTTAGAGAAACAAAAGAGGCTTCATGGTCCACGGCCCAAAGAAAGGGCTGGATCTGTTTTGTTCCGGAGGTTTCAGAATAACAGTTCCTAGAAACCGCAGGAGAGGAGGGTGTTGCTCTTGTGGGTTTCCCTTGGGGGGCACCTGGTTGGCCACTGTAGGAACAGGAGGCTGGACTAGGTGGACCACTGACCTGATCCACCCAGGTTCTTCTTAAGGAGGTCCATTGTGATAGCAGAACCTCCATGTCCAGTGGCAGTCTACCTCTGAATACAAGATAATGGGGAACAACAATTGGAGCATACTTGGATGCTGCTTGTGGGCTTCCCTTTGGGGCATCTGATCGGCCGCTGTGAGAGCAAGAGGCTGGACTAGATGGGCCCCCTTTGGCCTGATCCAGCAGGCTCTTATAACATTCCGATGGAACCTCCAGGTCCAGAGATAGTCTATCTAGAATATTTGGAGGTATCTGGCCACTGTGAGAACAGGATGCAGGATTAGATGGGCCCACCGCCCTCATGATGTTCTTAGAGATGAGAGAGCCATCCTTCCCCCTCAAAAAAACAACAGAACATGACCTGCAACAATAGGCAAGCAGCCTAGTTGCCCACCTTTCCTCTCTACCAGCCCGGACACTGAGATTCCTCTAATTCAGCCCGGACACTGAGATCCAGCGCTGAGGGCCTTCTGGCGGTTCCCTCGCTGCGAGAAGCGAAGCTACAGGGAACCAGGCAGAGGGCCTTCTCGGTGGTGGCGCCCGCCCTGTGGAACGCCCTCCCATCAGAGGTTAAAGCAATAAACAACCACATGACCTTTAGAAAACACCTGAAGGCAGCCCTGTTCAGGGAAGCTTTTAATCTGTGATATTTTAATGTATCTTTATATTTGTTGGAAGCCGCCCAGAGTGGCTGGGGAGACTCGGCCAGATGGGCGGGGTACAAATAATAAATTATTATTATTATTATTATTACCAGGGGTGGTGAATCTCAGCCCCATGTGGGCAGCTGGATATTGGGGCTCACCCTAAGCCACCCCCTTGCAAATAGGAACATCAGAAGAACCAGGGAATCGTGGTTGGAAGAGACCACGAGGGTCATCTAGTCCAACCCCCTGAAATGCAGGAACTTGAACCCAGAGATTAAGAGCCTCATGCTCCCCCCTCCAGGATCAGGCCAATGGGAACTTAACTAGTCCAGCATCCTGTCCACCTAAGTGCTCACAAGCAGGATCCGAGCGCAAAAGCAACTCTCGCCTCCTGCAGTTTCCAGCAACTCTGCTCAGAAGCCCTACTGCCTCTGACCACCCAGCCCCCCCATAGCCCCCCCTGCCTGAAGGGCTCCAGTCTTCTTTCCAAGCCCCGCAGTCCTGCTCCACGCTCTCCCTGGGTGCCCCCCCCCCCCCCGCTTGGGATGATGAATCCTTGAACGTCTTCTTTTTCTTTTTTTCAAATGACGTGTTAAAGTTTATTTGGGTTAGTTTATTGATGATGCACAAAAGAGCAACAGTTGATCCATCTCTTTCCAACAAAAACTAGTAAATCCTCTCGGGGTTAATTTGCAAAATTGCATTAAACTAAACATTTTGGGTGATCAATATAAATTAAGTGCCCATGTTTCAGTATCGCCATTCCAACTCTTCAAGCAGCCTTTTGCATTACAAATGATTAAGTGGACACTTTCGATTTTACAGAATTACACTGACTTTTAAGCAAAATCCAGAATTCGAAATTTCTGAATGCCATATTGTACTGTGGACAGCAGTCTTACGTTGTGTGAGAATTTTCCACCCGTACAGTTCCCTTTTGCAAAGTTGGAACTAGGGAGCTGAACACGTTCAAGCAGTTGAACTTCTGTAATAATAACCTGGGTGGAGAAACAGAGGGATGGGTGGCTGGGTGGGTTGTGTGTATAGAGACCTCGGACTTTTGCGCGGCTCAAATGAGGGCAAGCAGGGGCGTAGCAAGGGGGCGGGGGGCGGTCCGCCCCGGGTTCCACCCCAGAGGGGGGTGACACTTTAAAAAAAAATTTATTTGTTTTTAAATTTTTTTTAACTTTTTTTAAAATTTTAACTTCATTGAAAAAAAGAGATAATAGACACACACACAGCCCCCCACACCTCGCAAAGTGGCACCATCAGAGGGGGGGGTGACACTTTTTTTTTTTTTACATTTTTATTATTATTATTATTATTTTATTTTAACTTTATTGAAAAAAAAGAGATAATAGACACACACACACACACACAAAACCCCCACACCTCGCAAAGTGGCACCATCAGAGGGGGGTGACACTTTTTAAATTTTTTAATTTTTTTTTAAATTAAAGTGGGGGGGGTGACAAAAAAAATTCCGCCCCGGGTACCACCTGGGCTTGCTACGCCTCTGAGGGCAAGGGAATGTAGGAACGAGTCAGGCCGTCCATTGCTTTACCGGTGCTTGTCTGAAGCCCTCCCCACCCCTGGCATGCAACTCCCAGAAAGTTCCCTGGGAAGGAAAGTGGTCTTTGAGGCAAGAGTTTTCTTCCTCATGCTCGGCATTGTTGGCACAGTCTCCAGATACAAAGCTTAAAAACAAATAATGCAGCGAAGCCTTTTTTTTGGGGGGGAGGGGGGAATCTGAGGCACAGCTGAAAACAGAGACAGCTGGCCACTTCCTTCTCTCCCCCCCCCCTTCAAGCATAGCATGGCATCCTCAGGAAAGCCACACCCTCTCATTTGCCAATAAGGGGGATCACTCTACCTCGCAGGGTTGTTGTGAATGTGGAGCCCAAGAAAGAAAGAAAGAAAACCTTCCACTTTAACCCCCACCCCACCAATTTCTGGGCCATTTCAGGGACTCCCCAGTTATTTATTTTAACCAAAGCAGAGTTAGGTGCAGCAAGATCACCACCTGCAGGCCAAATTGGACACACATATTTATAATCAGCCCCTTCATGGATCACTGCCTTGTCGTGGCGAAGGGGCTTGAATTACTCAGGGAAGCTATGGACAGGTCAAGATGGACAGGTCATAGTGGAGAGTTTGGACCAAACGTGATCCACCTGGAGGAGGAACTGGCAAGCCACTCCAGTATCCCTGCCAAGAAAACTCCATGGGCAAAGACAACAGGCATATAAAAGATATGACGCTGGAAGATGAGCCCCTCAGGTCGGAAGGCGTCCAACATGCTACTGGGGAAGAGCGGAGGACAAGTACAAGTAGATTCAGAGCTGATGAAGCGGCTGGGCCAAAGCCGAAAGGATGCTCCGCTGCGGATATGCCTGGAAGCGAAAGGAAAGTCCGATGCTGTAAAGAAAAGTATTGCATAGGAACCTGGAATGTAAGAACCATGAACCTTGGTAAGCTGGATGTGGTAAAAAATGAGATGGCAAGAATAAACATTGACATCCTGGGCATCAGTGAACTAAAATGGACGGGAATGGGTGAATTCAGTTCGGATGACTATCATATCTACTACTGTGGGCAGGAATCCCGTAAAAGAAATGGAGTGGCCCTCATAGTCAACAAAAGAGTGGTGAAAGCTGTACTGGGATGCAATTTCAAAAATGATAGAATGATCTCGATACGAATCCAAGGCAGACCTTTTAACATCACAGTAATCCAAGTTTATGCACCAACTACCAGTGCTGAAGAAACTGAAATTGACCAATTCTATGAAGACTTACAACACCTTATAGAAATGACACCAAGGAAGGATGTTCTTCTCATTATAGGGGATTGGAATGCTAAAGTAGGGAGTCAAGAGATAAAAGGAACAACTGGCAAGTTTGGCCTTGGAGTTCAAAATGAAGCAGGCCAAAGGCTAATAGAGTTCTGCCAAGAGAACAAGCTGGTCATCACAAACACTCTTTTCCAACAACACAAGAGACGACTCTACACATGGACATCACCAGATGGGCAACATCGAAATCAGATTGATTATATTCTCTGCAGCCAAAGATGGAGAAGCTCTATACACTCAGCAAAAACAAGACCCGGAGCTGACTGTGGCTCAGATCATCAGCTTCTTATAGCAAAATTCCAGCTTAAACTGAAGAAAGTAGGAAAAACCACTGGGCCAGTAAGATACAATCTAAATCAAATTCCTTATGAATACACAGTTGAAGTGAAGAACAGGTTTAAGGATTTAGATTTGGTGGATAGAATGCCTGAAGAACTGTGGATGGAGGCTCGTAACATTATACAAGAGGCAGCAACGAAAACCATCCCAATGAAAAAGAAATGCAAGAAAGCAAAGTGGCTGTCAAATGAGGCCTTACAAATAGCGGGGGAGAGAAGGCAAGCAAAATGCGAGGGAAATAGTGAAAGATACAGGAAATTGAATGCAGATTTCCAAAAAATAGCAAGGAGAGACAAGAGGGTCTTTTTAAACGAGCAATGCAAAGAAATAGAGGAAAACAACAGAATGGGAAAAACCAGAGATCTGTTCAAGAAAATTGGAGATATGAAAGGAACATTTCGTACAAAGATTACCACAATTAAGGATAAAAGTGGAAAGGACCTAACAGAAGCAGAAGACATCAAGAAGAGGTGGCAAGAATACACAGATGAATTATACCGGAAAGATATGGAGGTCTCGTACACCCCAGGTAGTGTGGTTGCTGACCTTGAGCCAGACATCCTAGAGAGTGAAGTCAAATGGGCCTTAGAAAGCCTTGCTAACAACAAGGCTAGTGGAGGTGATGATATTCCAGCAGAACTATTTAAAATTCTAAAAGATGATGCTGTTAAGGTGCTACACTCAATATGCCAGCAAGTTTGGAAAACTCAGCAGTGGCCAGAGGATTGGAGAAGATCAGTCTACATCCCAATCCCAAAGAAGGGCAGTGCCAAAGAATGCTCCAACTACCGCACAATTGCGCTCATTTCACACGCTAGCAAGGTTATGCTTAAAATTCTACAAGGCAGGCTTAAGCAATATGTGGACCGAGAACTCCCAGAAGTGCAAGCTGGATTTCGAAGGGGCAGAGGAACCAGAGACCAAATTGCAAACATGCGCTGGATTATGGAGAAAGCTAGAGAGTTCCAGAAAAACATTTACTTCTGCTTCATTGACTACGCAAAAGCTTTTGACTGTGTTGACCACAGCAAACTATGGCAAGTTCTTAAAGAAATGGGAGTGCCTGATCACCTCATCTGTCTCCTGAGAAATCTCTATGTGGGACAAGAAGCTACAGTTAGAACTGGATATGGAGTAACTGATTGGTTCAAAATTGGGAAAGGAGTACGACAAGGCTGTATATTGTCTCCCTGCTTATTTAACTTATATGCAGAATTCATCATGCGAAAGGCTGGACTGGATGAATCCCAAACTGGAATTAAGATTGCCGGAAGAAATATCAACAACCTCAGATATGCTGATGATACAACCTTGATGGCAGAAAGTGAGGAGGAATTAAAGAACCTTTTAATGAGGGTGAAAGAGGAGAGCGCAAAATATGGTCTGAAGCTCAACATCAAAAAAACTAAGATCATGGCCACTGGTCCCATCACCTCCTGGCAAATAGAAGGGGAAGAAATGGAGGCAGTGAGAGATTTCACTTTCTTGGGTTCCATGATCACTGTAGATGGTGACAGCAGTCACGAAATTAGAAGACGCCTGCTTCTTGGGAGAAAAGCAATGACAAACCTAGACAGCATCTTAAAAAGCAAAGACATCACCTTGCCAACAAAGGTCCGTATAGTTAAAGCTATGGTTTTCCCAGTAGTAATGTACGGAAGTGAGAGCTGGACCATAAAGAAGGCTGATCGCCGAAGAATTGATGCTTTTGAATTATGGTGCTGGAGGAGACTCTTGAGAGTCCCATGGACTGCAAGAAGATCAAACCTATCCATTCTTAAAGAAATCAGCCCTGAGTGCTCACTAGAAGGACAGATCCTGAAGTTGAGACTCCAGTACTTTGGCCACCTCATGAGAAGAGAAGACTCCCTAGAAAAGACCCTGATGTTGGGAAAGATGGAGGGCACAAGGAGAAGGGGACGACAGAGGACGAGATGGTTGGACAGTGTTCTCGAAGCTACCAACATGAGTTTGGCCAAACTGCGAGAGGCAGTGGAGGATAGGTGTGCCTGGCGTGCCTTGGTCCATGGGGTCACGAAGAGTCGGACACGACTGAACGACTGAACAACAACAACAACAACATTTATAATCAGGGCATAATAGCCAATAAGCCCAACTCTACACATTTCATGGTGTAGAGGAGACTCTTGAGAGTCCCATGGACTGCAAGAAGATCAAACCTCTCCATTCTTAAAGAAATCAGCCCTGAGTGCTCATTAGAAGGACAGATCCTGAAGTTGAGGCTCCAGTACTTTGGCCACCTCATGAGAAGAGAAGACTCCCTAGAAAAGACCCTGATGTTGGGAAAGATGGAGGGCACAAGGAGAAGGGGACGACAGAGGATGAGATGGTTGGACAGTGTTCTCAAAGCTACTAACATGAGTTTGGCCAAACTGCGAGAGGCAGTGAAGGATAGGTGTGCCTGGCATGCTCTGGTCCATGGGGTCACGAAGAGTCGGACACGACTGAACGACTGAACAACAACAACAACAACACATTTCAAGGTCCCAGCTCCTGCCCACCTAGCAGTTCGAAAGCACGTCAAAGTGCAAGTAGATAAATAGGTACTGCTCCAGCGGGAAGGTAAACGGCGTTTCCATGTGCTGCTCTGGTTTGCCAGAAGCAGCTTAGTCCTGCTGGCCACATGACCCGGAAGCTGTACGCCGGCTCTCGGCCAATAAAGCGAGATGAGTGCCGCAACCCCAGAGTTGTCCGTGACTGGACCTAACGGTCAGGGGTCCCTTTACCTTTACCTTTTACACATTTCAAGCACTTGTATTCAACTCCTCCCACAAGAATCCTGGGAACCTTTTCCCCAAAGGTACTGGGAATGGTAGCTCCGTGAGAGGTAAACTATAGTTCCCAGGTTCCTTCGGGGGAAGTCTTAAATAGAGTGTGCATTGGTCACAACCAGCAAGAGCTTCGTGGCTGAGTGGGGATTCGAATCCGGGTCTCCCAGGTCCTAGGCCAACACTCTAACCACTATGCCATTCTGGCTCTGCAAAGTGTCTTGCTTTGCAAAATCTCCCACTCCTTCTGCCCTCCCAGACACTGATCCAGACATGGACCCTTTGCAAAACTCCCTTCCCCTCCCCACTTTTTTTGGTAATTTATTTTTATTTTTATTTAATAATGTATATAAAACAGAGAGAACGGTTATGTCAACAGGTGAAAAGTAAAGGATGAAAAACAAAACGATAAAACAGGCACATAGAATGAGCACAGTTGCACATGGGGTAAAATAACAAAGTCCAAGTAAAGAATATCAGCGTTATCTGATTAACAAGTCAAGTTCCAGATTTGCCAGGCTTGTGCCAACAGCTATCTTGAAAAAGATGGTCGCATTGTGCGTGTCACAAAGGAATGTCCTCACTGAAATTGCAATCTTTGCGTGGTTTTCTCCATTATAGCTCTGTAATGACCAGATCCAGGTGCTGTTGGGCGGAAATTGATTTTCTAGATCGGTTTCAATTGGGGTTTCAGCCTGGCTTTGGCACAGAAACTGCCCTTATATAATGACCTCTGTCGGGACAATCTTTGGCTAAAGGGTGCTATATAAATCAGATAAATAATAATAAATAGAATCATAGAACTGTAGCGGTGGAAATAAGAATAACAATATTCCCAAGTGAGTGCTACCAAATGGTCAGTGTAATATTTTGGGCTGTTTTCCATTGAGTTGCGATGACTTTTGTGCTGCCAAGATCATATATGAGACCAATTATTTTGACCAGTGCTTTATTTCTGGGACACACACAGGGGGACGCATACCCCTAAACATTTTGTGCATCTAAGTTTGGTCTCATTGAGGGGCAGTATGAGTAGGAATGTGTAGGAAAATGAGAGTACCCCTAAACATTATTTTTTTAAAAGAAAAAATCTCACTGCTTTTGACAATGTGCCCCCCAAATATCCAGTAACATTAATTTTGGACCTTGGTTCCTTTGGTAATATTTCTCATTTCTGTCGAGATTAAATTCTGAGGATCTTGCAGCAGCTTACATCCCCCCTACCCAATAGATGACATGCACTGAGTTTATTGCAACCCCTCCAGCGATGAGCTCATGCAAAATGGCCCTTCTCATTCCTTCTGCCTCTCCCTTGCAGGAAGCGCAATGCGGCTACACCATCATCCTGATGGCCCTCTTCTGGTGCACAGAGGCTCTGCCGTTGGCCGTCACTGCTCTGCTGCCCGTCATCCTCTTCCCGCTCATGGGCATCATGGACTCCACCACGGTAAGGAGACGGCCAGACCAAAGAGGGCCTCGGTTTTGCAACTGGCCAGCCACGCAGGGCTGTCGTGATGTGGCGCCATAAAATAATAATAATAATAATAATAATAATAATAATAATAATAATAATAATAATAATATAATAATAATAATAATAATATAATAATAATAATAATAATAATAATAATAATTTTATTTATACCCCGCCCTTCCCGGTTTAAAAACCGGGCTCAGGGCGGCTAACAGCAAATATAAAACACTAGTAAATTAAGCCTGTTAACAAAAACAGGCGCTAGAAAGCTCTCTCTCTCTCTCTCTCTCCCTCCCTCTCCCTCCCCCTCCCACACACACAGCGCCGGCCAACCGCCCCTTCCCGCGGGTCGCCTCAGTCTGCGCGCAGCAGCAGCTGCCGCAGTTCGCATCTCCCTCCCATCGCGGGCGGGCGGGCGGCGGAGCAGCCCCTGTCCCGGGCAGCTCCGTGCGAGGCGGCGGCACTGACCCAACTGATGCTGCGCCTGCGCACGGCCGCCCTCGCGGACACGCCCCCCTCCTCCCGCTCCAATCCCTGGCTCCCGAAGTCTCTGCCTCCTCCAATCCGTGTGTCAAAGGAACGCACGCGCAGTGCCGATTTCCTCTGACGGACGGAAAGTGGTACGGACGGACACAGGCTCTTTATTATATAGGATTGATTTAAAATGTGACATAAAAACAGCATAAAATACAACATAAATGCAGCATCAATATCAATAAAATTCAAAAATTCAGGGGTCATTTTTTTTGGGGGGGGGAAACCCCAATCAGTAGACATCAAATGATCACCAGGGCTAACTGGCCAAGTTGGTCCTACTAAGGCCAGCAAGGAGACCAGGGAAGAATTTAAATGTGGGGTCCCAGAAGGGTTTCTTCATAGAAAAAGGGAAGGGAAAAAAGGAATGAAGGATCAGGCTAAATTGAAGGCCAGGCAGAATAGCTCTGTCTTCAAGGCTCTGCGGAAGGAGATCAAGTCCTGCAGGGCTCTAGTTTCGTGAGACAGAGCATTCCACCAGGTCGGAGCCATCACTGAAAAGGCCCTGACCCTGGTGGAGGATAATCTGCCTTCTTTAGGGCCCGGGACCCTTAATCTATTATTATTCATGGACCTTAAGGTCCTCTGCGGGACATACCAGGAGAGGCGGTCCCGTAAGTACGAGGGTCCTAGGCCGCATAGGGCTTTAAAGGTCAAAACCAGCACCTTAAACCTGACCCTGTACTCCACCGGGAGCCAGTGCAGTTGCTAGAGCACTGGGTGAATATGCTCCCATGGCAAAGGACCCCATGAGGAGCCTCGCTGCAGCATTCTGCACCCGCTGGAGTTTCTGGGACAGTTTCAAGGGCAGCCCCGCATAGAGTGAGTTACAGTAGTCAAGCCTGGAGGTGACCGTCGCATGGATCACTGTGGTCAGGTCGGGGCGATGGGAAAATGTCACCTTGGCTGTTGCTGCAACCTGCGCCTCCATGAAAAGGGAGGCGTCAAGGATGTTGGAGATTCATTCCCCGTGTGCAGTCATGGGATTGTTGTCTATCACATGATGGTGTGTGTTTTGATTCCACAGGAATGGGATGTGACGTAGACAGGATGTTTGTCTTACTGTGTTCCCTGAAGTGGGACTATTGTCCTTTGTTCTTTCTCTTTGCTGCCTGATGATAGAGAGAGAGGGAGGCATGTTCAGAGCTCCGGGTGTGTTTATATGTAAATAAAGTAGATTAGCCTAAATGCTGAGTTGCTGAGTTCTGTTACGCAACTGCGCAAACCTCTGCGGATCCCTAAGTGTGCCGATGTCTTCTGGCATCAGTCGCTGTGATGTTTGGGCTGAGGAATGCTTTTGAAGCTCCCGAACGATCGCCCAGGAGGGAGGGAACATGCCAGTCGGGCGTGTGTCTCTGCCAAGCTCCTACTCGTGTGTAGGACATTCCTGACAAAGGAGTACACCCAAACCCTTAACGGAAGGCACAGGCACTAATGGAGTCCCCGCAAGAGAAGGGAGTTGGTCCCCCAACCCCATGCCATCTCGACCCAGCCAGAGGACCTCTGTCTTCAAAGGATTTAATTTCAGTCGGCTCCCACGAAGCCATCAACTCCCATGCATGGCCCTCAATAACCCCTCTGGGGCTGCAGCTTAGCGGGAGAGCATCTGCTTGGCATGCAGAGGACCCGGGTTCAATCCCTAATGGTGTCTCCAGCTGAGACTGGGAGGGACCCTTCCTAAAACCCCAGAGAGCCCCTGCCAGTCAGTGGACACAAAACTGAGCCAAGATGGACCAATGTATAAGGCAGCTTCTAGTGTTCCTATTTTAATCAGGCCTTCAGGAGGACTAGAATCTTAATTCATTTTTAGAATAGCCGTAGCTCTGTGGCAGGACAACTGCTTTGGATGCATAATGCACGATCCCTAACGTCTCCAGAGGGGCTGGGAAGACCTCTTCCTAGCAACCCTGGAGAGCTGCTGCCAGTCAGAGTGGACAATACTGAGCTAGATGGACCACTGCAGTGATTAAGTGTAAAGGCAGGTATTTAGAAAGCTGGTGTGAGTTTTAATCTGTTTTTAGTTTGCTGTTCTTTAACTTGTTGAAAGTCTTAAATTATTGTTGTTACTTCTTCTTATGGGTAATATAATTGTCTCATTGTTTTTTGGAAACCATTTTGAGATTTGTTTCTTAATTATCAAGTGGCATATCAATTTCAGTATTTTTATTAATCAATAAGTGGCCTAGAAACTCTGGCTCAGTGCTAAGAGGGCGAGAGAGAGGCTTTTAGCCTCTCCTGGCTGACCATGCCCCCTGCTGCAAATTGAATCCCTGATCTGGACCTTGTACGGAGTAGAAATGAGTGCTCTCCACCGCAAGAAAAAGTTCCAAAAAGTTTTACTGCAAAACAGTCTTAAACTAGTTACAAAACGCAAAGTTGCAAAACGCAAAGTAACACATTGCTCTAACAAACTAGCAATGGGGTCAGTCTTCTTTAAGTCCTCAATTCAGCCCAGGATCTATCCTCTCTCTGGTGTCAGAAAGAGCTCTTAAACAACTTCCTTGTTCACCGCTGCCGCTGCTGCTTGTGGTTCCAACTCTTGTTGTGACGCCACCACTCAGCATACTCACCAAGCCTCTCCTTGCCGCATTTACCTAGAGTGTAACCTCCTGCCTGATGCAAAGCTGTCTGCAGAGCATGTTAAATGCAATGCATTCAAACATAGGCTTTATTAAACTTATATCCTTAACACCCCCCTCCTTCCCCACAGGTGTGCATGGAGTACCTGAAGGACACCAACATGCTCTTCATCGGGGGGCTGCTGGTGGCCATCGCGGTGGAACACTGGGACCTGCACAAGCGCATCGCCCTCCGCGTCCTGCTGCTCATCGGGGTCCGGCCAGGCCTGTGAGTCACGCCGCCTGGAGAGAGGGAATGAGGAAGGGCAGGGGAGGCTCTGAAGGCGGCCCAGATTCAGGGCACCCCACCTCCTTTGTATGGTTCAATCCCTAGTGGTGTCACCATCTTGGGCTGGGATAAATCTTCCCTGAAGAGCTGCTGCCAGTCAGTGCAAGCAGCACCATGCCTGACTCGGCGTAAGGCAGTTTCCTCCATATTTAAATCAACCCTGAGTTCAGATCCATGAGGACTGGAATCTTGCCTTACTTGTATGAGAAGAGCTGAATACAGAAGGCCCCAGGTTCGATCCCTGGTAGCACTTCCGGTCTCCTGGTCTGAAACCCTGGAGAGCTGCTGCCAGTCAGTGCAGGAATTCCCAAGCTACTGGTAGTTGGGCTGACTCAACATAAGCCAGCTCCCTCTGCTCCATAGCTCATGGGCAGAGCAGCTGCTTTGTGTGCAGAAGGTCCAGGGTCAACCCCTGTCCTCCCCAGGTAGGAGTGTTTGCTGCCAGCCAGTGCAGACAACACTGAGCTGGCTGGGCCAATGATATAAGTTCCCAAGTTATCTTTAAATTGGCTCTTAATTCAGAGCCACAAGGACTGGCACCTTGCTTTATTCTTAATGTCAGAGACTGAGGGTTACAGCTCTGATGAGGAATGGTGGGAACCTCCCCCTCTTCTTGCTCCTGACCAGGATCCTGAAGGAACAGTGGAGCAGCATAGATTTAGAGAATTGGTTTGCAGAGGGACATAGATCGGAAAACAACAGCTGGGTAGAGCTGAGTGGGGAAACAGCTGGGAGAAGCAGAACAGGAAGAGAGAGAGAGAGAGATAACTGACTCCCCTTGGCTAGAAAGTGCCCAGCCTTTATCTCCAAGGGCAAGGAGAGCTGATAAGGTTACTCGCAGAAGGCTCAGGGGTTGCGAGATCAGGTTGCAAGAATGGGAAGTGCCGGGAAGGACTGGGGGGGGGGGTAGGAGGAGGAAAACTGGGAGCACCTTCCCTCTGAGAATGGCTGCGTTGTTCTTTTGCTGTGATCATTAAGCACTCTTAAAATGGTAAAGGTAAAGGGACCCCTGACCATTAGGTCCAGTTGTGACCGACTCTGGGGTTGCGGCGCTCATCTCGCTTTATTGGCCGAGAGCCGGCGTACAGCTTCCAGGTCATGTGGCCAGCATGACTAAGCCACTTCTGGTGAACCAGAGCAGCGCACGGAAACGCCGTTTACCTTCCCGCCAGAGCGGTACCTATTGATCTACTTGCACTTTGACGTGCTTTCGAACTGCTAGGTGGGCAGGAGCTGGGACCGAGCAATGGGAGCTCACCCCGTCGCAGGGATTCGAACTGCCGACCTTCTGATCGGCAAGCCCTAGGCTCTGTGGTTTAACCCCCAGCGCCACCTGCGTCCTTAAGCGCCACCCGCATCCCTAAACTGTTCTTAAATTGCTTTGTTCTGCTGATGCACGGCCAAAGCGGGACAGGGAGCCGTTTCTCCGAAGCCTGACACTGAAGGGCCATGGCAGGCGGCCCCTTGGCCTCCACCCTCCAGCTTCTCCCAGGAGGGCTGAGCCGCCCCGCTCTCGTGGCGAGGGGAGCTGAGTGCCAGCCTCCTGCCCACCCCGTCTCAGGCGCTGTCTCCATCCCTGGCAGGCTCCTGATGGGCTTCATGGGCGTCACTGCCTTCCTCTCCATGTGGATCAGCAACACGGCCACCACTGCCATGATGGTGCCCATCGCCCAGGCCGTCCTGGAGCAGCTGCACAGATCCGAGCTGGAGCGGCTGCAGGCCAAGGAGGCCGTGGCCAAGAAGGGGACTGTCAATGGAGGCTTTGAGCTGCAGGAGACCGTCCACCAGGAAGGTAGGTGGGGGTTCAGGACCGTCGCTCAGCCCTCCTTCCTCTGAAGCCACCGGAAGGACGTCAGGAGAGCCCTGGAGAAGGATCAGGCCAAAGGGGGAACATCTAGGCTCTCTCTGGGTGTCGCTCCTCATTGTCTGGTATTCAGAGGTAGACTGTCCCTGGGCATGGAGGCTCTGCTATTGCAATGGAGCTCCATAAGAAGAGCTGGATGGGGCCATAGAGGGCCTGTCTAGTCCAGCCTCCTCTTCTCACAGGGACCAACCAAAAGGGAAGCCCCCAAGCAGGATCTGAACCCAAGAGCCCCCTCCCCTCCTGGGGTTTCCAGCAATTGGCATCCGGAAGAATTGCTGCCTCTGACTGTAGAGGCAGAACGGAGCCACCACGGCTGGTAACTAGTGATGATCTTCTCCCTCCATGAGTCTTTGTTGACTCTAATTCCCCCCCCCCCCCCATTTTATTGCATTTCTTTCCTGCCTTCTTCTTCACGGAGCTCAAAGTGGCAAAACCGGTTCCCTCCCCCCCCATCTCATTTCATCCCCACAACAACCCTGTGAGGTAGGCTAGGCTGAGAGGCAGTGACTGGCCCCCAAGGTCACCCAGGTCCTAGTCCACCCCGACTGGGGAGTTGATCCCTGGTCTCCCATTATTTTTATTATTATTATTATTATTATTATTATTATTATTATTATTATTATTATTTATTAATACCCTGCCCATCTGGCTGGGTTGCCCCAGCCACTCTGTGTGGCTTCCAACAAACATAATAATAGTAATAATAATAATAATAATAATAATTAATAAACAAACATCAAACATTAAGAGAAACAATCAGATCCTATATAAAAAGTCACAATAACTTTAAAATAAACAACTTATACCAAATAAAGCAATATGCAATGATGCATTAGAATCCAATAGTAAACGCTAAAATTAAACAGCAGCAAGTAATAATTAAACCGTTTACACTTATCAATTACAATAAAGAATTACTTATCTATAATCGATAAAAATAGCAGCAAATCACAATACAGAAAATACCACAAATCATACAAAACGATGTAAAAGGGTTAAATTAGGAAACAAGGTCCTGGCCCCAATGCTCTAACCACTAGGCTACCGCTGCCTCTCTCCCAACCTTGCTTGGGCCAGCCTCTCCCCCTTACTGCCCCTCTCTCCTCCCGCAGTGAACGGACACTTAGTGGCTGTGGAGAAGGAGACAGTGTCCTGCGAGCAGCAGCAGCTGGAGAAGAAGCACCTGACCTTCTGCAAGGGAATGAGCCTTGCGGTGTGTTACGCGGCCAGCATTGGGGGGATCGCCACCCTGACGGGGACCACGCCCAACCTGGTGATGAAGGGGCAGATGGACGAGTGAGTACCGAGTCAGGCCCCATCCCACAGGCCCCGGAAGCGGGCAGCTCGCCTCCCCACCCCACCCCCTTCCATGGCGAGCGGGGGGGGGGGGGGCGGTTTCAGGAGGCCTGGTGGATTCTGCCCTAGCCTCAGAATTAAAGAGGGAGGGAGAAATTTGCAGTCATTGTAGTAACAGTCCGCTCTTCTCAGACTGATTCTGCGAACCAAAACCCAGCAGCCCAAATGCTCTTCTAGGCTGCGCCCACATGCTCAGATCCAGGAAAGCCGTAGTCTTGCTGTCTTCTGCCTTGGTCAGAGCAGCCCTGGAAGACTGTGTCCAGTTCTGGGTGCCGCAGTTGAGGAAGGATGTTGACAAGCTGGAAGGTGGGCAGAGGAGGGCGACCGAGATGATCAAGGGCCTGGAGACGAAGCCTGATGAGGAATGGTTGAGGGAGCTGGGACATAGCTGTCAACTTTCGGATTTGAAAATAAGGGATTTTTAAAAACTTTCGGAGTTGAAAATAAGGGATGCCGCGAGGGCGGTGCAATGGCACCAAGTAGCCTCGCCACCCTGCGCTCCAGAGGCGAACGGGAGAGTGAAAGAGCGAGCGCGTAGACGGCAGGCAGGCTGTCTGTCTGGTTGGGCGTGAGGGTCTGGCTGCACAAGGCATGCAAGCTCCACCCTCAGTCGGTCTCAGACTCCTTATTGGCAGCCGAGCAACGCAGCTGAGGAGCCTCCCTGGCCGGCAGGGAGGGAGAGGAGCTGCTTCCTTTGAAATCCGGGAAATTTAAGGGATATCAACAATCCGGGATAGCAGCGGGAAACGGCCTTGGAATAAGGGAGTTTCCCGCACAAAAAAGGGAGGGTTGACAGCTATGAGCTGGGTATGCTTTGCCTGGGAAAGTGGAGACTGAGAGGAGATAGGATAGCCATCTTCAAATATCTCGAGAGCTGTCACATGGAAGAGGGAACAAGCTTGTTTTCTGCTGCTCTGGAGGGGAGGACTCGAAGGAATGGACCCAAGTTACAGGAAAGGAGATTCCAACTGAACATTAGGAAAACTGTCTGAGAGTAAGAGCTGTTCAACAGTGGAACGGACTCCCTTGGCCTCTCCTGATGGAACACTTCCGTGGCAGATTTTAAGCTAACTCTCCCCCCAGGGATGCTTTAGCTGTGATTCCTGCATTACAGGAATAGGGATTACAGGGACGCGGGTGGCGCTGTGGTCTAAACCACAGAGCCTAGGGCTTGCGGATCAGAAGGTCGGCGGTTCGAATCCCTGCGACGGGGTGAGCTCCCGTTGCTCGGTCCCTGCTCCTGCCAACCTAGCAGTTCAAAAGCACATCAAAGTGCAAGTAGATAAATAGGAACCGCTCTGGCGGGAAGGTAAACGGCGTTTCCGTGCACTGCTCTGTTTCGCCAGAAGCGGCTTAGTCATGCTGGCCACATGACCTGGAAGCTGTACGCCGGCTCCCTCAGCCAGTAAAGCGAGATGAGCGCCGCAACCCCAGAGTCGGACACGACTGGACCTAATGGTCAGGGGTCCCTTTACCTTTACCTGCATTACAGGTGGGAGTAGACTAGATGACTCTTGTGGGGGGAGGTTTCTTCCGATTCTATGACCACGCTTGAGCTACGCTCAGAAGGAGAAGGAAGAGTCCCTGACTCAGAACCAGGGATGGATGAGAAGCTGTCCATTTCAGCCTCTCGTTCTTCTTCTCATGGTTGTATTGGTTTGGTGAAAGAGAGGTTGGATGGCCGCCTGCCAGGAAATATTTAGCTGCGATTTTTTTCATGTATAGAAGTGTTTTCTACACATCCCACAAGTATTTCTCTACTGCCCCATCATGAAGTATCAAAGCAGTGTGCACTATTATCAACTGTGATCCCTGCATTGCAGGATCACCCAGGGGATCCCTTCCAAATCGACTATTCTATTATTCCTCCATATTTTGCGATGTGATTCTGCACGCCCTGCGGGGAGGGGGAAAGTGTGCAAGAATTAAAATGCACGGGGTTGGGGACATGCATCGCAGACCCACCTCCCTCCCCGCCTCGCATTTCACAGCTCCCCTTTCTCCTCGCCAGCCTCTTCCCCGACAACGGCAACGTGGTCAACTTTGCCTCGTGGTTCAGCTTCGCCTTCCCCACCATGGTGCTCTTGCTCATCCTCTCCTGGGTCTGGCTGCTGCTGATGTTCCTGGGCGTGGAGTAAGTCGAGACCCAAGGGTGCTCTTGGGGTGGGTGGGAGACACATGCAGGAGAGACCCACCCGGACGAGGCTCACTCCTGTCTCTCCACCCGAGACCGGCATGTAAAAAAGAAGGCCGATTTCTAGTCCTTACGCCTTATGCAGAGTCAGACCATGGGCCCATCGGCCTCAGGGCTGCCTGCTCTGACTGGCAGCCATGGCTTGCAGGCAGGGAGTCTCTCCTATCCCAGCCCTACCTAGAGATGAAGTTGGGACTGAGCCGTCTGCATGCAATACAGTGGCTCCGTCCCTCAGCTACGGACTTTTGCAGTGCAGCTGGTGTAAGGGAATATCCTGTGATCCTAAGTCGGGTTGGGGTAGGGGGTGAGTCTGAGGCCCCCAAGGAGCTGCTGCCAGCCAGAGCAGACAATGCAAGGCTAAGTGAGCAAAGAGTGAGCGGGTCTAAGGTAGCTGCTGAGGTTCATATGTTTGGCCCAGGGACTCTCGCTCTGCCCAGCTGGCTAGGTCTTCTTTTAAAGACTGGTCACAAGGCATTATGCAATAGTCAGTGTTGGAGAGACATTAAGCTCTGCCAGCCACACGCCAGCTCATGGCTATCTATCTATCTATCTATCTATCTATCTATCTATCTATCTATCTATCTATCTATCTATCTATCTATCTATATCTATCATCTATCTATCTATCTATCTACCTATCTATCATCTATTTATCAGTGCTCTCATAAAATTTATACTCTGCTTGATAGTAAAATAAAACCTCAAGATTAATCTAAAACTTTTAATAAGTGAAACTAACAATAGACTAAAAGCAGATTAAAACTTGCATCAGATTTCTAAGCATCTTCACAGGCTTGTCTAAACGAAATTGTCTTGAGCAGGCACCGAAAAAAGTACAGTGAAGACTGCTGGATATCAATAGGCAGGGAGTTCCAAAGTGCAGCCACACGAAAAGGGCAATTTATTAAAAATGCGGAACAGGGATTTATGTGGCCCTATCACAATGCAGATTGAAGCGGCCAAATGGGTACATGGGGTCAGGTCAACTGGCAGGTCAACTGGCCCCAATTTGTGAAAACGGTTTGTACCCAAATAGTAACACCTTGAACTTGGTCCATGGTGAGCAGCCTGTGCGGATATCAAATCTCACTGCCATCAGCAATTACGCTGCAGAATCCCGCACTAATTGCAACTTCTGGATCGAGTTCAAGGGGAGTCCCACATGGAGCGCATTGCAGCGCATTTTAACAGGGAGAAATGTAAAGTACTACACTTGGGCCAAAAAAATGAAAGGCACAAATACAGGATGGGTGACACCTGGCTTGAGAGCAGTACATGTGAAAAGGATCTAGGAGTCTTGGTAGACCATAAACTTGACATGAGTCAACAGTGTGATGCAGCAGCTCAAAAAGCCCATGCAATTCTGGGCTGCATCAATAGGAGTATAGCATCTAGATCAAGGGAAGGAATAGTACCACTGTATTCCGCTCTGGTCAGACCCCACCTGGAATACTGTGTCCAATTCTGGGCACCACAGTTCAAGAAGGATACTGACAAGCTGGAACGTGTCCAGAAGAGGGCAACCAAAATGGTCAAAGGCTTGGAAACGATGCCTTATGAGGAACGGCTTAGGGAGCTGGGTATGTTTAGCCTGGAGAGGAGAAGGTTAAGGGGTGATATGATAGCCATGTTCAAATATATAAAAGGATGTCATATAGAGGAGGGAGAAAGGTTGTTTTCTGCTGCTCCAGAGAAGCGGACACGGAGCAATGGATTCAAACTACAAGAAAGAAGATTCCACCTAAACATTAGGAAGAACTTCCTGACAGTAAGAGCTGTTCGACAGTGGAATTTGCTGCCAAGGAGTGTGGTGGAGTCTCCTTCTTTGGAGGTCTTTAAGCAGAGGCTTGACAGCCACCTGTCAGGAATGCTTGGATGGTGTTTCCTGCTTGGCAGGGGGTTGGACTGGATGGCCCTTGGGGTCTCTTCCAACTCTAGGATTCTATGATTCTATGAATCCAATCTCAAAGGAACCAGGGCACAAATGACTGCGGCAATTTATTTTTGCGTCTGGAGCTGCGCTTGGTCAAAGGCCCTTCTGGCCACGGAGGCTCCCCGAGTCTCTAGGGACGGAGCTGGACCCAGAAGCAGGGAATGGACCCTCTTAAATGGGTTTTGTTCCCCAGGGGGAACCACAACCCCCCCCATCTTATTTCTCTCTGCCTTTCCAGCTTCCGGAAGAACTTTGGGTGCGGCACCAACGATTCGGAGAAGGCGGGCTCCCAGATGGCCTACCGCATCATCAAGAACCAGCACCAGGCGCTGGGGCCCATGAAGTTGTCCGAAATCACCGTCCTGGTCCTCTTCGTCATCCTGGTACTCCTCTGGTTCACCCGGGAGCCGGGCTTCATGCCGGGATGGGCGGATGCTGCCTTCTCCAAGGACGGGAAGAGGTGAGAGAGGGGCGCACCTTCCCTGCTCCTTCCTGCCCTGGCCTAGAAATGTCCTGCCTGCTTGTGGGTTTCCCTTGGGGGCATCTGACTGGCCACAGTGAGAGCAGGAAACTGGGCTGGAGGGGGGCCCTTTTGCAGCTAGGCTCTTTTTATAGAACCTCCAGCTCCAGAGGCAGTCTATCTGGACCCCCAGGTTCTATGGGGGTTCTCCCTCTGGCCCTATTCAGCCTCAGCCAGACTCGCCTTCTGATCCTCGCCTGCGATGCCCATCCTTTCCCCGCAGCTACGTCACGGACGCCACGGTGGTCATCTTCATTTCGATGCTGCTGTTCCTTATCCCCTCGGAGGTGCCCAGATGCGGCTCCCGGAGCCGCACCCCACCAGGAGGTGAGCAATGATGCCCCCATGCTGCGCCCCCCCAACCCGCAAGTGGTTCACAGAATTGCAGAGGTGGGAGGGACCCCCAAGGGCCATCTAGTCCAGCCCCAGGGACTCATAGACCCTTTGCATTGCAGGGCAGATCCGGGTGACCCCGGCCCTCCTGGACTGGCCAACCGTCAATCAGAAGATGCCCTGGAACATCGTCATCCTCTTGGGAGGAGGCTTTGCCTTGGCCAAAGGCAGTGAGGTGACCCCCCTTGGGCTGCTGCTATTGTTGTTGTTGTTGTTGTTGTTGTTGTTCAGTTGTTCAGTCGTGTCCGACTCTTCGTGACCCCATGGACCAGAGCACGCCAGGCACGCCTATCCTTCACTGCCTCTTGCAGTTTGGCCAATTATTATTATTATTATTATTATTATTATTATTATATTTATTTTAGTGCTTTTTTCGGGGGGGATGCAGGGGTACGCATACCTCTAAACATTTTGTGATCCTTTGTACTTTTGTCCATTTACTGTATTTATTTTTCCCGATTTGAACTATAAAATGGTTATTTTCTGGAGTCAAAATGAGAGTACCCCTAAAAAAAAATTATTATAAAAAAGCACTGATGATTATTGGTACTCCCCCCCCCCTCATTTAATCGCCACAACACCCAGTGAGGTAGGTTAGACTGAGCGGGAGAGGGACTGGCCCAAGGTCACACTCAGTGAGCTTTATACCCAAGTGGGGGATTTGAACCTTGGTCTCCCCCTGGTTCCTAGTCTGATGCTCTAACCACTACACCGCCACGGCCTCTCACTTTCCCACGGGGTCCCACCCAGATGGGACAGTGACCTGGTTCAGATGCACATCAGCAATGACTCATCCAAAGCACTAGGGGGCGCCCAAGCAGCACTGAACTGGCACGAGCTGCCATTCAAGGGATGAATAACGTGGCTGCTCTATTATCCCCTGGGAAGCTCAGCTGCAACAATGTTCTTTTAGAAGCCCACCCTATACTTGGGGCTGTAGGTTGCTCTAAGTCTTTTTAAGCGCTGCGGTTTTTTTAATTGCTGCAAGACGCCGCAGAACCTTATCGTGAAGGGTGGGTAAGAAATAAAAACCATAGAACTGGAGACTTGGAAGGGACCTCCAGGGTCTAGAGTCCCAGTGATGGCTAACCTTGACACTCCAGATGTTTTGGAACTACAACTCCCATCATCCCTAGCTAACAGGACCAGTGGTCAGGGATGATGGGAGTTGTAGTTCCAAAACATCTGGGGTGTCAAGGTTAGCCACCACTGGTCTAGGAATCTCAGCTGAAGCAGAGTAGGGGAGCCACGTTTGTGTGTGAGAAGCCACGGTCTGCGCCCACAGTCTGGTCCGCCACCAATGACAGCCCCCCCCCGGCTTGTCCTTTTCCCTTCCAGGCGTCTGGCCTGTCCAAGTGGCTGGGGAGCAAGCTGACCCCCCTGGAGACCATCCCTCACCCAGCCATCGCCTTTGTGCTCTGCCTGCTGGTTGCCGTCTTCACCGAGTGCACCAGCAACGTGGCCACCACCACCCTCTTCCTGCCTATCCTGGCTTCCATGGTAAGCGCGCCAAAAAGGGTTCAACTGCGGAACTCCCTCCCACAGGAGGCGGCGATGGCCACCCACTTGGAGGGGGGTTCCAAAGAGGGTTGGGGAGGAGAGGGCTACGGGTGGCCACAGGGGCCACAACGCTTCTGAATGCCAGTTGCTAGAGACCACAAGAGGCATCTGCTCGGCCCCTGTGAGGACAGGAGGCTGCACTAGGGCCTGATTCAGCTCATCTTACGGAGGTCTCTTGTGATAGCAGAACCTCCATGCCCAGGGACAGTCTACCTCTGAATCTCAGACAATGGGGAAAGGCAACTGGAGAGTTCTTGCTGCTTGTGGGCTTCTTTGGCCTGATCCAGCCAGATCCCCCCCCATCTCCTCCTGCCTTTTGTTGCCCCCCCACCCCCAGTCTCAGGCCATCTGCCTCAACCCCCTCTACGTGATGCTGCCTTGCACCCTCTCCGCCTCGCTGGCCTTCATGCTCCCGGTGGCCACCCCTCCCAACGCCATCGTCTTCTCCTACGGGCAGCTGCACGTCATAGACATGGTGAGTGAGCGTCACGGTGTTGTAGGGTTGGAAGGGACCCTCTGGGGTCATCTAGTCCAGCCCCCGCAAAGCCAGTGTCGTCACCTCGGGCTCTGCCCTTCCAGGCGCTTCTCTGGGCAGGGGGTGGCAGAGAGAGATGGGTGGTTGCCCAGTCCAGCGCCCTCTAGTGGCCCCGCCTGCAGTGGCGCCCGGTTGCCTATTCGGACTGGTGGGGAGGATGGCAGAGGCCAACAGTGGGCGGAGCCAAGGCCGACGAGAGGCGGAGCCAACTCATTCCAGCTCAGTGGACCCATGGCACAGCTCAGTATCGGGCAGCTTCCTAGGTCCCTATTTAAACCAGCCTTTAATTCGCAACCATGAGGACTAGGGTCTTAACTTTATTTTGGGAGGGAAGTGCTGTAGGCTCCGTGGGATAGAGCCCCTGCTTGGCGTGCAGAAGGTCCATGCTTCAATCCCCAGTATCTCTGGAGCAGGTTCAGAAGGCCCCTTTCCTGAAACCCTGAAGAGCTGCTGCCAGTCAGTGTAGGCAGAACTGAGCTAGAATCTGTCTGACTCGCTCTATGGCAGGCATCCCCAAACTTGGCCCTCCAGCTGTTTTGGGACTACAACTCCCATCATCCCTAGCTTAACAGGACCAGTGGTCAGGGATGATGGGAATTGTAGACCCAAAACAGCTGGAGGGCCGAGTTTGGGGGTGCCTGCTTTACGGCCTCTTCTGGCCTCCTGATCTCCTCTCCTTGTGTCCCCAGGTCAAAGCTGGCTGCATGCTGAACTTACTGGGGGTCTTGACCATCACCCTGGCCATCAACACCTGGGGCTTCCCCCTCTTTGACCTCCACAATTTCCCAAAGTGGGCAAACGGCACCGCAGGTCAATGCTGAGCCCGGGGAAGCGACTCTCTCTCAAATGCGCTTCGGATCCTCGAGTGGCAACTCCTACGCTCCGTTGAGGGACCGGCTCGCTTGGGGGGCCATGGAGGTGCAAACTCAGCCTTCCCAGGCCGGCAGCAGCAGCAGCAGCTGTGGACGGAGCTCCCCTTCCTCCCTCGCTGGGATTTCTTCTGCCCCAGTTGTAGCTGGAAGCTCCCTCCAGGCACCCGTGTGGGGCTTAGCAGTGGGGCAGCTCACCTCACAGACCCAGCGTTGTGGGGCAGGACCACCCAGCACCATCTTCCCTGGGCAACACACCACAGGATCAGAAAGTTGGGAGGGACACCCAGGGGTCATCCAGTCCAGCCCCCTGCAATGCGGGACTCACTTCTCAAGAATCCCTGGCAGGCGCCTGTCCAACTTCTGTTTAAAGCCTCCAGAGAAGGAGAGTCTGCCCCCTCCTGAGGTCATGGAATTGTGGAGTAGGGAGGGACCCCCAAGGGTCATTTAGTCCAACCCCTGCAATGCAGGATCATTTCATCAGGCGCAGAGTGCCGGCATGTCTGGGTGTGTCTTTGTGTCGCTGGTGTTTTTTACAGGTTGCTGCGGAGTAGTTCTGTGTGAGCCACAACAGCAGACAGGCAGAGCCAAGACCCACCCCCCAACCTCCTTGTGACCCCACCAGCCGCTGGGCACCATGGTCACCGTGCCCTGTTGGTGCCGGCCGGCTTCCAAGGAGGTCGGGCTTCCAGGCCCCTGTGCAAAAACACACACAGCTCTTTTGTGCAATAAAGAAAGTGTGGGCCAAAACTGCATTGCGATTCTTCTGCTGAGTTTAAGGGGATCTGTGGATCACACACAGTCACAGAGTCTATTTAAAGCACTTTTATCTCACCAGTCAAAAAATAAAATAATCCATAGTACCTCACAAATATCAGTGATAACAGAGTCGCTGAGCTCAAGTTTTACAGACCCAACATAGAAGGAAAGAGCGTCCGGAGGGAAGAGAAAAAAGGCAAGCTCTGGCACAAGTTCTTATCGATGGTTATTAGGGCCAGATTTAGGTTTGATGAGGCCCTCAGCTACTGAAGGTAATGGGGCCCTTAATATGTCCAGCTGTCCTTTGTCGACAACAAATTGTTGCTGTTTTTTGTGTTGAATAGATGCTATGTGGTAATTTGTGGACCTCATAGGTCTCTAAAGCTATTTGCACATGATGCCATGCAACCAGTCCATGCAAAATGTAGGCACCCTATATATAGAAATGAGCAAACCAGTGATATTTGACGGAGCAGGCTAGCAGACTTACATCATAGGAGCCTACACAACACAAAAACACTGTTGCTGTATGTGGGTTTTATTTTATTTGTTTTTTATCTTCTATTTTGGAAATGTACATCCAGTTTTTTTCCTTTAAATTTTGTTTGGGGGGCCCCAAGAGAGTGGGGCCCTAAGCTATAAACTTCTTTAGCTTATATGTTAGTCCATCACTGATGGTTATGCATTTCATTACATTCATAGCCCATCTTTCCTCCATGGAGCTCAAGGTGGCATACAGTATGTGATTTGCCTCCTCCCACAACAACCCTGCGAGGGAGATTATGCTGAGAAAGCAAGAGGCTGTGCCTGGCCCACGGTTATCCAGCCGAAGCCACATGGCCGAGTGGGGATTTGAACCCCGGTCTCTCTCAGGTCCTAGTCTGACCCTCTAACCACTATACACCACTGCTGCATGGACCTCGCTCGCCCAGGAGGCAGTCACAGCCAACAACTCGGAAGGCTTTAAAAGAGGCTGGGACAAATTCATGGATGAAGAGGGCTATTGAGGGCCCACTAGCCAGGATGGCTCTGCTCTGACTCCACAGTTGGGAGGCAGTGATGCTTCTGAATCCCAGTTGCTGGAAGCCAAAGGAGGGGAGAGGGCTCTTGAACTCGGATCCTGCTTGCCTGTTTCCCATGCGGGCTCCTGGCTGGCCCTGTGAAGACAGGAGGCTGGAGCAGGTGGGCCTTGGGCCTGATCCAGCAGGCTCTTAGGTTCTTAACTCCATGACGCTATCCTTTGCTTGTGCTCAGTTTTTGAGTTGACCATCCTTAAAGTTCAGTTCGCCCCTTTTCTGTATTACTTTGCAATATTTTTAATCAAGTTGGCATGAAAATTCGCACACACTTTTGTACACGCCTCTTCTGATCTATGCATTTCCGTAGGCAGGTTTGTTCAATATATTCCTTTCCCCCCAAGCCATCCTCCCTAATTTAATGTGTGTTTGCACACTGTTTCCCTTAAATGCACTTTTATACACTTTTTTAAAAAATTCAAAAGCTACTTTGCAAAATTCAGAAAAGATGGGCCATCTCCTGATGTTCTTATATTTTACATATTTTTTCACTGTTCTGCACAGTGCTTTTTTTTCTTTAAAAAAATGTTTAGGGGTACTCTCCTTTTGACTAAAAAAAAAAACATTTTATAGTTCAAATCAGGGGGAATAAATACAGCAAATGGACAAAAGTACAAAGATTCACAATATGCTTAGGGGTATGCATACCCTTGCGCCCCCCCAGAAAAAACCACTGGTTCTGCCTATATTTTAAATTTAAAACAAACGCAGCTGCCCATTTTGCGTCTGCCTTTGGTCTCAGGCTTACGACTCCCCCCACGAAGGATTTGCATGGGGAACCCGCCTCGTTCGGGAACTGCAGCTCTGAGCATCTCGGGGAACAGCCTGGGCACACGCCCTTTCTCTCTCTCCCTCCGCTCCAGGCCTGATCCTTATCGTGCGGCTGGTAAAACAAGTACCAATTTGGCAAGGTGCAGGCAGGGCATGCCAGGCGGGGAAGGGAGACAGGTGCTTCCTCGGAGGAGACCCCAGGCATGGCTCTAGGGATCCCCCTGCCCGTTAGGATCCCAGCCGCCTCACCCCACTAGCTGGGGGGGGGGGAGGATGGAATTGTCGAGTTGGAAGCGGCCCCCAAGGGTCATCCAGCCCAACCCCCTGCAATGCAGGAATCTCAACTGCCTTGAATGCAGAAGGCCCAGGGTTCAACCTCCAGGCAGGGCTAGGAAAGCCCCCACTCGTCCCTCCCAGGTCCTAGTGCAACCCTCTCACCCAGCCACTGCCCCCTTGTTTCAGAAAACTCACCCCCTACCCTGTAAAAAGCGTTATTCAGAACAGCAATTAGCACGACCCGCTAAAGAAGGTAACAGAGCAGTAAAATTCGAAACAGGAATCATAGAATCATAGAATCACAGAGTTGGAAGAGACCCCAAGGGCCATCCAGTCCAACCCCCTGCCAAGCAGGAACACCATCAAAGCATTCTTGACAGATGGCTGTCAAGCCTCTGCTTAAAGACCTCCACTCCTTGGCAGCAAATTCCACTGTCAAACAGCTCTTACTGTCAGGAAGTTATTCCTAATGTTGAGGTGGAATCTTCTTTCTTGTAGTTTGACTCCATTGCTCAGTGTCCGCTTCTCTGGAGCAGCAGAAAACAACCTTTCTCCCTCCTCTATATGACATCCTTTGATATATTTGAACATGGCTATCACATCACCCCTTAACCTTCTCTTCTCCAGGCTAAACATACCCAGCTCCCTAAGCCGTTCCTCATAAGGCATCGTTTCCAGGCCTTGGACCATTTTGGTTGCCCTCTTCTGGACACGTTCCAGCTTGTCAGTATCCTTCTTGAACTGTGGTGCCCAGAATTGGACACAGTATTCCAGGTGGGGTCTGACCAGAGCGGAATACAGTGGTACTATTCCTTCCCTTGGAACCCTCTATCGCCCATTGATTCCAAATCCAGTTCAAAACTATTTAGTTCAATTAAGTCAACACAGCTGATGAAGGTGATCCAGTGATTATTGCTAGTAATTGGCAGCCTTGGGAAAACTCAGGATCATAAATGCAAACAAACGAGGCCAAAAGAAGCAGGTTTGAAAGGGACAGGTAGGTTTTAGATGCAAAGTGGGGAAGGTGTTTCACTTGAGGGTCTAGCCTAGCAAATAAGTGATCCAAGCTCTCAGAGGGGCCCCCTCCAACACCCCTTGCCTCTTACTGCCCCCCTAAGCAACCCCACTGCTGCCCCCTTTGGGCACCGCTGGGTGAAGCATTTGCCCAGCATGCAGAAGGACCAGGGCTCCATCGCCAGGTACGGCTGGAATGTCCCCATGGTTTGAAAGCCCAGAGAGCAGCTGCCAGTCAGTGTCGACAGTACTGAGCTAGACGGACCGATGGTCTGAATCTGTATAAAGCAGCTCCCTACATTCCTATTTAAAGCAGACCAAGAGGACTAGAATCTTAGTTTATTGTTAGAGGAATGGCTGCAGCTTTGTATGCAGAAGGTTCAATCCCCAGAGAAGGCTGGGAGTGTCCCTTTCTTGAAACCTTGGAGAGCCACTGCCAGCCAGTGTAGGCAGTGCTGAGCTAGGTGGATCCATCCATCTGACTGAGGAGCAAAGGAAACTCTCTTCCACCATATAAACCATCCACACAGCTGCAAATAAAACGTTTTAAGTGTGTGGTAAAGTGCATTATACAAATTTGACACTAGGTGGCGATGGTGGGCAATGGCAAATTCAATATACTTTTCAAAACGCTTTTTTAGAAAAGCATTTTCACAGCGTTTTTTTAAAATATGTGTCTAGATTCCACCTTTGTTTAGCACCATGAGGACTAGAATCTTGCTTTGTTTTTAGGGAAGGGCTGTAGCTTAGGGGTGAAGCACCGGCTTTGCATGCGAAGGGCCCCACATTCAATCCTCAACGGCCTTTCCAGGCAGGGCTGTGAAGTATCCCTTACCCGGAGAGCTGCTGCCAGTCAGTGCAGGCAGTGCTGAGGTAGATGGATCAACGGCCTTTGTGTCTCAGGTGCAATACAACTACAGACACACCAGAAATACCACAAGTGTTAAAAAACAACAACCCCAAACCCATGTCTTTCCCTCACACACTCATGCCCATCCCAGCACCCCTACAAACCGGTCCTCTGTTCCGACGGGGCACCCATAAAAACTGCTCGTAGGCTGACTCACACCGCTTTACAATGGGAGTCAGCCAAGGCTCAGGTGCCCAAACCGGCACCCAGGTGCCTGGCATGCACTGATCAGGTGCCAGGAGCCCAGAATAACCCCCGTTTATTGGGTGCTAATCACCACTGCCAGCGCTGCCGGCCCCTGTTAAACACAGGCTTAGAGGGCGGGTATTTATTTTAGTCCTTTCCTCACCCATCTAGCCCAGCATCCTGTCCTCACAGGGGCCGACCAGATGCCTCAATGGGAAACCTGCAAGCAGGATTCGAACACAGGAGCCCTCTCCCCTCCTGGGGAGCGACTGGGATTCAGAGCCATGGCTGCCTCCAACCATGGTGGCAAAGTGTAGTGGTTAGTAGCCATCGATAGTCCTTTCTTCAATCCAACCCAACCCTCTTTTAAAGCGGTCCAAGTGGGCAGCCATCACTGCCTCTGGTGGGAGGGAGTTCCATAGTTTAACTCTGCGCTGCGTGAAGAAGGACTTCCTTTTACCTGTCCTGAATCTTCCAGCAGTTCCAGTGTTAGGAGAGAGGGAGAAAAGCTTTTCTCTAGGCCAGGCATCCTATATAATAATCTCCCTATGTCCCTGCGTCCACCGTCCGTGTGTCAGTGGAAATTTCCACTGCGCATGTCCCAGACGGACGCAGGGATTGGACGACGGGAAAGGGGGGCGTGTCTGTGGTCCCGCCCTCGCCCGCCCGCCCGCCAACGACCCACTCACTCACACACACACACCCGCCAGCCCCAGAGAGACAGAGCGGCGGAGGAGGCGGCCGTGCGCGCTTGAGGGGCGAGTCGGAGCGAGGCAGTTGGCGCTTCTAGCGGAGGCCTTTCCCGCCGCCACGGGCCCGCCCAGGATCCTCCGCCGCCTCCAACTCCTCCTCGCGCGCCGCCGCGGCCGGACGATCTCCAGGCGCGGCCTTCCCTCCCCCAGGAGGCCGTGGCCGAGAAGCCGGGAGAGAAGGAGGCCCCCCGTCCGGCCCATGCCCTTCCCTGCGCGCTGCCCAGCCGGCGGGGGTCCAAGGCGAGCCCGTTTTTTAAACGGGCTTAATATACTAGTGAATTTATAAACATCTTATCATGTCGCCTCTTCCTTGCCTTAAAAAGTCCCAAACGCTGTAACCTTTCCTCAAAGGGGAGTTTGCTCCATCCATGGCAGGAGACCTTTTTTCTAAGCACACCTGCAAAGCACACCTGAGGCCTGAGTGAGAGCTGGACCATAAAGAAGGCTGATCGCCGAAGAATTGATGCTTTTGAATTATGGTGATGGAGGAGAATCTTGAGAGTCCCATGGACTGCAAGAAGATCAAACCTCTCCATTCTGAAGGAAATCAGCCCTGAAGGACAGATCCTGAAGCTGAGGCTCCAAGACTTTGGCCACCTCATGAGAAGAGAAGACTCCCTGGAAAAGACCCTGATGTTGGGAAAGATGGAGGGCACAAGGAGAAGGGGACGACAGAGGACGAGATGGTGGGACAGTGTTTTCGAAGCCACCAAAGTCTGACCAAACTGCGGGAGGCAGTGGAAGACAGGAGTGCCTGGCATGCTCTGGTCCAGGGGGTCACGAAGAGTCGGACACGACTAAACGACTAAACAACAACAACATGATTCCCTGATTTATTTTTACCCTGCCTCAAGGCGGGATGCTGGACTAGGTGGGCCATTGGGCTGATCCCAGGAGGCTGTCTTTAGGCATCTGTGATCAAATCCTCCTTGGGGGCTTCCCTTGGGGCATCTGACTGACCCTGGTGAGAGCAGGAGGCTGGGCTGGATGCTTCCTTCTTCAGAGATGTGCGTTCCATAGGTGCCCTAGTGAGTCCCATGACCGAGGACCCCCCCCCCACACGATGCCACCTTCTGAATGGACAGCGTTATAGAGACCCTAACTTGGGACTGTATCCTGCCCGGGTAGAGTAAGAAAGAAACAGCGCAGGTCCTCCCCCCCCCCACCCGCAACTCTGCTCCACCATCCCCCGCTTCGCTACAGGGCTGTCCTGATGAGACTTGCAAGGGAATTCAAAAGGATTCCCCCCCCACCGCCCGCCACTGCCGCTGCGAAGGTGCCGTGTCCCCCAGAGCAAAGTCGACTCTCTCTTCCTGCTGTTTCATTCCTGCCATGGAAAACATGAACACTCATAAATCACTTGTCTTGTGGGGGAACAGCAGCTCAGCCCCCTCCTGTCAACGTCCCCCTCCAGCCCCTCCACGCTCCCCTGCTCACACCTGGGGGCCCCCCCCTTTCCTGATCCACCCTCAAATGGAGGCCATGTGGGCAACCGAAGGGGGCTCAGAACATCAGAAGAGCCCAGCAGAATCAGGCCAATGGTCCATCTGGAGAGCCAGTGTGGTGTAGTGGTTAAGAGCGGTGGACTCGTAATCTGGTGAACTGGGTTCGCTTCTCCGCTCCTCTACATGCAGCTGCTGGGTGACCTTGGGCTAGTCCCACTTCTCTGAAGTCTCTCAGCCCCACTCACCTCACAGAGGGTTTGTTGTGGGGGGGGGGAAGGGAAAGGAGAATGTGAGCCGCTTTGAGACTCCTTCGGGTAGTGATAAAGTGGGAGATCATATCCAAACTCTTCTTCTTCATCATCTGGTTCGGCGTTCTGCTCTCACAGTGTCCAAATACCCCTGAGATCCTAGGAATGGAGACAGACTGCCTCTGCATCTGGAGGTTCCATAAGAATGTCAGAAGAGTCTGGCTGCTGGATCAGGCCAAAGGGCGTCCACCTAGTCCAGCATCCTTTCCTCACAGGGGCCAAGCGGATGTGTTACAGCAGGCACAGGCAAACTCGGCCCTCCAGATGTTTTTGGGACTACAATTCCCATCGTTCCTGACCACTGGTCCTGTTAGCTAGGGATGATGGGAGTTGTAGTCCCAAAACATCTGGAGGGCCAAGTTTGAGAGCAATGTGTTACAGGAAACATCCAAGCAAGACCTGAGCACAAGAGCCCTCTCCCCTCCTGCGGTTGTCAGAAGCATCGCTGTCTCAGACTGTGAAGGCCCAGACCAGCCATCCTGGCTAGGAGACATCGACAGCCCTCTCCTCCTCCCTGAATTTTTCTAATCCTCTTTTCAATCCATCTTAGGTTGCTGGCCATCACTGCCTCCTGTGGCAGGGAGTCCCACAGGCTCATCCAAACTTCCTTTCGTGCCGCATTTCTAGGCACAGGTGTGTCCTTTAATGTTCTGTCTCCGTGCACCTTCCTTTTGCCACAGCGGTCCGTGGATCGCCCACATTGCTGCTTGTTGTGATTCAGCGTTAAAGACCGGGTTTTCACGGGGAAAGAGCCCAGGCGAAAATAAAAAAGCACTCTGGCATGGTGCTTTAAAGTGCTAGAAGGAATCATAGAGTTGGAAGAGATCCCCAAGGGTCATCTAGTCCAACCCCCTGCAATGCAGGAATCTCAACAATGCAGGGCAAACGGTATGTGGGACTTTCTTTTATCCATTCTGAGTCTTCCAGTACAGTGGTACCTTGGTTCTCAAACTTAATCCGTTCCGGAAGTCCGTTCCAAAACCAAGGCCCGCTTTCCCATAGAAAGTAATGCAAAATGGATTAATCCGTTCCAGACTTTAAAAAACAACCACTAAAACAGCAATTTAACATGAATTTTACTATCTAACGAGACCATTGATCCATAAAATGAAAGCAATAAACCATGTACTGCAGACACACAATCAATCAATCAATCAGTAGCTGAACTGGGCTCCACACAGTCACAAAAACAAGACAAAAGGAGCAGCAAAAACAAAAACGCAAAATAAATAGCAAAAACAGACAGAGCTCAGTGTAACACTCAAAACGGAAATGTGGCACTCAAAACGGAGCACGTTCGGCTTCCGAAAAATGTTCGCAAACCGGAACATTTACTTCCGGGTTTGCAGTGTTTGGGTTCCAAGTTCCAGTTACAGGTACCGGTAGGTAGCCGGGTTGGTTGAAACTATGGGTATTACTCAGAAGGGTGGTGGGAGATGGGTGATTGACTCAATGGGTATGGTAAACCTGTTGACGACTGTTAACACAACCAATTGCAGCCGTTAACAGTCGTCAACAGGTTTACCATACCCTTGAGTCAATCACCCATCTCCCACCACCCCTCTGAGTAACACCCCTCCCACCCTCTCACTATATATAAGGGTCCGGTGACTTCTGTCTCAGTGTATCTGAAGAAGTGTGCATGCACACGAAAGCTCATACCAAGAACAAACTTAGTTGGTCTCTAAGGTGCTACTGGAAGGAATTTTTCTATTTGGGTTCCAAGTTGTTTGAGTCCCAAGGCGTTTGAGAACCAAGGTACCACTGTATTCAGCTTAATGGGATTCCCAGGAGTTTTCATGTTATGAGAGAAGCAGAAAGCTTTTCTCTCTCTACTTCTTTCATGCTGGGCATAATTTTAGAAACCTCTGTCATGTTGTCTCTTCCTCACCTAAAAAGTCCCCAAAGCCACCACTTTTCTTCCCTGGTTCCCCTTTCCTCATCTTTTGGTCAGACCCCACCTGGAATACTGTGTCCAATTCTGGGCACCACAGTTCAAGAAGGATACTGACAAGCAGGAACGTGTCCAGAGGAGGGCAACCAAAATGGTCAAAGGCCTGGAAACGATGCCTTATGAGGAACGGCTTAGGGAGCTGGGTATGTTTAGCCTGGAGAAGAGAAGGTTAAGGGGTGATAGGATAGCCATGTTCAAATATATAAAAGGATGTCATATAGAGGAGGGAGAAAGGTTGTTTTCTGCTGCTCCAGAGAAGCAGACACGGAGCAATGGATTCAAACTACAAGAAAGAAGATTCCACCTAAACATTAGAAAGAACTTCCTGACAGTAAGAGCTGTTCGACAGTGGAATTTGCTGCCAAGGAGTGTGGTGGAGTCTCCTTCTTTGGAGGTCTTTAAGCACAGGCTTGACAGCCACCTGTCAGGAATGCTTTGATGGTGTTCCTGCTTGGCAGGGGGTTGGACTGGATGGCCCTTGTGGTCTCTTCCAACTCTAGGATTCTATGATCTTTTCCCAATTCTACAATCTCCTCCTTGAGGCGACCAGAACTGCACACAGTACTCCAAATGCCACAAATTTGTATAACAGCATCATGATATTTCGCGCACACACAATGCGCAAGCTTTTGAGTTTCACTGAACAGTTCAGCCTGCAGAATCTCTGGTATGAACAACGTAGGGTGCAGCGCCCGGCAGCCCAAGCCTTTTCGAGGTGACGTTGCAAACGTCGGTCAATTCCACTTTCTCGATCCCCTCCCCCTAATCTTAAATCCAGCCATTCACATTTCCACACCTGTTTGTGAATTATTATTTTTAATTCCTCATGAAAATTCACCAGCGTTTTCATGTGAATTTATCACAGTATACAAAAAAAAAGCACGCAGATTCATGATCGCGGACATAAAAAATGTTTTATATTACGGAGAATGGCAAATGTACATATTTATACCGCAGCCAAAATCACATGCAAAACTTCTTTGTCTTGTGCCTGGAGAAGAAATCAACCCACGAATTGTTTTCAGGCTGCAAATGATACGGGAAATTCGTGCTAGAAAGCGATGGAGGTTTTTCACGAGGACTTTTAAAAATTGCAAAATGATGCAGGAAGGTAGAGGTTAGGTTAGAGAAGTCAGATAAGCCAGATATGTGAATTAGATAAATAAGGTAGAGGAAGCAAATAAAGGATTGTGAGCAGAAAGTGCAGGTGTGCTCGCGGAAAGACTTAACAGCAACATTGTGAAAGTTATGTGATGTCGCCGCAACAGACAAGCAAGACGAAAAACGTCGCTTTTGGGGAAGCCATGAACTGCAGCAGAATGGAAGCAGCCCTGCTGGGTGGAATGGAAAACAGTGGCCCCACAGTGCAGCCTGGCTCTCCCCTTGAGATCTCGGAGCTGCTGCCTGCCAGAGCGCGCAAGGTGATGGGCAACAGATCCGAGCAGAGACGGCCGTTTCAGACGTTCTGAAGGCTTTCCCGCCATCAGGGTGCTGCTGTGGGCAGGAGGGCATGCCAGGATCTGGGAGAAAGTAGGAGGGCAGTGGAATGGGGGGGGGGCAGAAAGCAACCCACCCTTTGTTGTGGCAGGGATCTCACTTGCCACACCAGAAAAAGCAGCCTGGCACCGCCTGGCAGGCGCTTAATCACAGTAATTACAAAGGCAATAAACTGTTTACTGAGAAAGCAACAAATTGCTGAACCTTTGAACGTCACTCGGGCCCCGGGCAGGACACACCACAACTGCTGCTTCCCAAGGGAGGCGCCAGGACATAGGTAAACGGTGGAACTCCCTTCCACTGGAGGCAGCGGCGGCCACCAACTCGGGCATCTTTAGAAGAGCATTGGGCAGATTTGTGGAGGGGAAGGCTTATCAGCGGCTACTGGTGACCCTGGCTCTGCTCTGCCTCCACAGTCGGAAGGGGCAATGCTTCCGAAGACCAGTTGCGGGAAACCGCTCTTGTGTTTGGGTCCTGTCTGTGGGCATCTCACTGACATCTGGTGGGCCTCTGCGAGAGAAGGATGCTGGACTAGAAGAAGGGTCATTGGCCTGGTCCAGCAGGCTCTTCTTACGTGTTCATGGAACATCCAGGCTCAGAGGCAGTCTATCCAGAACCCTATGGTCTTGGGGGTATTTGGCCACTGTGAGAGCAGAATGCCGGGCTAGATGGACCATTGGCCTGATCCTGCAGGCTCTTCTTAAGTTCAAACCAAGGCCATTTCTTTGCATAGCACAACAGCCAAGGCTCTCCGTGCCCCCAAAAGACCTGCACCATTGCTGCCAAGTAAGGTGCTGCTTTGCTGGGTCAGAAACCAAGGAGGCCCACCTGAGCGAGGGATGGTGAGCACCCAGGTGTTGCTGGACTCCAGCTCCCATCAGCCCCTGCAGCCAGCACCCTCCGGGGTCAGGGGCAATGCTGGGAGTCAGAGCCCAGTCGCCTGCCTTCCTTCCTTCCTTCCTTCCTTCCTTCCTTCCTTCCTTCCTTCCTTCCTTCCTTCCTTCCATAAAATGTATACTCTGCTTGCTCGTTAAAAAACCAACAAACCATAAACCATCAAAGTGGTTTAGGAAAAGGATTCAGAAACAAGAACATTTCCAAAAAGAAGAATTAACAAGAATAATGTAAGACCTCCAGCAGCTAAAATAGCAACCGGCTGAAAGCAGAGCAAAATGTTTTTGGTGACCAGCCAAGAGAGAATACAGGGAAGGTGACCACCTGCTGTCAAGAGGCAGGGAGTTCCAAAGTATAGGCATTGCCATCTGTTGATGGGCTGCAGCTGCCACGCTGGCTGATGGGATGTGTAGTCAGCAACAACTGGAAGGGCCCCAGCTTTCCCAGCCTGCCCCAGAACGGCAGGTCAGGAGGCTTCAGTTTTTGCTTACGGATTCAGCACACAAAGCATTTGTGCCTCGTCAGAAGCAGAATCACTAAATGCCCCATTAAGAGAAAACCATCTGATTCCAGCTTAGCTTTGGAGTCGCCTGCGTTTCCGGTCCTCCGGGTGCCTTCCTTCCCCCTCTCCTCTTCCTCGGGCAAATCATCTGAGGAATTAATTTTGATTCATTAAGACGGGCAGGAGTTCTCAGGGGAAGAGGGGAGGGTGGGGCCACATCCCCTCCCTTCCCTCCATCAGGCGGTTGGGTTAATTTTCTCTGCAGGATCACAGCGCACAGAACATCAGAGGATGTGTCTGGGTGCAGGGTCAGGCTGAAGGGGCTCCACTCGCCCAGCCTCCTGGTCTCACCGTGGGAGATGCAGCTACAGGCAGAGGCGTCTCAAGATGCTCAGGCAAATTCACAGAGGAGAATTGGAGGAAGGATGTCTCCAAGGAGGGGTCCTTTATTTTGGTCCCCCTTTGCTTTTTTCACATTGGCCATTGAGCTTCAGAAACCTGGTGTCCTTAAGACTGCTCCTGGGAAAAGGCAGCACCCTCAGAACATAGGAAGAGCCTTCTGGATCAAGCCCAAGTGGCCCATCTAGTCTAGCATCCTGTTCACACAGGGGCCGAACAGATGGCCCCAAGGGAATTTGCAGGATTTGAGCAAAAGAACAACACTCCCTCCTCCTGTGGTTTCCAGAAGCCTTGCAGCCTCCAGATGTGGCTCAAAGCCATTGATAGCCCCCCTCCTCCATTAATTTCTCCAACTGCCTCTTTAAAATTTCCAGGTTGGAATCCATGGCTGCCTCCTGTGGCAGTGAGTTCCATTGGTTAACCATGTGCTGCATGGATAAGGACTTTCTTTTCTCCGTCCTGAAATCCCCCAACGTTCAGCTTCAGGGGAGAGAGGAAGGGAAATTTCTCTCTACTTTCTCCATGAGTTTGCGTCATTTTGTATATTCTGTTCTCACAGAGACCAACCAGATGCACATTATGGAAAACCCGCAGGCGGGATCTGAGCACAAGAGCAACTCTCCCCTCCTGTGGTTTCCAGCGACTGGGATTCAGAAGCAATGCTGCTGCCTCCAGCTGTGGAGCCACCACAAAGCCTTCCTGGCTAGTAGCCAGCAACACCCCTCCATGAATTTGCCTAATCCTCTTTTAAAGCCATCTTGATTGATGGCCATCACTGCAGGGCTGATGATGGGGCAGTGCCGTCCAAAAAAAGCACAGGGCCCAGCAGGTCCAAAACGCGACCCACAGGCAAGTCCAGGGCCGACACTGCAGGGATGGTGTAGCTCAGCCAGAAGGAGGGGCTCAATTTGGAGAGGTAAAGGTAAAGGGACCCCTGACCATTTGGTCCAGTCGTGTCCGACTCTGGGGTTGCGGCGCTCATCTCGGTTTATTGGCCGAGAGCCGGCGTACAGCTTCCAGGTCATGTGGCCAACAGGACTAAGCCGCTTCTGGCGAACCAGAGCAGTGCACGGAAACGCCATTTACCTTCCCGCCGGAGCTGTACCTATTTATCTACTTGCACTTTGATGTGCTTTCGAACTGCTAGGTGGGCAGGAGCTGGGACCGAGCAACGGGAGCTCACTCCGTCACGGGGATGCGAACCGCTGACCTTCTGATCTGCAAGCCCTAGGCTCAGTGGTTTAACCCACAGCGCCACCTGGGTCCCTCGGTAATTTGGAGAGAAGGGGACACAAATTTGTGCCATTTCCAGAAAATGAAAGGTTCAAGAAGCAGACCTTAGAATTCAGTGATGGCTAACCTTGACACTCCAGATGTTTTGGGACTACAATTCCCATCATCCCTGACCACTGGTCCTGTTAGCTAGGGATGATGGGAGTTGTAGTTCCAAAACATCTGGAGTGTCAAGGTTAGCCATCACTGCCTTAGATACTCGGTCCTCCTCAAACCACACCTGAACCACCGATGGTGGCAGTGAAGGAGATCCAGGGATTGCTTCCTCATGAGGAAACCCCCTGATTCCCGAGGAACACAGTGGCTCGGAGACCACAGACACGTGCTCCGATCCTGGGTCTTTTGGTACCACCGTTCCTGAAGACATGGGGGTTCCGCTCCTTCTCTGTATCTATGGGCTCTTTGGTGGGTCTCTTCAAGGAGATCCTGCCTGTCCCCCAAGGTGCTCAGCCTCAGGAGGTGCCTGGCTGGTCCTCCAAGGACTCAGTTTCTGGTTCTGGGTCCCAGGGCTGGGCATGACACCAGTCCTCAAGGACCTCCCCTCTCCCTCCCTCCTCCTGGGTTCATCCTCACCCAGCCCAGCAGCTCAGCTGAAATATCAGGACTCAGCACCAGAGAAAACTGTTTCAAAATGCCTGCAGTCAGGCCGGTAGACAAACCCCGGTGGCGACTCGTAACGTGAACAAAAGGTTATAATTCCCATGGTTGGCAGGGTCACAAAGGAAGGAGAGATTTCTATCCATGGAAATGCAATCAGGATAATAGCAGTAATAATAATAGTAATGTCATAATGATAGACCAGAAAATATATTTGCACAGGAGTTTCTAGGACATAAAGGGGAAAATTGGATCCTTTGTTCTTTCAATTAGCATACGTTGAGGAGAGTATATCTCAAGGTCAGAACGTCAGAAGAGCCCTGCAGGGCTGGATCAGGCCCGAGGGGGGCACACCTAGTCTGGCCTCCTGTTCCCACAGAAGTCACATGCCCCTGAGAACCTAGGAATCAAGATAGACTGTCTCTGGAGCTGGAGGTTCCATAAGAATGTCAGAAGAGCCCGCTGGATCAGGCCAAAGTGGGAGCATCTAGTCCAGCATCCTGTTCTCACAGCAGCCAACCAGATGCCCCATTGGGAAATCTGAAAGCAGGATCAGAGCACAAGAGCAACTCTCCCCTCCATCAGTTTCCAGCAACTGGCAGTCAGAAGCATCACTGGAGGCAGAAAAGAGCCATCAATAGCCCTCTCCTCCTCCATCACTGCCTCCTGTGGGAGGGAGTTCCACAAGTCATCTCTGGACCTGGCGTCTTCTCCATTTCATCCCTACCGCTTCTCAGTGGTCTCATTTGGTTTCCAGGTCTTGTCGACACACAAACTGGCTGTGAATGTTAGAAGGAGTGGTGTTATTTAGTTATTTTTGTGCTGCATTTCTCTCCCACGTTTCCCTCCCAGGAGCTCAAGGTGGCTGGCCTGTGGTTCTCCCCAGCTCCTCATTTAATCCCCACAACAACCCTGCGAGGCAGGTTCAACTGAAAGAAGAGCTCACATCCAGTGAGAGCTTCGTGGCCGAGAGGGTGTGGGGATTCGAACCCTGGAACCTGGTCTGCCCTCTCACCACTTGGCCACCACTAGCCCTCCTTACAGATATTGCAGCTCCTCACCCACAGAGACTTTCCCCCAAGCTGTGCAAAGCCACAGGAGACAACAACAATTTGGGATGTAATCCCCTTTTACACCTTGGAACTCCCTGCCTATTGATATCAGGCAGACACCTTCCCTGCACACGTTTCAGCGCCTGCTAAAAATGCTTTTCATTTAGACAAAGCCTGTCCAGAAATTTATAAAGCTGATGCATGTTCTAATTTCTTTCTTTCTTTCTTTTTGACATATTCTGTTTCTTAAGTTGTTGTTAATTCTTCTTGATAATCTCACTGTTTTCTATCCTTTTCGTGAACCGCTTTTGTTGTTTACAATCAAGTGGTATGTAACTTTTTATGAAATGAAATAATAAGTGAACCATTTCCTCCCACTGACATGGGCGGGGGGGGGCAGGGCCGGATTTAGGTTTGATGAGGCCCTCAGCTACCGAAGGTAAGGGGGCCCTTTATATGTCCAGCTGTCCTTTGTCGACAACAAATTGTTACTGTTTTTTGTGTTGAATAGATGCTATATGGTAATTTATGAACCTAACAGGTATCTCAAACCATTTGCACATGCAGAATGTAGGCACCCTATATATAGAAAGGAGCAAACCAGTGATATTTTAGGGAGCAGGCTAGCAGGCGGGGCCCATGACTTACATCATAGGAGCCTACACAACACAAAACACTTGCTGTATGTGGGTTTTATTTTATTTGTTTTTTATCTTCTATTTTGGAAATGTACATCCAGTTTTTTTTCTTTAAATTTTTTTTGGGGGCCCCCAAGAGAGTGGGGTCCTAAGCTATAGCTTGTTTAGCTTATACGTAAGTCCGGCACTGCGGGGGGCAGGGAGGAGGCTGGAAAAGGAGCCTTAGACCCCATTTCCATTTGGGTTTGTGACATCCGTGACCATGACAGCCGCCCCTTGGTTGCCCGGATCAGCCCCTTCGATCCCGCGCCCTCCTGGGGGTGTGTTTCCCGGGGACCCAAAGGGCCGGCGCAGGTGGAGCAATGCAGGGCGCACCTTTCCCGGAGGACGTTGCGCGAGAGATAAAGGGCAAGCCCCAACTCCTCTCTCAAGGCACAGCAGCAGACGGTTGAGGGAGCTACGCCCAGGCGTGTTTCCCTGGAGGGGATCCCAGGCCGCTGCTCCGCAAAACACACACACACACACACACACACACCCCGTGCGCCATCGCAAGGGTGGCTGGCAGCAGGAGCAGCAGCAACGTCTCAATCTCCCTTCGGCAGGTCTGGATAGCTCAATTGGTTAGACCGGGGGTCAGCAAACTTTTTCAGCAGGGGGCTGGTCCACCGTCCCTCAGACCATGTGGGGGGCCAGACTATATTCTGGGGGGGGGAATATGAACACATTCCTATGCCCCACAAATAACCCAGAGATGCATTTAAAATAAAAAGACACATTCTACCCATGTAAAAACACGCTGATTCCCGTACCGTCCGCGGGCCGGATTGAGAAGGCGATTGGGCCGCATGTGGCCCCCGGGCCTTGGTTTGGGGACCCCTAGGTTAGACTATGGTTACCAGATTTTTTTCAATGAATCAGGAGGCACTTTTTGGGGGGGTTTTGGGAAGCTGAGTAGCAACAGGGAGTCAGTAGTGGGGATGCTGAGGCAAAAGACCCATGGGCACACCTGCATATTGTATAAAGGTGCAAAGCCCTTCTTTCGCACCCTGTGAAACATAAATGCACAGTTTTTTAAAAACTGGGCAACAGCGCGCCGCCCGCCCATGGCTCCTGAGCCTCCCCCCCCATCTCCTGCCCCCTTCCTCCTTTGTTTTGACTGATCGAGGGAGGCTCGGGAGTCACGGGTGGGCGGCTGTTGCCCAGTTTCTTAAAAAACTGTGCATTTATGTTTCGCAGGGTGCAAAAGAAGGGCTTTGCACCTTGCCTGGCAGAGAAACCACACGCCTTGTGCCCCTCCTGGGCAACACCAGCCCGCCCGTGACTCCCGAGCCTCCCCCGATCTGTCAAAATAAAGGGGGAAGGGGGCAGGAGATCTGTACCCCCAGACGTCCCTGGTTCCCCTTCGGCAGTGACGGCGGCAATGAGCAGCTCCTGAAGCCAGCTGCTGAGGCTGCCGCTGCCATGTTTCCCGGGGACAGATTTGCAAATCTGGGGACATCTGGTAACCCTAGGTTAGACCACAGTGCTGAATAACAGTTCTAGGACTGGCTATTAGACATGATGCCTATATTCTCCCTCCTCTGAATGCCGTGCCCGAGTCTGGCTTGGGGGGCATTTGGTTGGCTCCTCAGAGGCAAAGAGGTTGGGCACCTTTGGAGCTGCTGCAGCTGCTTCAGGGCTCTTCTTAGGATTCCTAAGTGGAGCTCCCATGGACAGGGCTAGCCTACCTTACAATCATTGACTCATAGAATCGTGGAGTTAGAAGGGATCCCAAGGGTCATGGAGTCCCAGAGTCGTTTTTAGGACCCAGCTTTTCATGTTTGTAGAATCATGGAATTGTAGAGTTGTAGAGCTGGAAGGGACCCCCAGGGTCATCTAGTCCAGCCCCCTGCAATGCAGGAATCTCAGCTAAAGCACCCCTGACAGATGGCCATCCAACCTCTCCTTTAAAACCTCCCAGGAAGGAGAATCCACCACCTCTCGTGTCAGACCATTCTACTGTCAAACTGCCAGAAAGTTTTTTCCATGTGTTTCGTTGAAATCTCCTTTCTTGTAACTTGAAGCCATGGGTTCGAGTCCTACCCTCCGGAGCAAGAGAAAACAAGCTTGCTCCCTCCTCCATGTGACAGCCCTTGAGATATTTGAAGATGGCTCTCCTATCTCCTCTGAGTCTCCTCTTTTCCAGGCTAAACACACCCAGCTCCTTCAACCGTTCCTCATCAGGCTCGGTTTCCTCTTGGTGGCCCTCCTCTGCACAGTTTCCAGCGTGTCCCACAGAATGTCCAGTTTTAACCCTTATTTTGACCGTGCAATGTATTTTATTTTGCTTTTAATCCATTTTATGTGTTTTATCTTTTGAAATGGCTAATAATATTTGTATTCACATTTTAAATTATGTGTGATTAGAAGCACCCGTCTCAGGTTGGGCAGTCCATGTTCAGTGGAGCAGCTCTAGCGGGTGGATGCTGGACTTTGGGGTCTAAAATCCAGGGCCTCCCACCTAGCGAAAGAGTAGCAGAGGGTGCCTGGCATCAGCCTCTAGACCAGGGTGGGCCTGGCAGGGCTGGCGTGCGTGTCTGATGCATCCTCTCCAACTTCCTTTTCATCTTATTCATTAATAAGCTTTATTGGGGGGGGGGGAGTCTCTCCCAGCAGTTTTGCCTAAAACGGTATAAAATATCTCAAAACATAGCACTAAAAGTCAGACTTTAAAAACAGCAGACGTCATAAAACTATCAAAACAGAATGTTAACAGACCTTTGCTGTGATTCCTGCCTTGTGGGGGGGGGGCTGGACTAGATGCCTCTTGGGATCTCTTCCAGCTCTATGGTTCTATGGAAATGGATCTTATATAATTACCTGCCAGGTTTAACCCCCCCACACACTTTGTTCCCCTAAACAGGGAGTGGGAAAGGAGCCTTCATGGCCTGAGACTTTGGAGAGCCGCTACCAGTCAGAGTTGGGAGAGAGGACAAAGAGTCTGACCTCACCGAAGGCAGCTCCTGGCGAGTCTTGCGGTAATGGCCGTAACTCAGTGGTCGGGCCCCTGCTTGGCATGCAGAAGGCCCTGCTTTAATCCCCCACAGCATCTCTAGGCAGAGCTGGGGGAGGGGAGAGAAACCCCTGCTGCCAGTCAGTGTGGGTAATACTGAGCTACATTGACCAAAGTTGTATCAAGCAGCTTCCTATGTTCCTCTTTATTTAGAATCATGAGGACTAGTAGGTTTTTAGAGGGCAAGAGATGCAGCCTAGTGGCAGAGCCCCTGCTCTGCATGCAGAAGGTCTCAGCTTTGATTGCCCGCAGGTAGGACTGGGAGAAACTCTGGAGAGCTGCTGCCAGTCAGTGTCGATAATGCTGAGCTAGATGATGGTATAAGGCAGCTTCCTGTGCTTCAAACCTCCATTCGGAACCACGAGGACTAGAATCTTGCTTTCTTTTTAAAGGAAGGGCCATAGTTCAGTGGCAGAGACCCTGCTTGGCATGCAGAAGGTCCTGGGCTCAATCTCCTGGCAGCATCTCCAGGTAGGGCAGGAAAGTCCCTGCCTTCCTGCTGCTCTTGCCAGCTTGCACCAGGCCACCAGAGTACCTTGTGTCCAAAGGGGGCAGCTCCCTGCCCCAAGGAGCATACAGAACCCAGAGGAAAGGCATAACAAAACACCCAAAACAAAACAACAACAACAACTTTATTATTTATATGCTGCCCAATTGACTGGGTTTCCCCAGCCACTCCGGGTGGCTTCCAACAAAATACTAAAACAAAAACTACAAATGCAAATTGCACATTAACAGATAGCCCTTAAGAACAATTTCTAGCAACCCCACCCGCCCCAACTGAAACAACACCCACCTGAGTTAAAACCCCATCCCCATTAAAACCATAATTTTAGCGCAAGGGGTCTGGACCCACACCCCCTTTCCACCCCCAAAGTTGTGGGACGCCTAAGCTGCGATCCCTGACTTGCAGCGGGTTGGACTAGATGACCCTTGGACCCCCTTCCAACGCTGCGATTCTATGATGCTATGGGAAGGGGGAAGGAGGTGCGCAATTGCCTCTGTCAGGCGCACGCAAGTTTAGCGACAGGCTGGCCCCGCCCCACGCCTTCAGCCCACCTGCGGAGGGTCGAGCACCTGCCCAGGTGACCCTCGAGAGCTCATCCCCACTAGGAAAGTTGAGAGGCAGGGGGAAGCGGGAGCCTTCTCCTTCCCAGTCACTGTTTCCCCGGCTTTCTTGGAGGCTCGATTGCCCAAGGCTAGGAGTTGCTGATATCATAATTGCCGCCTTGCCTCCTTCGCCAAATGCCTCTCCGCCTCACCTGCAGAGCGCACCAGTCTCCTGGCTCCCACAGCGCGGAGAGTCGCTGAGCCGTGCGCGCCGCAGCAGCAGAGCCACCCAAGGGCGCCTCCCGGAGCAGAGCGGTAAGCAGAGCCCTCTCCGCCGCCCCCTCCCCAGCTCCCCTTAACCCGGCGGAGGGAACGGGGCCCCAAGGCTTCTCCGGCTTCCCGGCGGCGAGGTAAGCAGACTCTTGGCACTCTGTGTATGCTTGGGAGACGTGTTGTTCGCTAACTTCTAGGAGGCGGGAGAAACTGCTCTAGGGGGAGCCTTCCGCTTTCTCCAGGAGGATCCCGAAACCCTTCCGTAATTCTAAAGTTTGGCTGTTCCCGTCACTTGGGGAAGGAGCCTGTGTGACGGATGGATGGCGCATCCCCGTTGGTAGCTCTTATTCACCGCGGTGGCATTTTTGCAGGTTGCGGTCAACTGGCCATCTGACCTCACGTTCCCAGAACTTTGCTGTTCAATTGCCAAAGGAAGACCCGGCAGCGGTTGAGTGTTGAGGGATTATTTATTTTGGTGGGGAGGAGGACCGACGGTTCAAAGAAACAACTTTTGGAGTTCCAGAATTCCTTCCTTGGAAGGGACCACCAAGGGTCATCTAGCCCAACCCCCTGCAGTGCAGGAATCGCAGCTCAGAGACGGGGTGGGTGGCTGAGGCAGAAGGCCCCGTTTAAAAGATTGCTGCCCCTTCCATCATTCCTTCATCATGCGATGGACTTGGGGAGAGCCAGAAATCAGTCAACCTGGCGCCCTTCAACTGCTTTGGAGACCCCAAGGCAGCTACCCAGCTGTTGTGTTGAGCCCACAAACATCTGGAGGACCCCAAGCCGGCAAAGGCTCAGAGGAATTCTCGGAGCAAGAGCCAGAGGGGTGAGGTCCCGGCAGGAGGAGACCATTCTGGTGCAAAGGGGCAAAGGAAAGCTTGGCATGTTTGGGATGGTCACTTTTCTTCTGGTGACCAGGGGGAACCGATTTGACCAAGCCAGACACTTGGCTCCATTCAGCGCAGTGTTGCCGACTCTGACCAGCAGCAGTGTTTGCCTCCAGGCTTTCAGAGGCAGGTTGTTTTTTCCTCCGCCTGCTTGGGAGGGACGGGGAACCTTCTCTGCGTGCAAAGCAGGTGCTTTTGCCATGGAGCTGCCACGCTTCCCTGAAGCATAAAGTCCTCAAGCTCCGGAAGGAGAGCTGGTTTAATGAGCCACACAGGGAAGTGCTTTCGACTCAGCCTCCAGGGTCTTTCCTAGCCGTACCTGGGGTGGTCTCTATGCAAAGGTGGCACTCTGCCACTGAGCAAAAGGAAATGCCCGGGCAACCTCCTACCTGGGCACTGGCCAGCTGCCCACCCCTTGACTTGGAGAGTGTTAGAGCAGCAAGGGCCAGTGGTGGGCTTGGCAACATTGCCAGCTCCTCAGCCAGTGCCCAGAGGTGAGCTAGTGTGGTGTAGTGGTTAGAGCATCGGACTAGGACACAGGAGAGACCAGGGTTCAAATCCCCACTTAGCCATGAAGGTCTCACCTTGGGGGCCACGCACTGCCCCTCAGCTTCACCCACCTCGCAGGGTTGTGGTGGGGATTAAATGAGGAGGGGTAAGTCATGGATGTCACCTGGAGCTCCTTGAGGAAAAGGACAGGATATAAATGCCCTCAGTCTCTCCTTGCAACTGCACCAGTTGCAGAACGGCCCTCAAGCCGTCGCTCAGAGGATTGATCGATGGATGGATTTTACTTATATGCCTCTTTTCCACAATGAGCTTTGAACAGCTTACAGCAACCTTTCGAAACAGAGCATTGAAAATACAGATCTACAAAACATGGAGCCGATCAGTAAATCCAAAAACGACAAAAGCCAATAGTTTGGCAAACAGAACAAATTCAGTATTGCAACAGATAAAACAGAATAAATTACAACAACAAAACGATCTAGGCTTAAGTACATAAATACAAAAGTAAAAAAGAGTTACGGTAAGCTCTGTTCCGACTTCAGATGCCACGGAGCACCTCAAAGCGGGCAGGTGCCTGGCGAGGCGGCTGCCAAACCGATGCACCTTGCTCTCCACTGGCAGCAGCCTCGCCACGCCAACAGGTGCACAGAGTACCAGGGGAGCTCATGCCACACCCCACCTTTTGCTCGGCTCTTCATCCAGAGGGAAGGAGGCAGGCCCAGGCAGGCATCGGAAGCAGGCTCTGTGCGGATGGGAGGATTGCAACAGGGAACCCAGAGGCAGGGCTGGGCACTCACCTTTGCGGCACGCTGGAGCTCTGCAGGTCTCCAGTCCATATCGGGGCAAATCGTGGGCAGCAATCGTTCCGTGGCTTTCCAAGCCCCCTCTGCTCTCCATCAAGTGACGGAGAAAGGCAGCTCAAATGATTGACAGGGTGGAGCAGCTCACCTGTGAAAATAATAATAATAATAATTAATAATAATTTATTTATTCCCCAGCCACTCTGGGAGGCTTCCAACAGAACATTAAAATGCAATAATCTATTAAACATTTACAGGTAGATAGCCGTGTTGGTCTGTCATAGTCAAAACAAAATAAAAAAATTCAAAAATTCCTTCCAGTAGCACCTTAGAAACCAACTAAGTTTGTTCTTGGTATGAGCTTTCGTGTGCATGCACACGAAAGCTCATACCAAGAACAAACTTAGTTGGTCTCTAAGGTGCTACTGGAGGGAACTATTAAACATTAAAAGCTTCCCTAAACAGGGCTGCCTTCAGATGTCTTCTAAAAGTCTGGTAGTTGTTTTTCTCTTTGACATCTGGTGGGAAGGCGTTCCACAGGGCAGGTGCCACTACCGAGAAGGCCCTCTGCCTGGTTCCCTGTAACCTCACTTCTCGCAGTGAGGGAACCACCAGAAGGCCCTCAGCGCTGGATCTCAGTGTCTGGGCCGAAAGATGGGGGTGGAGACGCTCCTTCAGGTATACAGGACCGAGGCCGTTTAGGGCTTTCAAGGTCAGCACCAACACTTTGAATTGAGCTCAGAAACATACTGCTCGGAAACGTGCCGGGAAAAGAGACTGCACTAGTTTGTAGACCTGTGGAGTTGAGAAGGGACCTCCAAGAGTCATCTAGTCCAACCCCCTGCAATGCAGGAATCTCAACTGAGGCATCCATGACAAGCGGGGCCCCCACCTCTGCTTAAAAACCTCCAAGGAAGGAGAGCCTGCCACCTTCCGAAGGAGTCTGTTCCGCTGTCAGACGGCTCTTGCCATTAGAAAGTTCTTCTTGAGCTCTAGTCAAAATCTCTGGGTTCGAATCCTCCCCTCCTGGTCAGGAGTAAACAAGCTTGCTCCACCCTCCATGGAACAACCCTTTGGATATTTGAAGATGGCCATCGTGCCACCTCCGTCATCTCTTCTCCAGGCTGAAACATCCCTGACTCCCTCACAAGGCCGGTGTGGGTTTTGCTTATTAGTTCAGAGCAAGTAAGAGAGGGCATCAAACAGGGTTACACATGGTGGTGGGTCGGCCTCTCTCATCCTACGAGAGCCCAAAGGCGTCACCCACCAAAGCTCAACATTAGAAGATTCAGGACAGGCAAAAAGACGATGGCATTCGCTGCCACAACAGCAACACTCCCCTCCTGAGCTGTTGTGCTCAGGGCATCTGCTTGGCTGCTCTGAGGACCGGATGAAGCTCTTACGTTAACTAGAGGATGCAACTTGCTTCGTCGGGGTTGTATCCAACATGAGTCATACTCAAAGTAGACCAGCCGAAATGATGTCCCAGAAGGTGGTGGACGCTCCTTCCTTGGAGGCTTTTAAGCACAGTTTGGTTGGACGGCTGTCTGTCAGGGATTCTCTAGCCGTGACTCTTGCATTGTGGGGTTGGACTAGATGGCCCTTGGGGGTCCCTTCCAACTCTAAAATTATCTAATTATATTAGTAATGTTATTATTTCATTCCATTAGTCGCTAAAAGACTAGCATAAAATTAATAGATTGAAGTAGGTAGCCATGTTGGTCTGACGCAGTCAAAATAAATTAAAAAATTGTCCAGTAGCACCTTAGAGACCAACTAAGTAGTTCTTAGTTGAGCTTTCGTGTGCATGCACACTTCTTCAGATACACTGAAACAGAAGTCACCAGACCCTTACATATAGTAGTGGGAGGGTGGGGTGGGGTATTACTCAGAAGGGTGGTGGGAATGGGAGATTGACTCAATGGGTATGGTGAACAAAAAATAACTTTAGCATATGTTATGCAATTTATTACAACTTATTACCAAACTTAAAACCATGGAGAGACCTGGTCTGAATAGAGACATTGGATTGTTATCTCATTATACATGATATAGCTATTTTTGGCCATCTCACCCCCTTGCTTTTTCCCGTAAGACCAATTGCAGTCGTTAACAGTGGTCAACAGGTTTACCTCACCTATCAGCCAATCACCCATTTGAGTAATACCCCTCCCCACCTTCTCACTATATATAAAGGTCTGGTGACTTCTGTTTGTGTATCTGAAGAAGTGTGCATGCACATGAAAGCTCAGACCAAGAACAAACTTAGTTGGTCTCTAAGGTGCTACTGGAAGGGGAAAAAATATTTTGTTTTAGCATATGTAATGAGACAAGAATATTCAGATATAGATTCTTGTCTCATTACATATGCTAAAGTTATTTTTGGTCATCTGCATACTATCCCTTGCTTTTTCCTGTAGGACTAATTGCAGTCGTTAACAGTCCTCGACAGGTTTACCATACCCATTGAGTCCATCACCCATCTCCTCCTACCTTTCTGAGAAAACCCCCACAACCTCTCCCACTATATATAAGGGTCTGTCTGGTGACTTCTGTTTCCCTGGATCTGAAGAAGTGTGCATGCACACGAAAGCTCATACCAAGAACAAACTTAGTTGGTCTCTAAGGTGCTACTGGACATTTTTTTTTTTAATTTTTAAAATAAAATTAATAGGTGCAACTTGCTGAGATCCATTTATATCAATTCAGAGGAGATCTTAGTCGGATGCAGTCTTCAGATCTAGTTATTTGTTTTAAATTAAGCCAAGGTCAGAGGCAGGAGGGAGGTGGATTTGTGGAGGCTGCCAAAACCAGCAGAAAACGGGCCACTGTTTGCCAAGAGAAGGAGCCAGGAGTGATGCAAAACAGGTTGACTTATAAAACATTTGGCACCTGCAAGCCAGTCACCCCGCTCTGTCTCCCAAGGCAGTCATTACAGAGAGACACCAGAGTGCCCAGTCGCCTGTAACTTTGGCCTCCTTTTTGAGATTTGTGACACCTACCTCTTGGCAGGTCCGCAGACTTCTGGCTGACAAATGCTGGGTGCACCCCCTCCACCCCAACAGCAAAATTTAGGAATGCAGGAAGCTGGCCTATACTGCAACACGGAGGGGGGGGGGCTCCAGGTTTCCAGGCAGAGGGTCTTCTCCTCAGCCCTGCCAGGAGACTAAGATCTCACGCTATTCTAGGCTGCATCAGCAGAAGCAATAGGGGAAGCCTTAGTCCTGCCCTCTTCTGCCTTGGTCAGACCACATCTGGAATGCTGCGTCCAGTTCTGGGCACCACAATTTAAGGAGGATATTGACAAGCTGGAAGGTGGGCAGAGGAGGGCGACCAGGATGATCAAGGGCCTGGAAACCAAGCCTGGTGAGGAACGGTTGAAGGAGCTGGGGATGTTTTGCCTGGAAAAGAGGAGACTGGAGAGGAGATATGGGAGCCATCTTCAAATATCTCAAGGGCTGTCACAGGGAAGAGGGAGCAAGCTTGTTTTCTCCTGCTCCGGAGGGTAGGACTCGAACCCATGGCTTGAAGTTACAAGATAAGAGATTCTGACAAAACATCAGGAAGAATTTTCAACAGTGGAAGTTTCTTCCTCCGGAGGTTGTAGACTGTCCTTCTTTGGAGGTTTTTAAGCAGAGGTTGGTGGCCATCTGTCATGGGTGATTTAGTGGTGATTCCTGCATTGCAGGGGGTTGGACTGGATGGCCCTCAGGGGTCCCTTCCACCTCTACAATTCTATGGTCAAGTGATAAAAAAGAGATGAAGGCACCTCATCCCCCATGCTGACAGTCTGGATTAAAAAAATCCTCCTGGGTGGCCAACTCTAGTGTAAATTGAGGCTCAGTCCTATCATTAAACAGGGTGCCATGTGTGTTTTTGGTAGGGGTCGATGCTGTTATGTGGGGTGCTGCCTCCCAGGAAGGATGGAACAAGGGGACAGGGGCACCAAATATTTTTGTGAATGTCCCATTCCCCCCTGCCACCCGCCTGGCTGCCCACCAAGTGTTTCTGGGGGATTTGAATTCAGAGGGATGTTCTCAGTTCCTGTGTAAGGGGATAGTGTAGAGTTGCCAAAAAAGAAAGTACAGAAAAGGGGCACCAAAATGATTTGGGGGATGGAGCGGCTTCCCTGCAAGGAAAGGTTGCAGCTTGTGGGACTTTTGAGTTAAGAGAAAAAGTGACATGATACATGTATAAGTTTGTAAAAGTAAGCTTGGCATCGGAACACCAGAACTCCTGGGCATCTAATGAAGCTGAATATTGGAAAATTCAGGGCGGATAAAAGAAATGACTTATTCATGAACCACATAAAAACTGTGGAACTCCCTGCTGCAGGAGGCAGTGACGGCCACCAACTTGGGTGGCTTTACAAGAGCCCAGGTGGCTCGGCTCTCCCTCTGTAATAGGAATTTTAAGGTCTTAGATATATAATAAATGTTCATAAATGTACCAAGCAAACACATACATAAATATATAAACCACATGTCTGAAACAGTACAGGAAGACAGTCCTAAAGCCATTTTGACTCTTTCCGTGACCTCAAATCTTCCTCTGCAGTTTGGATGGAAATGGGAAAAGCTTCCCCATTGTCTCTGTGCTTAAGGGCACATTTGGGGGTGAATAGGGTGAGCCTGTGACCTGGACTCAGGAATTACGTGTTTATCATCACAAAAGAATGGCCAGGCTCTCCAGGTAAACCCATTAACAGGATTCTGCTGTAGACCACCCCTTCTGTGATGTATGTATGATGTTTTGGGGGGTGGTCTTGAGCTACGGGGGGGGGGGGCAATTTCAAAAGTCTATATAGGAGCTGGCACACCATTGTTCTGGGTTCCTCCTCCCTCCTGCCTGTGGTGAGTGAGGACCCCGTTGCAACAGTTGAATAAAGATCAAGCATAGCTGCTTTACTTCTCAATTTTCTCTGGTTGGCCTCTGTTATTTCCTCCTACCAATGGAGGTCCTACAAAGGACTCTTATGTACCCCATAAGGGAATAAGGGCAGAGGCAGCAATGCTCCTGAAAGCCCGTTGCTGGAAACAGCAGGAGGGGAGAGTGATGCTCTTGCGCCCGGATCCAGCTTGGCGGTTTCCCCCATAATGGGCATCTGGTTGGCCCCTGTGTAGACAGGAGGCTAGACTAGATGGGTCCCATTTGGCCTGATCCCGCAGGCTCTCCTTAGGTACTTGGTGGTGATTTGGGGGTCCTGAAGGGGCAAGGGCAGCATTCATTGGAGGGAAACCTTTGGGGAAATTAATTGGGGCTACATGAACAGCAGGAGACACGGGTGGAGCTATGGGTTAAACCACAGAGCCTAGGGCTTGCCGATCAGAAGGTCAGCAGTTCGAATCCCTGCGACGGGGTGAGCTCCCGTTGCTCAGTCCCTGCTCCTGCCAACCTAGCAGTTTGAAAGCACGTCAAAGTGCAAGTAGATAAATAGGAACTGCTCTGGCGGGAAGGTAAACGGCGTTTTCGTGCGCTGCTCTGGTTCGCCAGAAGTGGCTTAGTCATGCTGGCCACATGACCCGGAAAAACTGTCTGCGGACAAATGCCGGCTCCCTTGGCCACTAAAGCGAGATGAGTGTCGCAACCCCAGAGTCATCCGGCGCTGGACCTAACGGTCAGGGGTCCCTTTACCTTTTGACATTAACAGCAGAGGACATTATCTCGGGGAGATCTGAGTTGGGACGAGCACAAACTGAAGGAATAAACTGGGGGATTCGGAGCGGACCTTGATTGGCTTGCTTTTGGCAAAATCTAAAGGCTAGATTTGCATCTCTGCATATAAATGAACTTATGCAAATTTGGGCCCTGCCCAAAATCTTATGCATACCCAGAAACTCTGTTGCGCCCCCATCCGCCTGACCTAGAGGTTTGCTCGTTGCTGATCTGGGCCCTGATTCAGTCCTTGGTATCTGCAATTTGGGCTGGGAGAATCCCTGGAGAGCTGCTGCCAGTCAGGGTGGCCGACACTGAGCTGGGTGGACCTCTGATCTGATGTGGTATAAGGCTGCTTCCTATGTGCCTGTTTAAGCCGGATCTTCATCTAGATTCACCATGAGGACTAGAGCCTTGCTTCCATTTCAGGGGCAGCGCCATCTCCAAGAGGGACAGGGAAAGACCCTCATATGAAACACTTGAGAGCTGCTGCCAGTCAGTGCAGACAACACTGGGCTTAATGGGTTTGATACAGTAGAAGTCATCTTTCGGTGACTCTCAAAACTGCTTTGCAAATGTGAATAGGAAGCCTCCGTTTCTCTTGACGCCCAACTGGGTTCATGTTTTATATTGCCAACAGCCCTGTGATCCTCGGACAAAAGGCGGTATAGAAATTTAATAAATAACAGCAATAATTTCAGCGCCACCCCCTGTTATGCCCCAGAAGGTCCCTAGCAAAACAAGGCAAACAGAGAGCCATCTCCACTGGCCACCTGCAATACAAATGTCTTTCTGGCAGGAAGAGCCGTTCAACAGTGGAGCAGATTTTCACTGGCACACACAAAGCAGCCGGCAGGCAGGATGGCATACGCCAAGGCCTGCCAGCTTGGGCGAGCCTCTCCGCTCTCTCCTCCTCCTTCCAGCTTGAAGAAATGAATTAAGTCGCAGGGAGAAGAAAAGGAAGATTAATCCTGGAGATTGCGCAGGCGAAATTAGCGGCAGAAGAAAATGACGAGGCTTTGATACGCCTTTCCCCCTCCGGCGCACAAAGGGCCACGACTTTCTCAGCCGTCGGCCCCCGAAGGGAGCAACGTGCGAAGGGATCAGCCCCCGTTTTCACAGGCTTATTCGCCCTGATGACGACAGCGGGTGGGTGGCGATTCCCAGCCTGCTCCTCCGGGACGGGGGCAAGGTGGGCAAACCCATTTCGCACACACACACACACACCCCAGAAGGGGAACCAGAGGCCAGAAATTGGGATAGTTTATAGATTCCTAGAATTGTGGGGTTGGAAGGGACCTCCCAGGGTCATCTAGTCCAACCCTGATCAATGCGGACATTGCAATGACCATAAAGGCAAGTCCCAGGACTGCAATCTGGGAAATACGAAAAACAAAATACACACAGAGAGAGAGAGGTTTAAATAGATTGAGATTTCAATCAGCCCTGGCAGAGTGGGTGTGGAGGGTGAATCACAGGCTTATGAGATAGCCCTTATACAAGCTGATTCTCGCAGCTTTGCAGAATCAACGCCGGCCTACTTTGCAAGACTGCAGAGATTACCGAGAGAGGTTTTGGACAGAGGCAATGCTGGATAGCGATGCAGGTGGCAAGATTTCAGAGCGGGGGGGGGCATCTTTGGCCCTCCTCCAGAGGCCATGGGGCACTCTACTCCCATCAGCAGAGAGGAGGGGTATTGGAGCCCAGCAATAACTGCCCTCGATTTAAGGAGCCGGTCACTGAACACAACTGAAGGTCTACCCCAGGGGTCAGCAACCTTTTTCACTAGTGGGCCGGTCTACCATCCCTCAGACCATGTGGTGGACCGGACTATACCTTTTTTTTGGGGGGGGGTGGAATGAACGAATTCCTATGCCCCACAAATAACCCAGAGATGCATTTGAAATAAAAGGACACATTCTACTCATGTAAAAACACGCTGATTCCCAGACCGTCCGTGGGCCAGATTTAGAAGGCGATTGGGCCGAATCCGGCCCACGGGCCTTAAGTTGCCTACCCCTGGTCTACCCAGATGTTTAGAAAGTTGGTGAGAGCTTTAATGAGCTTTCAGTCTATTGTTGTTTTAACTTTTTGAGAGTTGGATTTTTTCCTAGTGATAATATTATCACTTTCTTTGCAAACCATTTTGAGGGAGGCTTTTTACAAACAAAACAAGCAGTGCATAAGTTTTAGGAAGTAAATAGATGAGGTCGGCTGAAGGCCAGAAAAGGAGATTTAAAAGAATGGGTTATAGCCTAGCTTTGACTCAAAGTAGATCCTTTCAAAGGAATGGACCTAATGTTACTCAGTCCGTTGATGTCAAGATGCAGTAAGGAGGAGGAGGAGGAGGAGAAGGCGGTTTTCCTGTGGCTGCTAGCCAGGGGGGTTGTGTTCTTCCTCTGCTGTCAGAGGCATAAGAACAGGCTGCTGGATCAGGCCCAAACAGCCACATCTAGTCCAGCACCCTGTTCTCACAGTGGTCACACGCCCTCAAGAACCTAGGAATCTAGATAGACTGCCTCTGGAACTGGAAGCTCCATTAGAACATCAAAAGAGCCTGCTGAATCAGGCTAAAGCGTAGGAGGGAGTTCCATAGTTTAACCATTTAGTCCATCCTTTTATCAGTCCTGAATCTTTCCATATTCAGTTTTATTGGACGTCCACAAGTTCTGGTGTTGGGGGAAAGGGAGAAAAGCTTTCCGTTGTCCACTTTCTCAATGCCAGGCTTGATTTTACAAATGTCTATCAGGTCACCCCTTCCTCGACTTTTCGCTAAACCCCAAATTCCCAAACGCTGCTGCCTTTATTCATAGGTGAGTTGCTCCTCTGTCGCCTGGACCATTCTGGCTGCCCTTTTCTGATCCTTTTCCAACTCCGTTTTGAGGTGAGCTGACCAGAACTGTACCAGCCCTCCCGATGCAGCTGCATCCTAGATTTGTGTGATGATGGCATCATAATCCTGGCAGCCTCAATCGATATAAGATTAGGATGGTGGAGGTGAATAAGTCACCTGGCTGCTTGTCGCCTCCCGCACCCGGTCCCAGAAGCCTCCAACCGCCTGGGGCACCCTTGGCCTGGGATGGCGCCTGGCGCCTGTGTGGGCCGCCCTGAATGTGGCCAGGATGCAGATCCCTTGATAGCCTCCTCCATTCCCAGCAGCGATGGATGCCCCTTACCCAGAAAACAAGGCTCCCAGGCAACTGTGGCCGCAGCCTCACCAAGCCAACCTGCGCCCTGGGTCGCAGCAGCCCATCCATCCCACCCCCCGCTCCCTCCCTCCCCTCCTGCAGCGGGGCTGGGTCTTCCTGCCCTCCTGATGCCAGGGACTGCCAGCTCGCCCAGGCCTGCCTCGGCAGGTCCCGGCCAACCTTCTCCCTGCTAGGAGCGAGCGAGCGAGAGGCAGCCAAGAGAGGAGAGAGGAACCTGTTCTCCCAAGAATGCAGCAATGGCATGCCATTCATGGAAGGAAATCCCTCCCCGGGTTCCCTGGCTGGCTTACAGAAGAAGAGCCTGCTGGATCGGGCCCGTAGTGGCCCGGCTGGTCCAGCATCCTGTTCTTACGGTGGCCAACCAGATGCCTCTCCTGAGCACCAGAGCCCAGCAACTGGGATTGAGAGGCATTGCAACTGGGATTGAGAGGCATTGCAACTGGGATTCAGAGGCATTGCAACTGGGATTCAGAGGCATTGCAACTGGGATTCAGAGGCATTGCAACTGGGATTCAGAGGCATTGCAACTGGGATTCAGAGGCATTGCAACTGGGATTCAGAGGCATTGCAACTGGGATTCAGGAAGCATTCCTGCAGAGCCATTTGTGGCCAGGGCACCTTTTCTGTGCTCTGCGTTTATTAAGGGCTCAAGCGCCACAGAGGAGGAGGAGGAAGGAGTTGTTTCAGTCATCAAAAAAGCAAAGGCAAAGCGGACGGAGAGAAAAAAGCCCTCTTAAATGCACCAAGTCCCTACCCCAGCCCGGAGCAAGTCTCTCTGGGAGGCTGCACTTGCTTACTCACCAGCAGAGCAACTCCTTTGAGGCTCCTTCCCAGCCGATCCTCTGCTTTCCCAGGAGAGGCAAAATCCAGAGATAAGAGGACAGAGACAGAGGCTTGTGAATCATGCAAGGATCTGGGACTCATTTGGGGCTTTTTTAGGTTCAGGAAAGGGCGACCAAAATGATCAAGGGACTCCCCGCCACAGAAAGGTTGTGACGCTTGGGACATTTTAGTTTGGAGAAAAGGCGAGTGAGAGGGGCCACGAGGATCATCTAGTCCAGGGGTCGGCAACCTTTTCCAGCCGTGGGCAGGTCCACGTCCCTCAGACCATTTGGGGGCCAGACTATATTTTGGGAAAAAAATAATGAATAAATTCCTATGCCCCACAAATAACCCAGAGATGCATTTTAAATAAAAGGACACATTCTACTCATGTAAAAACACACTGATTCCCAGACCGTCTGTGGGCTGGATTGAGAAGGCGATTGGGCTGCATCCAGCCCACGGGCCTTAGGTTGCCTACCCCTAATCTAGTCCAACCCCCTGCAACGCGGGAATCTTTTGCCCAACACAGCACTCGAACCCACAACCCTGAGATTAAGAATGTTGGGCTTTACCAGCTGGGCTAGAGGTATATTAAAAATTATGACTGGCCTGGAGAAAGTGGACAGAAGGAAATTCTCCTCCTTCTCTCATGACACTGGAAGATTCAAGATGGATAAAAGAAAGTCCTTCTGCAGAGTTAAACTGTGGAACTCCTTCCCACAGGAGACAGTGATGGCCACTGACCTAGATGGCTTTAAAGGAGGATTGGGCAGGTCCAGGGAGGGGCAGGATCCATAGCAACATCGTGCACCTTTTTAAGCCCATGGGGACATTTGGATTTTTGAGTGAATGTCGCAGGCACCTCCCGCTCCCCCAGATTATTCCCTGCAGAAAGAAAGAACTCAATGGCCCAGTTTAATTTTTCAAAGGATTTGAGTCCAATCCAGCAGAGTCACCATCGAGGGGAAGGCGGAAACCACTCTTCCAACTTCCTCCTTCAGCTCTAAGTACTTTCCAAGTACGTGGGGCAGCATAAGTGGTGACACTTGTCTTAAAGACCACCAGATTTATCCTGTTCCCCAGTTTTCGTGGGCTAGAGTTCCCTCGGGTGGATCATAAATGATCACCGTCTGTTGGATATGGAAGAAGGGATGTACCGGTATAAAGTACTGTCAGGAGGGCAACACAATTAAAGCTGAAATGGCTGAATCATAGAATCCTAGAGTTGGAAGAGACCACAAGGGCCATCCAGTCCAACCCCCTGCCAAGCAGGAAACACCATCAAAGCATTCCTGACAGATGGCTGTCAAGCCTCTGCTTCAAGACCTCCAAAGAAGGAGACTCCACCACAATCCTTGGCAGCAAATCCCACTGTCAAACAGCTCTTACTGTCAGGAAGTTCTTCCTAATGTTTAGGTGGAATCTTCTTTCTTGTAGTTTGAATCCATTGCTCCGTGTCCGCTTCTCTGGAGCAGCAGAAAACAACCTTTCTCCCTCCTCTATATGACATTCTTTTATATATTTGAACATAGCTGAAATAGTTGTGGTTCCTGCATTGCGGGGGGTTGGACTAGATGACCCCGGGTGTCCCACTCTACAAGCCTATGATTCTATGACTGCAAAAGGAGCAGGAGGGCCATGTACGGGAGCCATAACATACACGCTCATCCTTGCCGCCTGCCATGCGCTGCTCATCCCTTTTGGGAAGGCTGGCTGGTGGCCGTGAGCCACGCCGGGAGGTAGCCTTCCCTGCTAATTATGTGCTGCCTACACCTGAGATGTCTTAGTCTCCTACCTGAAGAGCCAGCGAGGGAAGACAGGGGGGGCGGGGGGAGGGATGGGTGGCATTGGAGAAAAGGTTGCGTTGGGCTTTTTTCTGGCGGGGGTCCATGGTTGGATGGGCCGACTTATGCAGTGATGGGGCATCTCGCCTTCACGCGTCAAGAAGGGCTGTGGCTCAGGACACCTGCCTTGCATGTAGAAGGTCCCAGGGTCAAGTCCTGACAGCATCTCCAGGGAGGGCAGGGAAGGACTCCTTCCCTGAGACCCTGGAGAGCTGCTGCCAGTCAGTGTAGACAATACCTATGTTCCTATTTTGGTTTCATCCCTTGGTGTGTGTGTTGTTGTTGTTTTAATTATTCAGTTTCAGATTTCAGATATTCCCTTTTATAGGTTTTCAAAAAATCACTAAGGCAAAGAGTCCCAGGACCGGCAGTCACTGGACATTAGCGAAGCGTAGTAAATTAAATGGATCTCCCGTCCAGAAGCCACAGACTCTCCCCAGAATCCCAGATCAGTTGGGTCTGACTTTCCCTCACTTAGGAGGGTTACTCTGCACATGCTCCGTGGCACCTTGTGCCTTGCACGCTTCCACACATTCCACAGCCGAGTTCTGGGAATCAAGTTCCGGGCCTTCAGCCCTAGCCCTCTCCACCCCCCAGAGCCAACTTAGCTTGGGCTGCTGCCCCCCATCCCTTCTAGGTTCCCTCCCGGCTCTGCTACGATCCTGCCCATTCCTCGGCGCTCTCCGCAGCCTGCCAGTCTTTTTTCTCCCGACTCAGCTCCCCAGAACCCGGGTGCAAAAGATTCCCAAACCCGTCCCGCAGATCAAATAAAGGTAATTGCAACGCAGGATGTGGGCGATTCCCAGTGGGAGGGTAGGAGTGGTCCCAGGTGGGGCAGCAGAGGGAACGCATGAAAGGCACAGCACCAGGCCACACCCGGCATAAAACATGCTGCCGCAGCCAGAGACAGAAACCATTAGGGCGGGTCATTGCACACACCTTCCTCGTAAAAGGAGGAACATGGCACGGACCCAGGATGAGCTCACGGGAAGGGAAGGATCCCGGAGGAGGAGGAGGAGAAGGTGCAGGAGAGGATGGAGAGGTGAACTAATCAGAAATCTGCTCTTATTCCCTTATGGGGTACCGGTACACAAGAGCCTTTTGAGGTTCTCCATGGGAAGGAGTAAATTACAGAGGCCAACCAGAGAAAAACTGAGAAGCAAAATCTTTATTATATCTGTTGCAGCAGAGGCCCTCACTCCCAAAATGGAGGAGGGAGGAGGAACGCAGAACAATGGTGTGCCAGCCCCTATATAGACGAAATTCCCCCCCTCCCGCTCAAGACCACCCCCCTATACATCATACATACATCACAAAAAGGGGTGTAACCCAGGACCCCCTCCCAGATACATCACAGCTACATCATGAAAGGGGAGGTCTGGTAGCAGTCATCTGAGAATCCTTGACCCTCCACCCAAAAACCCATCAAGTAAAACAAAAGAGATATTTACATTTTCCTGTTTCCCAGTCAAGTTAATCACACCCTTTTGTCTGGCACTCAGGTATCCGGAAGCCAGGATTATCACTCTATTTTCCTGAGACAATCCCCCCTCCTTCCTTGCAGAGAAAGTTTGTCAGTTTGGGAGTCAAAATGGAGACAGGCCTGTCTTCCTGTGCTGCTTCAGACATGTGGCCTTGTTTTGCTTGGCACACTTATGAACAATTATTAATATTCTTACAACAGAGGCCTGACACACCCACTCAGAGGACCCTCGGCCCAGAGGCACCCGCACTGACCACCAGCAGCAGAACAAAGCAAGATTCTAGTCCTCATGGCTCCGAATTAAATAGGAACACCGGAAGCCGCCTTAGATGTTTGGTGTTGCCTGAACTGACTGGCAGCAGCAGCAGCAGCTCTCCAGGGATTCAGGCAAGGGGGAGGATAGTTTTCCCCAGCCCTGCCTGGAGATGCCGCTGCAGATTGAACTGGGGACCTTCTGCATGCAAAGCAGCTGCTCTACCGAAGCAAGATTCTAGACCTCAACGCTCCAGATAAAGTGCTGGTTGAAAAGGGGCGGAGGTTTGGAGGAGGAGCTTTGGCTCAAGCACTCCAGCTCCCATCAGTCCCAACCCCAAGGGATTATGGGAGTTGTAGTCTAGTTGCAAGGAGAGGGCAAAAAGTGAGCACGTCAGCCGCCAGGGATGGAAGGATTTGCCCTTCTCTCATTTGCCCCCAGTCTTAAATTCAGGATCTCCACGTTTCTGTGGAAATTTGGAGATTCTTGTTACCACATTTACTCGAATCCAATGCTCACCTTTTTTGGCCAGATTACGTTGTGAAAATTAAGGTGCGCATTAGATTCAATGGCACATTTACATTCACCAGCAAATACTTGGGGGGGGGGTTCAAAGTTCTGAAAATTGAGGTGCGCATTGGATTTGATGGCATATTAAAAAGGTAAAGGGACCCTTTACCGTTAGGTCCAGTCGTGACTGACTCTGGGGTTGCGGCACTCATCTCGCTTTATTGGCCGAGGGAGCCGGCGTACAGCTTCTGAGTCTTGTGGCCAGCATGACAAAGCCGCTTCTGGCGAACCAGAGCAGCGCATGGAAACGCTGTTTACCTTCCCACCAGAGCGGTACCTATTTATCTACTTGCACTTTGACGTGCTTTCGAACTGCTAGGTGGGCAGGGGCAGGGACCGAGCAACGGGAGCTCACCCCGTCGCAGGGATTCGAACCGCCGATCTTCTGATCGGCAAGCCCTAGGCTCTGTGGTTTAACCCACAGCACCACCCGTACATTAGACTTGAGTAAATACGGTATTTAATCCTCATGACAATTCTTCAGCAATTTAGTGCAAATTTATCTCAATTGACACCATTTTGACTAGCATACTCTTGGATGCAAGCCGCTTTTTCGTTTCCAGTTCTGGTCACCCCAGTCAAAAAATGACATTTGCAAGCTGGAAGGGGTGCAGAGGAGGGTGACCAAGATGGTCAAGAGTGAGAAAACAAAGCCTGATGAGGAACAGTTGAAGGCGCTGGGTATGTTTAGCCTGGAAAAGAAGAGATAGAGCCATCTTCAAATATCCCAAGGGCTGTCGCATGAAAGAGGGAGCAAGCTTGTTTTCTCCTACTCTGGAGGGTAGGACTCGAACCCATGGCTTCAAGTTGCAATAAAGGATTTTCTGACTAAACACCAGGAAGAAATTTCAACAGTTCAGCGATGGAACGATCTCCCTTGGAAGGTGGTGGACTCTTCTTCCTTGGAGGTTTTAAAGCAGAGATTGTCTGGGATGCTTCAGTTTTGCTTCTTGAAATTGCAGGGGGTTGGACTAGATGACCCTCAGGGGTCCCTTCCAACTCCACGATTCTATGAAATCACCAGGGATTTTTCTGGGCACATGTGGAATTCAAAAGGTGGAGCCTTTCACACCACCAGGCAGGAATACACACTTTGTGGGCCAAACCTGCCGCAATCTGGATCTGATGGAGATCAGAGGCGAGATGTTTTGACTCAGGAATCCAGAGGCCAACCATTCCCCCACCTCGCCCTCCTGGGCCTGTCCCCACCCAGCTGCTGACTCAACCCCTGAACCCCACCCTGGAAGGCTCAAAGGTACCGCATGAACCCTCCTCCTCCTCTTCTGAGGTCATGCAGAGCCTGTCTTGCTGTGGGTGCAAAAAAGGGAATCTGCCGTGGTTTGTTTTGTGGCTGCCGTCGAGGCTCTTATCTCTCCCGCCACGGAGCCTCCCTTGCTGATCCCACAAGGCTGTCTGCCTGGTTCTCCAGCCGCACTCTTTGCTAGAGAGACAGTGCGGTGTAGTGGTTAGAGGGTCAGCCTGAGGCCTGGGAAGAGAGCAGGGTTCGAATCCTCCCGCTCAGCCACAAAGCTCGCACTGGGTGACCCTGGCCCAAGTTACTGCCTCTCCACCTGACCTACCTCACAGGGCTGTTGGAGGGATTAAAGGACGAGGAGAATAATAATAATGTATTCCCATTCATGGTCCCTGGAGAAAAACATAGGATATAAATGCAATAAATGAGGAAATGAGATGCAACTTGATGGTGGTGGTACCATCTGGAATCAGAGGATTGTGGAGACGGAAAGGACCCCCAGGGGATCCCAGCATGGGCGTACCCAGGGGGGGCAGAGGGGGGCAGCTGCCCCCCCCCCCGAAGGCAGCCCTAGAAGCAAAAATGATCAGCGTCCATTCAAAGCAAACCTGAACGACCATGGCTTGCCCCCCCCCCCCCAGTTCAAAGCAAACCTGAACGACCATGGCTTGCCCCCCCCCCTAGTTTTGATCCTGGGTACGCCCCTGGATCCCAGCTGAAGAATCCCTAGGCCTGGTGTGGAGGTGATTTGGGGTCCTGTTCCAACGCTCTGGCTCTTCCTTGAACCATGAGGCATCGGAGTGAATCCCAGAAGGAAGGAAGGAAGGGGGGTTGGGAAGAGGATGATTTAGTGCTTTGGGGACGGGTGGGGGGAGAAGGGGGAAGATCAGAGACACCGGTGTCAACCTGGGATCACGCAGCTCCTCGGAGGCATGGAGTGCAGAGGATGAATTACGAATTGGGGATCATCCAAACACGCCGCCTTCCAGTGAAAGTTGATCTCAGCCTCCGGGGACACGGGAGGGAGGCCTGTGGAGGAGCAGCAGCAGCACCTGGCATCCAGCACAGCAGCCGTGCAAGATGCGCGAGCGGCCAAAGAGGTGTCGCCAGAACAGCGGCCCTCTGGAATCCAAGAGGGAGAACGAAGCGGGGGCCCCGTCCAGGCCTGGCTCGCTGACGGGACCCGTCAGTCACGCAGGCGAAGGAGCTTAGCCAGCATCGCCCCTCCAAGCACTTTCCACTTTCCTGGATTTTCTCAAAGCAGGCATCTAATCCGAGGGGAAGTGGCGATGGCCACGCACCATTTGCAGAGAGCGGCGGAGACACGGGGCTTTGGTCGCTGGTCAGGAGCAATCTCCGCCTTGGCTGCCACCCATCCGTCCCGCTAGGAACTCGAGCAGCCGTGCCTTTGCTTTCCTAAGTGGGGTTGCGCCTCCAAACCTCAACTGGAAAAATACCGCAATGCCATTATATGGATCTGTGCCGCAAGCTCCTTTGGAAGAGCTTGTGGGGTTCTGGTCGCCTTTGCACAAAAAGGAGATGCACTTTATGAGAGATGAGAGAATGGGACTTAAAAATAGGCTATGCAGCCTGTGCTGCAGGCCAGCAATAGGTGGGAGCTGTGATGCTGCTTGCCTTAAACCTTGGGGGTATGCACCCATTGCTGGATCAGGCCAAAGGCGACCCACCGACTCCAGCATTCTGTTTTCAGGGTGGCCAACTGGTCAGGTGCCTCTTTTGGGAAACCTGCAAGCCGGATTTGAGCACAAGAGGCCTCTCCTCTCCTGCGGTTTCCAGACCAGCCACATGCAGTCAGTGGACTAGGGGGGTGAGGCTGCTCCCCTAAATGTTCCTGCTAAATTAGAGCATTAAAGTATTAACGCCTGGTACCTCTTGCCCAATGCCAAGGAAACTTCTGAACCGGCTGAGGAAGGGAGGCACGTTGCTCATGCGTGCGGCAACAGGACATCGGGATGTCACACGTGTGTGACATCAGCCCCCACAATTGCCCTCGCAAGCTGGCGCCTCTGGCAGCCCTAACTTGTTCCCCTACAAAACATTTCACCACATGCCACTGTCCCAGATCGCTGTTCAGAAACACCGCTGCTTCCAAATGTGGAGGCAGAGCAGAGCCAGTGTTGCCATCGAGAGCCAGTGTGGTGCAGTGGTTAAGAGCGGTGGACTTGTAATCTGGGGAACCAGGTTCGCGTCTCCTCTCCTCCACATGCAGCTGCTGGGTGACACACTTCTCTGAAGTCTCTCAGCCCCACTCACCTCACAGAGTGTTTGTTGTGGGGGAGGAAGGGAAAGGAGAATGTGAGCCGCTTTGAGACTCCTTCGGGGAGTGAGAAAGCGGGATATCAAAGCCAAATTCTTCTTCTTCTTCCTCTTCCATGGATTTCTCCAGTCCTCTTCCATCATCATCATAATAACATTTTTAAAACTGATTGTTAGGAAGGTAAAGGAACCCCTGACCATTAGGTCCAGTCGTGTCCGACTCTGGGGTTGCGCGCTCATCTCGCATTATTGGCCGAGGGAGCCGGCGTACAGCTTCCAGGTCATGTGGCCAGCATGACAAAGCCGCTTCTGGCGAACCAGAGCAGCGCACAGAAATGCCATTTACCTTCCCGCCAGAGCGGTTATCTACTTGCACTTGATGTGCTTTCGAACTGCTAGGTTGGCAGGAGCAGGGACCGAGCAATGGGAGCTCACCCCGTCACGGGGATTCAAACCGCCGACCTTCTGATCAGCAAGCCCTAGGCTCTGTGGTTTAACCCCCAGCGCCACCCGCGTCCCGTTGTTAGGAAGGTAGATGAGGCCTACAAATCTGGTTGTCCTTGCCACAGTTCCATTGAGTATTCTAACATTCATGTCTGTTTCCCCCCCCCCTTTTTCTAATTTCAAGGCGGTGCCATCTTCTCTTATCAATTGCATAAATGGCTCATTAACTTGTTATTTACAAAGCGCTCATCCTTGCAAACAGGAGTGTGGCCAGTGAAATGAAATAAGTTCCCTGTGGAAAACCCCAGAGCGTCAAATCTAGGCCAAGGAGAGGGGGGGGGCTCTTGGGTGCTTTGGTTAGGGAGCAGAGAGAGAGAGTCATTCGGTTCGCAGGCTGAAAACAAACTTGGTGCATCCCAAACTGAATGTGTGGATGCAGCTGTCTGGTAACAGTTGCATTCCTCCAAACATTGTGGTGCGGTTTTCCAACAAAGAGGAGAAGGGAAATGTGTGCTATTAGAGGAATAAGATAAAGGATGCATCTGGGGGAAGGTTCTTTCAAAAATCCATATATTAAGTAAAATTGTGTGCATGTGTTCCGGTTACAGGTAGATAGCCGTGTTGGTCTGTCATAGTCAAAACAAAATAAATAAAATTCCTTCCAGTAGCACCTTAGAGACCAACTAAGTTTGTTCTTGGTATGAGCTTTCTTGTGCATGCACACTTCTTCAGATACACTGAGACAGAAGTCACCAGACCCTTACATATAGTAGTGGGAGGGTGGGGTGGGGTATTACTCAGAAGGGTGGTGGGAATGGGAGATTGACTCAATGGGTATGGTAAACAAAAAATAACTTTAGCATATGTTATGCAATTTATTACAACTTATTACCAAACTTAAAACCATGGAGAGACCTGGTCTGAATAGAGACATTGGATTCTTATCTCATTATACATGATATAGCTATTTTTGGCCATCTCACCCATTGCTTTTTCCTGTAAGACCAATTGCAGTCGTTAACAGTGGTCAACAGGTTTACCTCACCTATCAGCCAATCACCCATCTGAGTAATACCCCTCCCCACCTTCTCACTATATATAAAGGTCTGGTGACTTCTGTTTCAGTGTATCTGAAGAAGTGTGCATGCACACGAAAGCTCATACCAAGAACAAACTTAGTTGGTCTCTAAGGTGCTACTGGAAGGAATTTTTTTATTTTGTGTGCATGTGGTACATTGAGGAGAAATTTGCACAGAAATTGCTGGTGACGAATCTCCATCCGGATTTTTGTTTAGAAAGGTTACAAGCAGATGTCGAAACGAGGCAAAACCAAGCTGCCCTGTGGCCCCCAAGAGATTTGGGGCACCCTCCTCTTGGGCCTCATCAGTTCCCCGCAACTTTCGCCCAGATTTTGCACCCAAAGGGTTTATCTCTGGAAGTTCCAGCCTCATCTATCAGTTTCGGATTAAACAGAGAGAGGCAGAGTTGTAAAAATGCTAAAAAGTCTCTTTTGTAGTTCAAAGGGGGGGGGGAGGATGTTTTATCATGAGTAAGTTCTGCTGAAATGTTTGCCCCCCAGGGGGATCAGCAACGGAAACCGGGTGTAAAAGCCCCGGGAGGTTCAGAGATTGCGAAGAAGGCATTCCAGGCGAAATAAAAAAAAGTTTGCAGGTGCCTCTTGGGATTGTCAGAGGTGCCGGCTCCATTCTGTTCCCCTTACAAGAGCAGTAAACCAGCCGCCTTTCCATCCCGGGTTTCGCAAAGGAGAGATCAAAGTCGCCGGAGCCAACTCTTCTTAAATATCAAGAAGTAGGCAGTTTGGGGGAATTCATAGCCGCTTGTCTGGCCAGTGTTGTGGGCTTCTGCATGTGGCAACGGTGGGCTTTTGGTCTGGTTGGCTCTGTTTATATGCTCTTGTATGGCGCTTTGATGGAAAGTGGATAGGAAAATCCTTTGATTCCGCTCTCCCAAAGTTACAATGCAGGGTCATCCCCTGAAGATTCAGACCTTCTTCATGCAGAGAAGAGTTGGACTATGGAACTCTCTCCCACAGGAGGCAGCGATAGTCCCCCACCTGGGTGGCTTTAAAAGGGAATTGGACAAATTCACGGAGGAGGAGTTGAGTATTGATGGCTGCTAGGCAGGATGCCTCTGCTGTGCCTCCCCAGTTGGAGGAAGCAATGCTTCTGTTTCCCAGTTTCTGGGACCCCCAGGAGGGGAGAGGGCTCTTGTGCTCGGATCCTGCTTGGAGACTTCCCTTTGGGCCAGTGGCCTGATCCAGCAAGGCTCTCCTGGTGCTCTTATGGAACCTCCATTCCCAGAGGCAGTCTATCTCGAGTCCTAGGTACTGATGGGCATTTGGCTACTGTGAGAATAGGATGCTGGACTAGATGGGCCATGGGCCTGATCCAGCAGGCTCTTCTTACCTCCTAAAGCCACCATCTGGCAGATGAACAACTTAGCGAGAATTCACCCCAACAGGACCGGCAACAGCTATCCTCTTGATTTCAAGGAGATGGAAGCCCAGCTCCTTTCCTTGGGATCAGATGCACTGAAGTGCATCCTATTGTGAAGCTCAGAAAGTCTCCAATTCATCTGAGGCCATGGATTTATTTCCCCGCCTGGTTGTTTTTCTCTGTTGAAACAGGATTCCTGGCTGGCGTCGGTGATGGTTTCGCTGCTCCAGGACCAATCTAGCATTACCTTTTCGCCTTCGGATTCTCTGGACAGCAACCCACGCGGTGACCGGATGCAGACCCATGACAATTCGGGGTCCCCCATCCAGCAGGTGAGAATCCCAGAAGGGACACCTGGAGGCCATTTAGTCCAGCCCCCTGCAACGCAGATGAGAATGGCCATGCGTTTCCTTCCCCACTTGACCAGTCTCAGTCCAGAAGAGGTGTTCCTGCTGGACACCAACTCCCAGCCCGCCTGACCATTGGGGCCACGGTGGCTGATGGGAGCTGGAGTCTGTTGACGAGTGTTGCCTAGTGGTTAGAGTGTCGGACTAGAACCCAGGAGAGACCAGGGTTCAAATCCCCCGCTCAGCCATGAAGCTCACCTGGTTGTTGTGAGGATAAAATGGAAGGGACCCCAAGGCTCATCTAGCCCAGCCTCCTGCAAGTCAGGAATTTCCCCTAGATCTAGGGGGCGTCTTGCCTATGGAGTTTATGGTGGGCTCACCATAGAGTTTGACTTACTTATCTTGCAGGGATGGTTGGGAATAGTGCCCAGTGTTTGGGGGGGTAGACGGGATGAGGAGCTATTGCCTGGGTAGACGGGGGCTCCTTACCTTGAGATGCCACTGGGGATACAACATGGGACCTTCTACCTGCCCAGGCATCTGCTCTCCCAGTGAACTAACCCTCCTCAAACGTGTTTGGTAGGTTTCAGGCAGGGGCGTCGCAAGGGGGGTGCAGAGGGTGCAGGCCACCCCGGGTGTCATGGCTGCGGGGGGTGACAAAATCCCTCCGGGCGGATCGGCATGGCGGCTCCTGCACCCCCGGCGGGTGGGTTTTTGCAATTGGCACAACCGTCATAATGAAAATCTGCCTGCTAATCGCGCAAATATGCCCGGCGATCAGTCTGGCACCCTCCAGCGGGCAGCATTCACCCCCCCAGTGGGCGGCACTTGCATCCCTGGTGGGCGGTTTTATGCGATCGGCAGTTGGATTTTCGCGAGCGATGGTCAGCTCTGGCACCCCTGGCGGGCATTGCTCCCATCTGGCGGTTTTATGTGATCCCCAGTCGGGTTTGCGTGATCTGCGGGCGTATCTGTCTAGCAGCCTCCCTAAGAAAAGCTCAACCACTTTGGGCAATGTTCCCAAAAATTGCAATGTGGGTGGGGGGGTGACCAAAAGAACAATTGCACCGGGTACCAGCTGACCTTGCTATGCCTCTGCTTTCAGGAGCCCCCGGGCTTCTGCTGCCCGTCGTATGATGGCGAGGCCCGGACCGAGAGGACGCACTCGGAGTCCTCCCCGAGCTCCAGCACCTCCTCCCCGCCCCCCGAACACATCTACGGGAGGTTCTCCATTGGCCAAGGTGCCCCAGCTGAGCAAGAAGCCTTCAAGGTCCCTTCCGGCGCCGCCGAGAAGTTCCGGCGCTACAGCTACGAGGAGAGCGCAGCAGGCACCTGCGGCCGGTTCAAGAGCTCCCTCCGCAACACCCCTTTCCACCCTTACAAGAGGCAGTTCCAGGAGGAGACCTTCCCAGAAGCTCAGCAGGCCCTGGCCATGGACGGACACCTCTTCAAGGCAGCAAGCATGGACGGCTTTGAGGAGATGTGTGGGCCCGCCATGACCAGGGAGGCCGAGATGTATCTGTCACACCTCCCCAGCCTCTCCTCCGAGCCGGCCTGGTGCAACGGCCTGCAGTATGGCAACCCCAGGCAGGAACATCACCCCCAGGCTATGGTGAGCGGGGCTAATTCTAATTAAATGGCGGCAGTCCTTGGGAGGTGGGTTCGAATTAGGTGGTGCAAGGGACACGGGTGGCGCTGTGGGTTAAACCACAGAGCCTAGGGCTTGCCGATCAGAAGGTCGGCTGTTCGAATCCCCGCAACGGGGTGAGCTCCTGTTGCTCAGTCCCTGCTCCTGTCAACCTAGCAGTTCGAAAGCACGTCAAAGTGCAAGTAGATAAATAGGTACCACTCCAGCGGGAAGGTAAACAGCGTTTCCGTGCGCTGCTCTGGTTTGCCAGAAGCGGCTTAGTCATGCTGGCCACATGACCCGGAAGCTGTACGCCAGCTCTCGGCCAATAAAGCGAGATGAGCGTGCAACCCCAGAGTTGTCCACGACTGGACCTAACGGTCAGGGGTCTCTTTACCTTTTAGGGGGTCCCCACTCTACGGTTCCATGATTCCATGACCTCAGAAGGTGGTGGACTCTCCTTCCTGGGAGGTTTTTAAGCAGAGGTTTGGTGGCCATCTGCAATGGATGCTTTAGCTGAGATTGCTGCAATGCAGGGGGTTGGACTGGATGACCCTCAGGGTCCCTTCTGGCTCGAAAATTCTGCAATTATTATGTCCACCCAAATGATCAATGGGATGGGGAAAGGGTTGCAGCATTTAAGGCTTTTTAAGAGTCGAGGAAGACGCAAGATGATAGCCGGCCTTCGTCTGTCTCGGCAGACAATGGAGGAGTGTGGCTTTGGGGGTGAAGTCGAAGCGTCGGAGAGTTGCAGCGCAGGGTAGAGGTATAGAAAATCACACAGGCCGTGAAGAAAGTGCACAGCTCAATGGAGATGTCAGTGCCGTGTGCGGCAGCCGTGAAAAATGCAAACGCCGTGCTAAGGATCATTAGGAAATGCACTGGAAACAAAAGTGCCAATATCATAATACAAATCTCTGGTGCGGTCGGATTTGGAATCCTGTGCCCTGGCTGCCTCCCCTCAAAAGGATATTGTAGAGCTGGAAAGGGTCAGGGAAGGGACAGATGATCAAGGGGAGGGAGCGACTCCCCCATGAAGGAAGATGGCAGCGTTGGGGACTTTTCAGTTTAGAGAAGCAGTATGGTTTAAGTTTATAAAATGATAAACTTGGCCTGGAGAGAGAGGAGTTTTCCTCCCTCTCTCATAACACTAGAATTCCTGGACATCCCATGAAGCTGAATGCTGGGAGGTCCAGGAGAGATGAAAGGGAAGTCTTTCTTCACGCAAAGTTGAACTGCGGAACTCCCTGCTGCTGCAGGAGACAGTGATGGCCACCAACTTGGAAGGCTTTGAAAGGCTTAGGCGAATTCATGGAGGAGGAGAGGGCTCTGTTCTGCTTCCACGGTCAGAAGCAGCAACGCTTCTGAATACCAGTTTCTGGAAGCCTCAGGAAAGGAGAGGGTTTGAACCCAGGCATCTGGTTGGCCACCGTGAGAGCAGGAGGCTGGACTAGGGAGGCTCCCACTGGCCTGATCCAGCAGGCTTCTCTTCTGGTCCTCTTAGGCGTCCAGAGCTGTTTCAAGGAGATCACCCCCGAAAGCGGCACATACACACACTCCTCTTCCTGTTTAACATTCGGTCTTAGGCTGTAAAGACCGGCCAAAGAAAAGAGAGGAAAAGAGATGCATTATACCCATTAATTAAGACATTTTAAAATCACTTGCTGCCTTAATTAGAGGTGTAACAGTCACAAGGTCTCCTGGCTGGCAAGACGCATTCTGGAGTTGCACAGGATTGCAAAGGAGTCGCCAGCTGCCAAGCCTTCTCTGTACAGCACATTCCGGCTGCAACCGCAGCAGCCGAGCCAGGGCAGAAGGGGTTTCTTAGAGCCACCGCCGAGTCTGATGGCCCTTTTCCAGCTTCCAGTCTCTGGGCTCCTCCACCTTCCCGCTTGCCCCATCCATGCCTAGAAAGCATGAGTCCCAGCTGCCTTCCATTTCTCCAATGCATGCATCCAAGTGGTTTTGCCTTTGGAAAACCTGCTGAATGGGAATAAGACAGAAATCAATAAGCCACCAGCTTGGATGGCTGTAAAAGAGGATTAGATAAATTTAGGGAGGCCGTCAGTGGCTGCTAGTGGGGATGGCTGCGCTCCTGGAAGGAAATGCCTCTGAATGCCAGTTTCTGGGAATCGTGGGAAGGAAGAGGGCTCTTGTGTCCTGGTTGTGGTCTTCATTTGGGGGCATCTGGGTGGCCCCAAATGAGGACAGGAAGCTGGACTAGGGGGTCCCCCTCTGGCCTCATCCAACTGCTACATGCTCCTGATCCTGTTATTGTTGCAATCCACCCCAATCTCTGAGCAGTGCGAGATTCCGGGGTTCCAGGCACTTAACCCACCATTTGTGTTTCCTTTTGGAAATGATGCAGAGCAGAGACTGTGGTATCTTTACGGTATGTGTCTCTGAAGACGGTTTGGAAACTTCAGCTGCGTGAAGCCAAGTTGCAGGGAACCAGGCAGAGGGCCTTCTCGGTAGTGGCACCCGCCCTGTGGAACGCCCTCCCTTCAGATGTCAAAGAGAACAACAATTACCAGACCTTTAGAAGACATCTGAAGGCAGCCCTGTTTAGGGAGGCTTTTAATGTTTAATAGATTGTTGTATTTTAATGTTCTGTTGGAAGCCACCCAGAGTGGCTGGGGAAACCCAGCCAGATGGGCGGGGTAAATTATTATTATTATTGTTGTTGTTGTTGTTGTTGTTGTTGTTGTTGTTGTTGTTGTTATTCAGCTGCTGCAGAATTGGATGGCCAGATTGCTCACGGTTTGAGTATATTACACCGGCGATCCTGGTCTGACTGCACTGGCTACCAATTGGTTTCCGGGCCCAATTCAAAGTGCTGGTTTTGACCCATAAAGCCTTAAACGGCTCAGGGCTGCAGTACCTCAAGGACCGCCTCTTTCCCAATGAACCTACCCAGACCCTGAGATCTTCTTCTGAGGCCCTTCTTCGTGTGCCACCTTCTCAAAAGGTTCGGAGGGTGGCAACACGAGAGCAGGGCCTTCTCTGCAGTGGCTCCCCATCTGTGGAATGCTCTCCCCAGGGAGGTTCGCCTGGTGCCTTCATTATACACCTTTAAGCGCCAGGCAAAAACGTTCCTTTTTAACCAGGCCTTTGGTTGATTTGATTGACATCCTTTGCCCTTTTAAAATGTGGTTGTTGTTTCTTTTGGGGGGGGGAGTTATTGGGTTGTTGTTTTTATTTTGATTAGGTATTTTGTGGTTTTGTATTTTGATTTTATTCTGTGAACTGTCCTAAGACCTCCTTGTATCGGGTGGTATATAAATTATTATTATTTAATTATTATTATTATTAATAATAATATGGCTTGTTTACACATATGTACAACCTGAGCCTGCGATGGAGGGGCTGCCAGCTTTTAGGAAAGCTTTTAATGTTTGACGGACTATTCTATTTTAATATTTCGTTGGAAGCCGCCCAGAGTGGCTGGGGAAACCCAGCCAGATGGGCGGGGTATAAATAAATTATTATTATTATTATTATTATTATTATTATTATTATTATTATTACACCCAAAAAAGGTCTTGCTGCTCCCATAGCAGCAGTCAAACAGAAATCAAATATGGCTCTCAAACGTTGGTGCGGCTCTCTCTCCCGGTTGCTGTTTCACTTCTAGGTCACATTCCTGCCCATCCCTTTGCACTTGTGACCAGGAGGCTAGTCTGGCTATTCCAAGAATTAGGAGCCTGGATTGGAGTTTAACACTTGCTGGATCCAGGGATTAGAAGGGTCTTTGCATACAGTCTACTTCCCCCAAACTCATAACATTATGGGTGGAAGAATCTGGACGTTTCAGTTTTTCATTTTCCCATCTTTCAGCCCAGTTTGCTTCATTTCTTCATCAGCTTGCAATTTTTTTTAATATTAAAAAAATCTGCATTTCTGTGCCTTTTTCTCCCAATAGACACACTTTTCTACATAAACACATTTCCCAGCAAGCCACTGATAGAACGCATCTTTGAGCATTATTTTAACTAGCATAAGCATTTGGTAGCCACTTTCCCCTAATATATGCATTAGGCTTGCAGTTTTTATTTTAATTTTGCATGGCACGATTCAGAATTCCAAAGCGCCAAAGCCATCAATAGCCCTCGCCTCCTCCATGAATTTGCCTGAACTTTTAAAGCCATCCCAGTTGGGGGCCGCCACTGCCTCCTGCTGGAGTGAGTTCCGCAGTTTATTTATGGAGTTCATGGAAAAAGTCCTGTCTTTTATCATCCCTGAATCTTCCAACAATCTTCATGTCCATGAGCTCAATTACTGGTCCTCCTCAGGGTAGACCCCCTTGGAATGAATGGATCTAAGCTACTCGTGTCCATTCATTTCATTGTGGCTCTACTCCGAGTAGTACCAACACTGAACACAGGCTTCCCACACCTGAGGTTTTGGGATTTGGTTTTTTAACACGGCACCATAACGTTCTTCTCTCATCTCCCAGGAAACAGAGGTCAAAATGAAAACCCCACCGCTGGAGGAACAGACCAGCCCCTACTGCTACCAACCTCAGGCCCCACAGATGTATTGCCCCTCCCACCCTTTCCACCAGGTAAGGCAGGATGGGGCGACCACGGGACCCTCACCCACAATGCTAGTGGCACCCAGATTGCAGCGTGCAGCAGCTGAACTGCGGAACTCCTTCCTGCAGGAGACGCTGGCGATCGCCAACCCGGATGGCTTTGAAAGAGGATCGCATACATCCTTCTGGACCGTCTAGAGGGGTTGGGAGCTGGGGGCACTGTTATACAGTGGTTCCGCTCCTTCCTCCTGGGCCATGTTCAGAAAGTGGTGGGGGGGGGATGAGTGTTCAGACCCCTGGGCTCTCACTTGTGGGGTACCTCAGGGTTCTGTCCTCTCCTCCATGCTTTTTACCATCTATATGCAGCCGCTGGGAGAGATCATCAGGGGGTTTGGGCTGGGTGTTCATCAGTATGCGGATGATACCCAGCTCTACCTCTCTTTCAAATCAGAACCAGTGAAGGCGGTGAAGGTCCTGTGTGAGTGTCTGGAGGCGGTTGGAGGATGGATGGCGGCTAACAGATTGAGGTTGAATCCTGACAAGACAGAAGTACTGTTTTTGGGGGACGGGGCGGGCGGGTGTGGGGGACTCCCTGGTCCTGAATGGGGTAACTTTGCCCCTGAAGGATCAGGTGCGCAGCCTGGGAGTCATTCTGGACTCGCAGCTGTCCATGGAGACGCAGGTTAATTCTGTGTCTAGGGCAGCTGTCTACCAGCTTCATCTGGTACACAGGATGAGACCCTCCCTGCCCGCAGACTGTCTCGCCAGAGTGGTGCATGCTCTAGTTATCTCCCGCTTGGACTACTGCAATGCGCTCTACATAGGCCTACCTTTGAAGGTGACCCGGAAACTACAATTAATCCAGAATGCGGCAGCTAGACTGGTGACTGGGAGTGGCCGCCGGGACCACATAACACCGGTCCTGAGAGATCTACACTGGCTCCCAGTACGTTTCCGAGCACAATTCAAAGTGTTGGTGCTGACCTTGAAAGCCCTAAACAGCCTTGGTCCTGTATACCTGAAGGAGCGTCTCCACCCCCACCGTTCAGCCCGGACACTGAGATCCAGCGCCGAGGGTCTTCTGGTGGTTCCCTCACTGCGAGAAGCAAAGCTACAGGGAACCAGGCAGAGGGCCTTCTCGGTAGTGGCGCCCGCCCTGTGGAACGCCCTCCCAGCAGAGGTCAAAGAGATAAACAACTATCCTACATTCAGAAAATACCTGAAGGCAGCCCTGTTTAGGGAAGTTTTTAACTTGTGATTTTGATGTATTTTAATATTTGTTGGAAGCCGCCCAGAGTGGCTTTATATATTATTATATATAATGGGAGCTATCGAGGGCTTTGCTCTGCTTCCACGGTCGGAGGCAGTAAATGCTTCTGAATACCAGTCCCTGGAGACCGCAGGAGGGGAGAGTTGCTCTTGTGTTGGTCTTGTGTTCGAATCCTGCTTTCACGTTTCCCACTGGGAGATCTGGCAGGATGCTGGGCTGGAGGCTAAGGCTCTCAGCGCCTACCAGTCACAATGAATCCGCTCTGTTCCCACGGTCGGAGGCAGCAATGCTTCGGAATATGAGTTGCTTGAAAGTGCAGGAGGCGAGAGCGGATTTCGCACTCAGCTCCCGCCTGTGGGCTTCCCCAAAAAGGCATCTGGTGGGCCACTGTGAGAACAGGATGCTGCACCAGGCAGGACAGGGGCCCAATCCAGCAGAATGAGCCACTTCCAGGTTGCCCTCATCGGATTCCTTCCTCAGAGCGTCCTGGCCTCTGACTGCCTGACCAAGCCCTCTGTCATCCACGGAGGTCAGCGTCCTCATTCGTTTCTGGCCCTGACCGGCAGAACGGATTCGCCTCGTGTTTTGCTGGGTCAAGGTGAGGCTGACTCAGTCCGAAGCCATCTCCTGACTGGCCTGGACTCACCTGCCCATCCACCTTATGAGGACGGTGGTGCCAGCCTTGCCATCGTAAAACTCCCGAAAGGCGGTTGGACCATTCCGCTGTCCCTCATTTGCCTATAAAAAAGGAAATAACACGCCTGACACCGACTGCCTTGAAACTCATAAAACAGAAATGGCCTTTCAAAACAGCCCATAATGAGGACACCTCCGCCAGCTCCTTCCCCAACTTCTGAAGGAGAGACTGAAACCAATAAAATCGGAATTGCAGCGCAAAGAGCCTCCTTGCCCAGCCCCAGAACCGCAGGTGAGCAGGGCGGGGCAGGTGACCCCTGGAGCCTCGCTGGAGGGCAGGACGTGGCCCCAGATGCCAAGAAAAGCCCCAGCGCATAATCTGACCCCCAAGCGCACCGGAAGAGCCCCGCTTGATCAGACCAGTGGCCCTTCTGGTCCAGCTTCACCAAATACCCCTAATAGCCTAGGAATCGAGATAGACTGCCACTGGGCCTGGAGGTTCCACGAGAGCATCAGAAGACCTCTGTTGGGTCAGGCCAAAGGGGCCCCACCTAGTCCAGCACCCTCTTCTCACAGTGGCTGACCAGATGCCCCAGTCGAATCACAGAATCATCGATTTGGAAGGGACCGTGAGCATCATCTAGTCCACCCCACTACAATGCAGGAATCTTTCACCCAACATGGATCTCGAGCCCACAGCCTCAAGATTAAGAGCAGGAAGTCCACAAGTAGGGCCTGATCCTTGCTGGATCAAGCCCAAAGTGACCCATCTAGTCCAGCAACAGCCATTGAGGCTCCTTGGAGCCCCAAACTGATAGCAATAACTAGGCAAGGCTTTGCCCTCACCTGACTGGGACCTTGCAACATGTCTTTGGTAGCGCACATGTCAGACATTTAAAAGAAAGAATTCTGGGAATTGTAGTTTGTTGAAGGTGTTGGGAATAGTAGTCCTGCTGCAAGGGGCAAACTGCAGCTCCCAGGATTGTGCATTAAATGTAGGGGGCTCACACAGCCTTCTGAGCATCCCAGTTGAGCTATTCAGGCAGGGGGCTCAGAAACTATTTGGACACCTCCCCGGATGCAGAATGCGCACGCCAGGGAGGTGGACTTGTGGCCCTCCATTTCTTCCTCCAGCTCCCATTGTCAGATCATAAGCGGATCTTACGTTTCCCATTTAGTCCCGCATCCTGATCTCACTGTGTCCAGCCGGATGCCCCGGGGGGAAACCCGCCAGCGAGTCTCCCCTCTTGCGACTTCCAGCAACTGGCGCTCCAGCCACGGAGGCAGAGCAGAGCATCGTGGCCAGAAGCCATTAGAATCATAGAATCATAGAATCCTAGAGTTGGAAGAGACCCCAAGGGCCACCCAGTCCAACCCCCTGCCAAGCAGGAACACCATCAAAGCATTCTTGACAGGTGGCTGTCAAGCCTCTGCTTAAAGACCTCCAAAGAAGGAGACTCCACCACACTCCTTGGCAGCAAATTCCACTGTCGAACAGCTCTTACTGTCAGGAAGTTCTTCCTAATGTTTAGATGGAATCTTCTTCCTTGTAGTTTGAATCCATTGCTCTGTGTCCGCTTCTCTGGAGCAGCAGAAAACAACCTTTCTCCCTCCTCTGTATGACATCCTTTTATATATTTGAACATGGCTATCATATCACCCCTGAACCTTCTCTTCTCCAGGCTAAACATACCCAGCTCCCTAAGCCGTTCCTCATAAGGCATCGTTTCCAGGCCCTTGACCATTTTGGTTGCCCTCCTCTGGACACGTTCCAGCTTGTCAGTATCCTTCTTGAACTGTGGTGCCCAGAACTGGACACAGCCATTGACAGTCATCTCCTCTTCCCAGAATTTGTCCGGTCTTCTTTGGAAACCCTCCAAGTTGGCCGCTCTCGCTGCCTCCTGTGGGAGGGAGTTCCGCAGGTTAACTCTGTGCTGTGTGAAGGACTTTTCTTTCATCAGAGTTCCAATGTTATGAGTGGGAGAGAGAAATTATCTCTGTCTGCTTTCTCCTTAAACTCCTATTGTGTCACCTCGCTTGCCTAAAATGCCCCAAATGCTGCAAACTTTCCCCATAGGGGAGTCCCTCCATTCCCTTGATCATCCCTAACCATTGGCCATGCTGGCTGCCCGGAGCTGGTACAGCAACATTTAAAGGGTACACCATCTCCTTGCCATTAATATTCCTCTGTAGGGCTTCGCCCTGAGAAAATCTCCCCGGGACGGGCTGCAGAGAGCAGAGCATCGCCCACGACGCAAGACGGCATCTTCCCTGGCTACCCAAGAGCTTTCTGGGCTCAGTTCCTGGGGCTGCCTCCCTCCCCTCAAGCAGCCTGGGCTCCCTCGGCCTGGAGAAGGTCTCTCCTTGTTCCCTTAGATAGGCGTAAAGATCATGGATAATGATACACGGCACCCTCGGTGTTCTTTTGCAGAGTACAGGGAGTTAGCGCATGGATGGACTGTGGAACTTCCTCCCACAGGAGGCAGCGAGGCCACCAAGCTAGATGGCTTTAAAAGACAAGTTCGTGGAGGAAGAGGAGGAGAGGGCTATCAAAGGCTACTAGCCATGGTGGCTGCAAACCAGGGCCTTGGCTGGCCGGCTTCATAACTAACCTCTTTAGTTAGTTCATAACTAACCTCTTTAGTTAGCAGAGAGCATTGTTGGCTGCTCGCTCTCCACCTTAGAGCAGATTTATGCCATGAGGTGCCACAGAAAGGCACTGGACATAGTGAAAGATCCATCGCATCCTGGTCACCGTCTCTTTGAACTTTTGCCATCGGGACGGAGATACAGGACGATGACAACAAGAACAAGCCGTCTTAGAAACAGCTTCTTCTCCAGAGCGATCGCGGCCTTGAATGGGAAGCCTGGACTTTGAAGTCATCTAATCTTACCTGTTATGTTTTATCATTGTATGGTTTTAATCAGTGTGTATGGTTTTAATCAGTGTTTTTGTAGTTGTTTTGTCTTTGCGTGGAGTGCCCTATCTGGGTGGATGGAGCAGCCAAGTAATTTCGTTGTCCCCGAAAGGGACAATGACAATAAAATATATTCTATTCTATTCTATTCTTTGTGACTTTACTTCCACTGATGGAGGTTCATGCAGCAATTTTGATTTTGATTATTTTCGGTCTGGGATTCCGTAGCTGTGATCCCTGCATTGCAGCGGGTCGGACTTCCAACACTACAATTCTATGAATGTTTAAAATACAGGTAGTAGTTTACCTGTGCTGTGTTTTGTTTTTGTCTAACTGATGGGTTTGTTGTGTTATTCTCTCTGTAAATCTCTTGGAGTTTGTTGGGGGGGGGGTTGCACTCTAGCCTTTTATACAATGAAGGTATCTCTCGTCTCCTTGTGCCCCTAGTATCCTGCGGGGAACAGCTACCCGTTCTCCTACATCTCCAGCTCACAGTACCCCTACCAGTGCATCGCCCCACAGAGCAGCCAAGAGCTTCACCAGCCCCTGTTCCCCAAGCCCATCTACTCCTATAGGTAAGCCTTTGCACCGTCATTTTATTTCGTAAGATTCCTCCAAGGCGTCTTAAAACAGACAGAATAGCAAGATCAATAAAACGATCCATAAAAGCGTAATGGAAAGCATCAGAAGATATTGGCTGGTGAAAAAAAGAAATTCAGATTTTTCACTTCAATTTTTGGAGTGATGTCTAAAGGGGGACATCAGAAGAGCCTGCCAGACCCATCCAGCCTAGCAGCCTGTCCTCACAGTGGCCAAATACCCCCCCAAGAACCTAGGAGTCAAGATAGACTGCCTCTGGACCTGGAGGTTCCATGAGAAGAGGCCTGGCTACCAAAGGGGGCCAACTAGGCCAGCATCCTGTTCACACAGTGGGCCACCCAGAAGCCCACAAGCAGGACCCCTGAGTGCAACAGCCCCGTCCCGTCTTGCAGTTGGCAATTGGAGGTAGGCTGCTCCTGAGCCTGGAGGCTCTGTGTCAGGATCCTAGCCAATAGCCTTCCCGAAGGCCCATTGAGTGCAGCATCCTGTTCTCACAAATGCCCCACAGAACAGAGGAATCTAGATAGACTGCCTCTGCAACTGGAGTTTCCATAAGAACATCTGAAGAACGTCAGAACCAGCCACTGACTAAGCAGATGCCTGTAGGAAACCCACAAGCAGGACTCAAGCGCAAGAGCCCTCTCCCCTCCTGCGGTTTCCAGCAACTGGAATTAATAATAATAATAATAATAATAATAATAATAATAATAATATGTATTATTTATACCCTGCCCATCTGACTGGGTTTCCCCAGCCACTCTGGGTGGCTCCCAACAGAATATTAAAACCACAATAAAACATCAAATGTTTCCTGAGAGAAAGGAACCGGTTCTCTTTTAGGTTTGGACACAATTAGGTGCCATTTTCAATCCAGACGGCCGACAATCTTTCAAAACTGTCCTGATTTCAACCCATTTTTTCATGATGGTTCCTGAGATCAAGGAGCAGGATTTTTGCTTAAATTTGGAGACAATTGGACGCCAGGACGGAGCTTCTCAAAACAGCATAGACCCTTTTTCATTCCTTACCATTCCCCAGCAATGCGAGGCGTTTGCTCGTTTATTTCGTGAAACGTAGACCCCGCTTGGTTGTAAAGAGATACACCGCAAAACGGTTTACAACGTAAGACCTTTGAAAAGTTAAAATGACAATAGACTAAGATTAGAAGCCGCATCAGCTTTCTCTGCATCCGGTCAGCCATGTCGGAAAAGGAATGTTTTTAACAGGCTCCCAAAAGTGAACAGCGAAGGCGCCTGCCCTAATATCAAGAGTCGGGGAGTTCCGCAGTGTAGATGCTGCCACACTGAACGATCAAGTTCTTACAAATGCAGGAGGGGGGGGCCATGTGGCACCTACAGTAGTGCCAGTTCCACTGCCTGAAGGGGTCAGATGGGCACCTGTGGGGCAAGACGAACCCAAAGCTAAACCGTACCCTCCAAGTATCCTGATCTTCCAGGGACAGCCCCGGAATTACAGAAGCTGCCCTGGTTTCTGATTTGATCCTGGACTGTCCTGGTTTTCCTTATTCCTGCCCTCCTCATCTTGATTAAAAGTGGTGATCAGGTGCCCCACTCATAGAAACATAGAATCCTAGAGTTGGAAGAGACCCCAAGGGCCATCCAGTCCAACCCCCTGCCAAGCAGGAAACACCATCAAAGCATTCCTGACAGGTGGCTGTCAAGCCTCTGCTTAAAGACCTCCAAAGAAGGAGACTCCACCACACTCCTTGGCAGCAAATTCCACAGTCGAACAGCTCTCACTGTCAGGAAGTTCTTCCTAATGTTTAGGTGGAATCTTCTTTCTTGTAGTTTGAATCCATTGCTCCGTGTCCGCTTCTCTGGAGCAGCAGAAAACAACCTTTCTCCCTCCTCTAGATGACATCCTTTTATATATTTGAACATGGCTATCATATCACCCCTTAACCTTCTCTTCTCCAGGCTAAACATACCCAGCTCCTTAAGCCGTTCCTCATAAGGCATCGTTTCCAGGCATTTGACCATTTTGGTTGCCCTCCTCTGGACACGTTCCAGCTTGTCAGTATCCTTCTTGAACTGGGGTGCCCAGAACTGGACACAGTATTCCAGGTGGGGTCTGACCAGAGCGGAATACAGTGGTTAAACTGAAGGTTAAAGGAAGCTGAACTTTAACATTCCTTTTCTCCTTTTGCCAGCATCCTCATATTTATGGCGCTCAAGAACAGCAAAACGGGGAGCCTCCCGGTCAGCGAGATTTACAATTTCATGACGGAACACTTCCCTTATTTCAAGGTAAGCTCTTGTGGCGAGCGATGGGTCGTTGCAGATCTGTAGGCCTGAAACTCAGAATGGGAACACTGAGATGCTCTGGGAGATTGAACCTTCTGCATGCAAAGCAGGTGTTCTGCCCCTGAGCTGGGGGATTCCCCACACTTCCTCCAGGAGGAGGCCCAAGTCGATCACTTCCAGGAAACCTGCCCAATGCTGGGCACCGCCTGGCTTGATCGATCGGTTCTTCTTCAGTCTCGCAGGAGGTGCCCAGATTTTTTTGCAACAAACGCAAGATAAAGAATTTCTAAAGCAAAATTGGGCATCGTAGAAGAAACAGCAGGCAATATTTCAGCTAAGAACGTAGGGGGGAAAGCCTGCTGGCTTCCTGCCAGATTGGTGGCCATCTCTGCCTCATGTGGCAGTGAGTTCCACAGTTTGCGCAGCGTGGAGAAGGGCTTCCTTTTCTCTGTCCCAAATCTTCCAGCATTCCCTTTTCTTGGATGCCTCCGAGTTCCAGTGTTACGAGAGAGGGAGGAAAACCTTTCTCTCCATCCCTGGCAGAATTTTATGAGCTCTCCGGTTGCCTCTTCCTTGCCTATCCTGCCCTTTCTCCTTCTCTCCTGTTTCCATGCTCAGCCTCACGGGGCAAATCCTTGCCGAAAAAAGGCAGAGATCGATCAGAGAAGGAAATTCCTCCGTTGCTCTGAGAGCAGAGAGAGCCAAGGGGTGGAGGAGGGAGGGCACAATTTGGGAATAAAATACACAGACAGAGAGAGAGCGTGAAAGGACAACCAGCTCTTAGGCTGGGAAATTAACTTTTCCTCGCCGCCTGGGCACTGGCAACTTCAGTGATGCAACTGCCCCCTTTTCTAGTTGAAACACAGCAATCTGACACCCACGTCCGTGGGGGAAAGGGGGCAGGGAAGGTACACACACCATTTGAGCCGCTTTGAAGTGCCTCTCCTCGCTCAGCAGAACCAGATTTCAAAAAGGGAGAGAGTTTTGCAAGAGCCCAATAACTTTCCAAAGATCAAGGGGTTCCTGCCAGGCTCAGCCAGCAAAGCGAGGGTGTGGGGCAGGCAGGAGGAGGGAGCGAATGTTACGCTGGGATTCTGCTCCTGCCAGTGACTCTTTGCCACTTAGCGCCCAGCAGGGTGGCAGGCGGAGCAAGTGGTCTGGAAGGGCTTCTAGAACCACAGAATTGTAGCGTTGGAAAGGGACCCCCAAGGGTCATCTAGCCCAACCCCCTGCAAGGCAGGCTCGCTTGGGTGGGTGCAAATGGTTTGACTTGATTGATTAGGACAAAGGGAGGTTATTCCATTTGTTCAGTTCACAAAATCTATATTCCACTGGATCGTAGGAGAAAGCTCAACAAAGTGGTTTACTAAAAGAATAAACAAATTATCAGTAAAAAAAAACCCAGCTATTTAAAACGTTTAAAAATAATAATGGTTTGAAAATTCAGGACAGATAAAAGAAAATATTTCTTCACGCAGTGCAGCGTTACACTAGGGAACTCGCTGCTGCAGGAGGCAGCAATGGCCAGCAGCCTAGATGGCCTCGGGAGAGGATTGGACATTTATGGAAGTGTATAAAATGAAGCACAGCGTAGAGAAAGTGGACAGAGAAAAGTTTTCCTCCCTCTCTCGTAACACCAAAACTCACGGGCCTCCCATGAAGCCGACTGTTGGAAGATTCAGGACAGATGCCCTGTATCGTTACACTGTGGAACTCCCTGCCACAAGAGGCAGGGATGGCCGCCAAAGTGGCTGGCTTTTGAAAATGGATTGAATCCAGGGAGGAGGAGTGGGTTGTTGATGGCTCCTAGCCAGCAGGCTCTTCTGGTGTTCTTGTAAGTCAAATCAATGGTAAGATGAAAACCAGATTGTCAAGGCACTTGTAATGTTCTGTGTTCCCAGTGAGTCTTTGCCCAAACAACAAAGTTTTTGGCAGGTGACGAAACAGCTACTGCAAAGGTGCCAGCCTGATGTCAATAAGCAGGGAGTTCCAAAGTGTGCCTCTGACTACTAGTTGCTGGGGATCCCGAGTGCTGCTGCGGCTTCTCTTTGGGGACATGGGCTCGGCCACTGGGCTGGAGTGGACAAGGCGCCCTTTGGCCTGATCCGGCCGCAGCGCTCTCCCGAAGTCATTTCCTAGCGGAAACCATTGCTTGCCGCAGAAGATGACACAGGAAACAAGTTGCAGAACCTGACAGATTCCCGGGAATATGTCAGAGAGAAAACAGAGAGCCAAAAATTTAATTATAAACGCAATTAGCTAATCAGCAGAAACGCCAGCATAGGACAACGAAGGCAGGCATAGCTCAGGTTTCTGGAAGTTGGAGATTTATATAATCGCGCTGCCACTCCCAGCAGGGAGACATCACCTCATTGACCACTAACATCACACCTCTTGCCGGAGAACCAGATCCCAGGTTTCCCATTGCCCAGCAAGAGATGCCATCTCGCCTCAAAGGTTTGGTCACCTGAGATGCACCTTTGGTTAAAAGGGGCTGGCGATCCTTCCCTTCCGGCTCAAGGGGAATTGCTGATGCTCTGTTTCTGATCAGCTCCAAAGAGAGTCTAGGTTGTCATACAACCATAGAATTGTCACGTTGGATGGGACCCCAGGGGTCCTCTAGCCCACCCCCTGCGAAGCAGGAATCTCAAGTAAAGGATAAGCAGGGAAGGAGCCTTAGCATACAGAAGGTCCCAGGGTCAATTCCTGGTGCGGCTGGGAATGTCCCCTGCCTGAGACGCCAGCCAGTTTAGGCAGTGCTGAATTATATGGACGGATGCTCTGGTTCCATGTAAGGCAGCTTTCTGTGTTCCCTGTCCCCTTTATTCATGAGGTCCGGAATCTTTAATATTTTTACGGGAACAACTATATGGCAGGGCAAACGTTTCCAGAGGATGGACAGCTTGGGCCCCTGAACCTGTCAAGTGCTGGTAAACTCCTGCTGCAGGTTGTTTATTACCGTATTTTCCGGCGTATAAGACGACTGGGCGTATAAGACGACCCCCAACTTTTCCAGTTAAAATATAGAGTTTGGGATATACTCGCCGTATAAGAAATACGACCCGGCTTATAAGACGACCCCCGACTTTTGAGAAGATTTTCCTGGGTTAAAAAGTAGTCTTATACGCAGGAAAATACTGTATTATTATTATTATTATTATTATTATTATTATTATTATTATATTTTGGTAGATGCATGTATCCATCATCCCCCCCCCACTTTCTAATTGAGGTGTGATTAATGACATAGGGAGCTTCGCCCGAGGCAGAGGAGAGCCGTTTGTTTATCTCATTAACCAGAGAGAACATGAATTTAAAAAGGAGGAGGTTATTTTGCAGAGATAATTAAAGTGCATTGTCCCAGCAAAAACAACCTTCTGGGTTTTTTGACCCCAGAGTTGTTGGTTTTTTTAAAAAAAAAAAATACAGAAATGTTAAAACCGGGATTTGGTTGTCAAACTGCTCTCGTTAATTAGCCGCCTTGCAAAAAATGGCGCCCGAGCTCCCAAAAACGCCCCGGTGCCAAGCGCTGGCTGGCAGCAGCCTTTGCCATCCTGGATGCTTTGAGCCACACCCTCGCCCAGCCCCAGCCAGGACGGGTGCAAGGGAATGTGGCTCGTCTAGAAACGCACTCCGCCTCGTAGGTTTCTAACCTTGTCACTTCCCATCCAAGGATCCCACGCTCCGCAATTAGGTCTGAGGTATTGCTATTTATAAAAGCTGCGGGGCTGGGCTGACGTCTTCATCGCTGTCATGTTCCATATTTAGGAAGCTGCTCTGTACCGGCCCATCAAGCTCAGTGTTGTCCGCACGGGCTGGCAGCAACTGTCCAGGGTTTCGGGCCTCTCCCCGCCCTCCCTGGAGATGCCAAAGGGACCTTCTGCATGCCAAGCAGGGGCTCTGAACCGCAGCCCTTCTGCAATCACAGCACAATTAGGCCCAATATCTTTGACAGACCACATTCCCCCCTAGGAACCTGGCCCCCTCGTTGTCCTGTCCCCCTCACAGGCCTGCTAGGTATGAATGAAGGAGAGGGACTTCTCGGTGGTGGCTTCTCCTAACCTTCGGAACTCTCTCCCTAGAGAAATTAAACCAGTGCCCTCCATGCCGTCCTTTTGCTGGCAGGTGAAGATATTCTTATTTGGGCAGAGCTGACTGGTGTCTTTTGTTTTTTGCTTTAATAGTATGGTGCTGTTTTTATTATATATATTTTAACAGGTCTACATTATTATTATTTTTTACCTTATTTTAATTCTATCAGAGCTGAAATACTTTTTTAACAAAAAGCGTTCAGCTTTTCATATTTTATTTGTGCCTTTTTAACTTGTGTAAGCTGCCTGGAGTCCTGCCCTGGGGGAAAGATGGGAAGTTAATAATATTAGTTGATAATCATTAATCAGAACGAAAGAGCCCCTGCGCTGCTAAGTGTTTTTGCTCCACGTTTTCCGAAACACTTCAAAGATCCGATGATGTTCAGCTCTGCCTTTGGCAACCTGGTGCCCTCCAGATGTTTTGGAGCACAGGATCCAGCAGCCAGCATGCCCAATGGCTAGGAATGAGAGGTCACAAGCTCCTGGAGCAGGGGTCAGCAACCTTTTTCAGCCGTGGGCCGGTCCACCGTCCCTCAGAGCATGTAGTGGGCCAGACTATATTTGGGGGGGGGGGGAAATGAACAAATTCCTATGCCCCATAAATAACTCAGAGATGCATTTTAAATGAAAACACACATTCTATTCATGTAAAAACACGCTGATTCCCGGACCGTCCAGGGGCCAGATTGAGAAGGTGATTGGGCCGGATTTGGCCCCTGGGCCTTAGGTTGCCCACCCCTGCTCTATTCCAACAGGCTTTTGGGGGCTGACTGGTTGTTGTTGTTTTGGGGGGGTTTTAAGGAAAGGGCATTTAAATAGCCCTGTGCTGTTTATATTACCCATATTTTAATAGATCAGTTTTTTTATATTTGTTAGAGTTTGATTAATGATTCTATACACTTTTAGCTTTTTGTGTCGCTGTTTCCCGGACCGTCCGCGGGCCGGATTGAGAAGGCGATTGGGCCTTAGGTTGCCTACCCCTGTCCTGGAGGGTGCCAAGATTGGGTGGGCGCAGATCTCGTTCAGGCCGGCTTTGGCTTTCATCAGTTCCAGGAATCGCAGGAAGAACTGAAACCGCTTATCGCCGTCTACCCCAGATGGATGTTTGTTCCACAGGAGAAGCTGAGGAACGGTTGAGCTGTAACAAAACAAAGCCCAACTTCCGTTTGTTTTTGTGCCTGTCTCCCTTCCTAGACAGCTCCGGACGGTTGGAAGAATTCGGTCCGCCACAACCTGTCCCTGAACAAATGCTTCGAGAAAGTGGAGAATAAGTCGGGCAGCTCCTCCAGGAAGGGCTGTTTGTGGGCGCTGAACCCGGCCAAGGTGGACAAGATGCAGGAGGAGCTGCAGAAGTGGAAGAGGAAAGACCCCATCGCGGTCCGGAAAAGCATGGCCAAGCCAGGTGGGCGAGGGGCACCGTCACAGTCCCCCAAAACATCCTTTGCAGGTGGTGCGGTCAGGAGTGGCTGGTCCCTTTGGGAGGGCAGGAGGCACGGAGCCAACAGCAGGGGGCGCCAGAGCCAATGAAGGACAGAACCAACTCTTTTTTATATATATAATATTTATTGGGGTTTTTTAACACAAATGACAAACAAAAATGAAAAAGAACACAACACAAAAAATACAATACTACACACACACACTACTAATATATTCCCCTTCTAAATATCTTATCATTTTGGTTGGACTTCCTCCTGTCTTCCCCTTTACGTTTCAATATATAATTTACTTTCCTTAGCAATTTCCTCTCATCGCTTACTATTACATTCATTTTCTAATCTTATTGTTATTTCTTATTCTATTTCTTTGTCTTTCCCCTTATTTCTTATCGAATTTCAACCTTATATCATTGTACTTTATTTACTTAATGTTTTGCTTATTTACTTATCTTCACTTATTCGTTCTTTATACTATTCTGTAAAATATTCTTCTTCTAGCATTCTCTTACTTTAAATATTGCAATACTTTTTAAGATATTCTCTGAATTTCTTCCACTCTTTCTCCACCTCTTCCTCCCTCTGGTCGCGGAGTCTCGCAGTCAGCTCGGCAAGTTCCATATAAGGACAGAGCCAACTCAGTCTGGTTTTGCCCCCTCCCTGCTGAGTTCCAGAAAGGGGGGGGGGGGAATGAGGCTACGGCAGTAGTTTTCAGCCAGTGGGCCGTGGCACCCTGGGGTGCCTTGAATGATGGTTAGGGGTGCCGTGGGCAACAGTGTCCCTCTTTCCTTCCCTCCCTCCCTCCTCAGATGCCCTCTTGCGTCTCTGCCTCCCCAAGGCTTGGTTGCAGCAGCCCTGGCTATAAGCTCAAATGGTGCCTCTGGGGCTGGCCAGGGGGGGCTGGTTGCCAGGAGCTGAGGCAGCCTCAGAGCAAGCAAGCAGGCAGGCAGGCGAGGGAGCCCAGCCAGCCAGTGCTCCAGCTCTTGCTGTTGGGAATGGACAGACAAGTCCCAGGCTCCTGTGGGGCAGTGTGAGGTGGCACCTCTCTTAGGGGCAGGGGGGCAGCTCAGAGACTGGGGGGGCGCAGCAGTGGCTGCCCAGAGGAATCTCAAGCAGAGAGGAGAGGAGGCTGAGGGAACCCTCCACAAGGGAGGGTGTTTGGAAACGAGTAAGGGGCTGCCAGCTCGGCAGGCAAGGGGTGACATAACTGGGCTCCTATGCCTCACAGGGGTGCCGCAGAAAGAAGGTAGTTGGTCAAGGGAGCCGTGGACTCGAAAAGGTTAAAAACCTCTGTGCTAAGGGGAAGGAGGACGCTGGCAGCCCCAGAGACTGGCAGGCAGCAAAAGGCTATTTGGTGAGGGGCAACACAGACTAAGGGGAAGGAGGACGCTGGCAGCCCCAGAGACTGGCAGGCAGCAAAAGGCTATTTGGTGAGGGGCAACACTGAGACTAAGGGGAAGGAGGACGCTGGCAGCCCCAGAGACTGGCAGGCAGCAAAAGGCTATTTGGTGAGGGGCAACACTGAGACTAAGGGGAAGGAGGACGCTGGCAGCCCCAGAGACTGGCAGGCAGCAAGGAGGCTGCTCAACAAGGAGCAACACTGAGACTAAGGGGGAGGACGCTCTCCTAATAAGAGATCAGGAAAAAAGAGTTATTAAAGAAGACGGGGGGGGGGGAATTGTTGAATATTTGAAAAAATTCTGTAAACAATTTAAAATGTTCGCAGGATTAGAATAAATTGAGCAGTTAAACTATAGACTGAGGGAAGAACTGGAAAAGAAATAATAAGGAATAATTAGAATACACAGCAGTAAAGGGGGAAGGAAATGAACCATGGAAGGGAAGGGTAGAGTTTAAATTTTGTAATTTGTGCAAATGTTGTAAAAGGATAAATAAAAACTTTAAAAGTCATATTTTCCTGCAGAATATGATTGGATGGAACTCTTCCTACAGAAGAGTTTTATGGATTATTGCTGATAATCATAAAATAATCAGTAAATGATTAAAAATAGTAATAAAGGCCCAATTCCGACATGATTCGAAGCAGATCTCCTGGGAGGGTGGTCTCTTGCAGAAGGCCACCCCAGGCAGAATTAACACATCTTAGAAACACAGAACTACAGAATAGGGACCCCCAGGGGTCATCTAGCCCAACCCCCAGAAATGAAGGAATAAACATGGCTTGTTTTGTTTTGTTTTTCTTTGTGTTTTAGAGGAACTGGACAACCTGATAGGGGACAAGACAGACAAGCTGAGGTCCACCCTTCTGGCCTGCACCCCGAACAGCGGCGTGGCGAGTCCCCCCATCTCCCGGGGGCTGCCGCTCCAGCATCACCCCCTGTGTGAGCCCCCCATCTCTCCCTCTTCCTCCGGTGCTCCCCACGCCCATGGGGCCCTGCCCACCAAGCCCCCGCAGCCCGGCATGCTGGGGGCCCCACAGACTTCCTGCTACGGGGTCCCTCCCCAGGGGTTCTCCCAGGTCTCGCCCACTTTCCTGCAGCAGGATGGCCCTCAAAACCTTCTCCCTCCCGCAGACGCCCAGAACGGGCACCAGGGCCAAGACTCCCCGCCGGGGGGCACCCAGGCCCCTCCGGGGCATGGGATGAAGATGCTGGCCATGGCACGGGCCGCCGTGCAAGAGGTTCCCATGCCGGAAGGTGACCTCAGCCACGACGTGGACGCCCTCAACCCTTCACTCACCGACTTCGAGCTCCAAGGTGCGCAGCCCTGTTTCGAGGGAGTCCAATCAAGGTTCTAGTCCTCATGGGTCCTGATTTGAATAGGAGCAGAGGAAGCTGCCTTCTGGGGGACCCAGGTGGCGCTGTGGGTTAAACCACAGAGCCTAGGGCTTGCTGATCAGAAGGTCGGCAGTTCGAATCCTCGTGACGGGGTGAGCTCCCGTTGCTCGGTCCCAGCTCCTGCCCACCTAGCAGTTCAAAAGCACGTCAAGTGCAAGTAGATAAATAGGAACCGCTCTGGAGGGAAGGTAAAATGGCGTTTCCATGCGCTGCTCTGGTTCGCCAGAAGCGGCTTTGTCATGCTGGCCACATGACCCGGAAGCTGTACGCCGGCTCTCGGCCAATAAAGCGAGATGAGCGCCGCAACCCCAGAGTCGGACACGACTGGACCTAATGGTCAGGGGTCCCTTTACCTTTTACCTTTAAGCTGCCTTCTACCGAGTCAGCCCACTGCTCCATCTAGCTCAGTAATGTCTGCACTGGCCGGCAGCAAGGACTCTCCAGGGTCTTGGGCAGGGAGTCTCTCCCAGTCCTAATCCAGTGATGGCCAAGGATTGAATCCATATTGTGATGCCGGTTTCATAATTTTTGACGTGGCGATACAGTATATCACGAATCGTGTGTATGTGTGTGTGCTTTGCTATGTGTGTTTTGCAATGCAAAAATCACAATTTGGGGGGAACCGTGCAGCCAGCCAACGCTTCTACAAAGCTCCATCCTTATTTCGGACATTGTGATGTACAGTGGAACCTCGGTTTTCGAGCGTAATCTGTTCCGGAAGACCGTTCGACTTCCCAAACGTTCGAAAACCGAAAGCTCAATACGGAAGCCTCAATACAATACGGAAACTCAAAGCGGAAGCCGCATAGCACATCCGGCTTCCGAAAACCGGAGCATTTACCGTGGTACCTCTGGTTACGAACACTTCAGGTTACGAGTTCCACTAACCCGGAAGTAGCTGCTCCTGGGTGCAAACTTTGCCCCAGGATGCGAACGGAAATCGCGCGCCGGAGACCCCATTATAGCGAAAGCGCGCCTCAGGATAAGAACAGTTTCAGCTTAAGAACGGTCCTCCGGAACGAATTAAGTTTGTAACCAGAGGTACCCCTGTACTTCCAGGTTTTTAGCATTCAAAAGCCGAAACGTTGGACTGCGGAGGCATTCAGTGACCCAGGTTCCACTGTATTGGAATATTGCGATGTTTAGCTGGTGATATATCGCGATGTTGGAAACCAGATATTGCTCAGCCCTAGCAGGTGGCGTCCATCCTGCTTAAACAGCCTGGGAGGACAAAAAAAGCCACGCCTTCCCTCGGTAACTAGACAGGCGCTGATCAAATGCCACAGATCGATGGAACAACATCCAGCAACCCAAATGCTTCTGAACATTTGGCAAACGAGGAGAGTTTCTTTGTCCTGCAGGTCCTGCTTGCAGGATTCCCTATGGGGGGACCTGGTTGTCCACACAGTGAGGCTGGATTAGAAAGGACTTCAGCCCAATCCACCAGGGCTCTTCTTACGGAGGTCTGTTGTGATAGCAGAACCTCCCTGCCCAGGGATAGTCTACCACTACATGGTAGTTGCTGTTGCACTCAGGCTCTGCTTATGGGCTTGCATTAATGGTCATCTGTGAGGGCAGGAGGCTGGACTAGATGGGGGCCCCCTTGGGCCTGATCCTGCAGCAGCCAGGCTCTTGTGTCCTTATGGAACCGCCAGGCCCAGAGGCAGTCTGTTCCGGTTCCTAAGTCCTTAGAATCATAGAATCCTAGAGTTGGAAGAGACCCCAAGGGCCATCCAGTCCAACCCCCTGCCAAGCAGGAACACCATCAAAGCATTCTTGACAGATGGCTGTCAAGCCTCTGCTTAAAGACCTCCAAAGAAGGAGACTCCACCACACTCCTTGGCAGCAAATTCCACTGTCGAACAGCTCTTACTGTCAGGAAGTTCTTCCTAATGTTTAGGTGGAATCTTCTTTCTTGTAGTTTGAATCCATTGCTCCGTGTCCGCTTCTCTGGAGCAGCAGAAAACAACCTTTCTCCCTCCTCTATATGACAGGACCTTAGGGTCTCCACCCCCATCATTCTGCCCGGACACTGAGGTCCAGTGCCGAGGGCCTTCTGGCGGTTCCCTCACTACGAGAAGCCAAGTTACAGGGAACCAGGCAGAGGGCCTTCTCGGTAGTGGCACCCGCCCTGTGGAACGCCCTCCCACCAGATGTCAAAGAGAACAACAACTACCAGACCTTTAGAAGACATTTGAAGGCAGCCCTGTTTAGGGAAGCTTTTAATGTGTAATAGATTATTGTATTTTAATGTTCTGTTGAAAGCCGCCCAGAGTGGCTGGGGAAACCCAGCCAGATGGGCGGGGTATAAAGAATAAATTATTATTATTATTATAACTATTATTATTACTATTATTATTATTATTATTTGGCCATTGAGAGAACAGGACGGTGGCCTAGGCAGGGACCCCTTTGGGCATGATCCAGCAGAGTCTGTTTCTGTCGTTGCAGGAAACCTCTGGGAGGAGCTAAAGGGTGACAGCCTGGCCAGCGACAACCTGGTGCTCATCGCCTCCTCCTCTTCCTCCTCCTCCTCCTCCTCCTCCTCGGCGCCCGGCCCCTGCTTCTCCACTCTGTGCCAGATGGGTGACGACAACAGCGGCACGTTCGGTGCCCACGGTGACGCTCAGCACCACAGCTTGCCCGAGATCCACCTCACCACCCTCTACTCTGCCTTCATGGACCTGGAGACGGGATCGCCTTCCTTCCTGAATAACTCCAGCTCCAAACCGGTGGCTCTGGTCTAGGCCGCCAGGCCAAACAGAGAGTTACGCCCGTGCCAATGTTGGGTCCGCCATTGACGCCCAGCAAGGAAACAAAACTCATTGCTTCTGGACCTGGACTGCAGAAAATCAAGGTGTGCCCAAATGCCGTGGTGCAAATACGTAGAACCTTAGAATTGTAGAGTCGGGAGGGACCCCCAAGGGTCATCCAGCCCAACCCCCTGCAAGGCAGGAATTGCAGCTAAAGAACCCCTGACAGATGGCTGTCCCACCTCTGCTGAAAAACCTCCAAAGGAGGAGACTCCACCCCCCTCCAAGAGAGTCCATTACGGTCAGAAAGTGATTCCTGATGTTTCGCTGGACTCTCCTTTCTTAGCATTTGAACCAAGAGGTTTGGGTTCTCCCCTCGGGAGCAGCAGAAAACAAGCCGGTTCCATCTTTTCAAAACCCAGATTGCCGGGAATGGTGAGCCACAGTTAGCCAGAGATCTGTTAAAACCATGTGGGCATCAAGCCAGCGTTCCTGGAGAAAACCTGGCCGAGGCTCGCAGGGAAGACGTCAGGGGGCAGCAGACCATCTCTTTTCAAATACCCCTCAGCCTGCAACATTCTGCTCAGCAACCACAAATCTCAATGCCCTTTTGGAAGTAGGTTTGGGGGCCTCATCCCTGGTGCCCCACACCCTATCCTCCCTTATCAAAAGTTTTGTTCTGAAGAGGGCGACCCACTACAGAAGACAATACTGTACAGTCATACTTTGGATCCTGAACGCCCTGGAACTCGGACGTTTTGGCTCCCAAACGCCGTAAACCCGGAAGTGAGTCTTCCATTTTTGGAACCTGAACATCCGATGGGGCTTCCGATTGGCTGCAGGAGCTTCCTTCGTCCAATCAGAAGCCGCAATTTGGTTTTGGAATGTTCTGGAAGTCGAACGGACTTCTGGAACGGATTCCGTTTGACTTCCAAGGTGCGACTGTAACCCAATAGAATTCAAGACAGTCACAATTCACTACGCATTTATTCCAAGTCAACTTAAGGCTGTTTAGCTTAATTCAACAAAGTGGATCAACGTAGAGTCATAGAATTGTAGAGTTGGAAAGGACCCCCAAGGGTCATCTAGTCCCACCTTCTGCAATGCAGGAATCACAGCTCGGTAATCTGACAGGTGGACATCCAACCTGCCACCTTCCGAGGTCATCTGCCAAAGTCAAGCGTAAGCCTCCTCAGTGTCAAGGGAGCTTATTTCTGGATGGGCTTATCCTGGATTGCACTATGAATCTCCCACAAGAAAACGCACACCTTGTTCGTTTCAATAAAACAGTGAACCTGCTCATTTTTAACTTCTTCTTTTCCTTATATACAGTAGGAAGTCAATAAGTTTGCTTTCTTTCCCATACGCGCCCTGAGCCGTAAGCAGCCTGCGTAAGTCTTGCCCATTAATTTCATTGGATTCTCTGCTCTGGGGGAGAAATCCATTCAGTTTGCATTTGTACATGAGCCAGCCTGATTCTCACTCTCCACCAACAAAACGCCTGTGAAAATGGCATTTTCCTGAATTTTGTAATGGGTCCAAAAAATGCATGTGTTGGGATAATGCGTGCTTAAAAATGGATATAATAGAGAGAAGGAAAACTGTGTTGCAAAAATGTGCTTTTGGGGCACAATTGCCTACAAAAGAATGTGTTTTAGAAGAAATCCACACTAAACTGCTGATTGATATCACAATGACCTTGATTTTTAAAAAGTTAACAATCTGACATGGCCTTGTGGAGAATGGAACTCAAGCCTGATAAAATGAGAAATTGAGAAAAGCCGAATTTGACAGTTACAGGTAGATAGCCGTGTTGGTCTGTCATAGTCAAAACAAAATAAAATTTAAAAAAAAATCCTTCCAGTAGCACCTTAGAGACCAACTAAGTTTGTTCTTGGTATGAGCTTTTGTGTGCATGCACACTTCTTCAGATACATGCATGCATGCACACGAAAGCTCATACCAAGAACAAACTTAGTTGGTCTCTAAGGTGCTACTGGAAGGAATTTTTTAAAATTTTATTTTGTTTCGAATTTGACAGGTCGCCCATCACTACCAGCAATTTGCCACCAGATTCCTGCTCCGAGAAGCCTTACATGCAACCAATGTATTGCTACGGGCAAGCAATAAGGGTCATTTGCTTAAAAGGAACGCCATTTTCTTTATATAGAGGCAGATACAAACACATATATAATGTTACTAGCAGGGAATGAGCCCAGCAATGCCTTGGATTTTTTTATTTTTTAATCCCTCAAAATTGTGGTTTTTAAATAGATGGTGTAATTTGTGAGTTTGGACCAGTTACACCAGTGACTGGTCAATGGAAATTGCCACCCCCACCCCACTGGGCAAACGCTTGGGTGTTGATCTCTCAAGTGACGCCCAAACCTGTGGAGAACAAACAGACAGACAGCCTTTCCCCTTTCATAGAATCCTAGATTCATAGTGTTGGAAGGGACCCTGGGGCCATCTAGTCCAACCCCCCGCAAGGCAGGAATCTCAGCTAAAGAGTAATAGACAGATATCTATTACTAGTGGACGTTCAGCCCGTTAAATTAACGGGCGCTAGAAGATATGTGGAACCTCTACTCCTTTCCTACCTCTGTCCCCTCTACCCTTTTCCTACCTCTATCCTCCCTTATAGCCATTTCCCTACCCAGAACCCATCACTATTTACCTCTGAGTGTTCGTGCATGTTGTCACTCTTCCCTTTTCCTATCTCCCTCTCCCTTGCGACTCCACCCCCTTTCCCACCTCTCTCCCCGCTCCCTCCAATCCCTGCGTCAGTGGAGAGCATGCTCAGTAGCGAATTTCAGTGACACACGGAAAGCTACGGAGGGACACAGGCACTTTATTATATAGGATGTCAAGCCAGTGGCTCTTTGCCTCCCCCTAGTGGCTCCCGTGGGCCATGCCTACCTTCAACTGATCTCTGCCTTCCCGATTTTCCCACAGATACAGACATGCTCTCCTGTTGCCCCTCCCCCCAGGGGGGGATTTAAAGAGACAGAGACTTGCCAGAGATGCAGATGCTCTGAGCCTCCCTCTCTGCCCAAGGGAGGGGTATTTATGGGTTGCCTGGCAAAGCGTAGAGGGTGGGGAGGAGATTAAAGGGGGGAGAAAGGGCTGGTGGCCTCCGAAGAAGTCGGTGGAGAAATCCCCGGCAATGAGCAAGCAGCGTTGCAACACAGGGTTACGCAACGGTGTGTGGCAAGAGCCGTCGCTCCCTGAGAGCTGATGCTCTTTCTCCGCCTTCTCACAAAAGTAAATAGTCCTTAGTTATTATTTATTAAATTTATATGCCACCCTTCATCCGAAAACCACAGGGCTGTTTAGGGTATATCAATGCGACAGTCACACTTGCTTATTGATAAACAGCCAGCCAGCCCCCTTCCACACACACACACACACACACAGAGAGAGAGAGAGAGAGAGAGTCAAGGGCTTCCGGTGGATGTTGCGCGCAAGTCCCGCGCATGGATTTCCACTGTGGGAACAGGAGGCTGGATTAGACGGGCCCCTTTTGGCCTGATGCAGCCAGGCTTTTCTTAGGGAGGTCTAGTCTGATAGCAGAACCTCCATGACCAGGGACAGTCTACCTGTGGGTACCAGAGGATGGGGAACAGCTGGAGGGTTGCTGCTGTCGGACTCAGGTTGTGCTTGGGGGCTTCTGATTGGCCGCTGTGAGGACAGGAGGCCGGGGTAGATGGGATGCTGGCCTGATCCAGCCAGGCAATTTCTTACATTTTTAGGACCTCAATCTGTTGGCAATCACCACCTGAGCTGGTAGAAGGAACAGGGCCAGATTTAGGTTTGATGAGGCCCTAAGCCACTGAAGGTAATGGGGCCCTTTATATGTCCAGCTGTCCTTTATCAACAACAAATTGTCGCTGTTTTTTGTGTTGAATATATGCTATATGGTAATTTATGGACCTAATAGGGATCTAAAGCCACTTGCATATAACAAATAGGAGCCTACACAACACAAAATACTGTTGCTGGATGTAGGTTTTATTTTTTATTTTTTTATCTTATAATTTGGAAATGCACATCCAGTGTTTTTTTCCTTTAATTTTTTTGGGGGGCCCCAAGAGAGTGCGGCCCCAAGTCAGAGCTTGTTTAGCTTATACGTAAATCCGGCACTGAGAAGGAAGGGTGGCTGAAACCCACGGGGAGAGCCGGGGGAGGCAGGCTTGTACGCCAGAGTGAGTCCCAATGCTTAGTTATTTTATTTCCAATATTTATATATCAACTGACGGCCAAAGTGTCTGGGTGGTTTGCAAGGGCAAAAATTTAAAACGTAAAATGCAATAGGAAACTGAACGCTAACACAGAATAAAACCAGTGACAGGGAATGGCAACAGATTTAAAAAGCAGTGAAAAATATTTGCAACTGGCGAAGTTGTCACCTGCCACCTATGAAGGTCATTGTAGAGGCACTTGGAAGACCCCTCTGGGGATGCCAGCACCAAAAAGCGTCTCTCTCTAGTAGCTGACCTCATAACATCTTATAATTGTAGAGCTGGAAGGAACCTCAAGGAACCCCACCCCCTGCAATTCAATGGTTTCCCTTCATTCTGCCTTGCATTCGTGAGCGACACAATTGGCAGAAGAGAAACTCGCAGCCACGGGACATGCATGCTCATAGCATTGGGTAGGGGCATATTGCAAATTAAAAGAAAATTAAATTGTTTGGAAAGAGCTGGCTGTGCGTCCACAAGGCACCACAAGGAAGCCCAGGGTTTGCAAGGGCTCCGGCCACCGGATGAATTCCTGCGCCTTTTCCTTCCTGCACAGCTACCTGCCTTGCGCACTGAGCATTGGTCCATGGCAACAAGGAACCCCGGATGGCGCATACGCTTTTGCCGTGTTGCAAACACAGAATCCACCTCTTCATTCCCCCCAGCCCTGATTTTGCACATCATTGGGGGGGGGAGTGAGAGAGAGATGGCAAGAGAGACATATATAACCAAAGCTGCTTCTTCCTGCCGGTTTGTGGGAACAGGGTTGCCCAACCGTTTCCCTCATCAAGGCGCACGTGGCATGCTTTGTCAGCCCTCGGTCGTTGTGCAATGCCAGCCTGTCCCCAGCACACCCACCTGCAAAACATGCCTTTTCTAGCTTGTGGTGATTCACTGGGGCTCCCATTCTGCAGCCCAGGCAAAACAGATTCAGGCAGGCAGCCTGATCAGAGGCATCTCTGCCGTTTCCTCTGTTTGGGATGCCGCCTTTGCCAAAACACATCTGGAGGGCACCCCAGGCTGGTGAAGAATGCACAAAAACAGCTCAGCCTCTGACATTTAATGATGATGATGATGATGATGATTTATTTATTATTTATACCCCACCCATCTGGCTGGGCTTCCCCAGCCACTCTGGGCAGCTTCCAACAGAATATTAAAATACAATAATCTATTAAACATTAAAAGCTTCCCTAAACAGGGCTGCCGTCAGATGTCTTCTAAAGGTCTGGTAGTTGTTGTTCTCTTTGACATCTGGTGGGAGGGCGTTCCACAGGGCAGGTGCCACCACCGAGAAGGCCCTCTGCCTGGTTCCCTGTAACTTGGCTTCTCGTAGTGAGGGAACCGCCAGAAGGCCCTCGGAGCTGGACCTCAGTGTCCGGGCAGAACGATGGGGGTGGAGACGCTCCTTCAGGTATACAGGACCGAGGCCCTGTGATTATGATGATGATAATTCTATACAGTGGTACCTCGGTTTAAGAACAGTCCAGTTTAAGAACGATTTGGTTTTTTATGTTTAATTCAACATTCTGGAGATAAATGGAATCCAAATTTATTGTATATTATTTTATGTGTTATGCAATTATAGAATTATAAATGACTCAATAAAAATTATATTAAAAAAAAAAAGAAGAACGATTTGGTTTACAAACTCCGCAAAACGAGTAGTAGTGTTCCGGTTTGCGAACTTTACCTCAGTCTAAGAACGGAAGCCGAACGGTGGAAGGGAACCGGCGGCAGGAGGCCTCGTTAGGGAAAGCACGCCTCGGTTTAAGAACGGTTTCGGTTTAAGAACGGACCTCTGGAATGGATTAAGTTCGTAAACCGAGGTACCACTGTACTGCGCTTTATCCAAGGATCACAGGGTGGTTTATAAGATGAAAATACAAAACATACCATAGTAACAAACAAAAGCAATGCCAGACACACACATAGATGGTTTAATTAGCCAAAAGCCTGGGAGAAAAGGAATGTTTTTGCCTGGCACCTCGAAATGGCTCTGTGCTCAGCCTCCATGGCCGGAGGCAATGATGCTTCTGAATACCAGTTGCCGGGCACAACAGGAGGGGAGAGAGCTTTGGTGCACAGGAATTCTAGAGTGGGGACACCGGAGGGTCATTTAGTCCAACCCCCTGCAATGCAGCAATCACAACAAAGGAATTCCCGACAGGTGGCGAAAAACCTCCAACGAAGGAGTCTGCCACCTTCCGAGGTGGCCCATTCCTCTGCCCAAACAGTTTTTTATCAGCAAGAAGTTCTTCCTAACGTTGAGTCAGAATCTCCTTTGATTCATTGGTTCGCTGGAGGTCTTTAAACAGAGCTTAGGTGGCCGTTTGTCAAGGATTCATTAGCTGCGATTGCTGTGTTGCAATTCTACGATAGGCAGCGATAAGACCTGTGAGAGTCAGCTCACTCATACACCCATTTTACAGATAGGGATTGGTGAGGCCAAGGTGGAGAGAAGTCTGGCCGGGCCCAAGACCACACATGGAGGTTTGGTGATTCGAGGGGATGCGGCGTCAGCCCCAGGCCAAGTCAGTTCTTGCAAAAGCCAGGCTGGCTCGCTCCACGGCTGCACATTTTCCATGATGCCGGCAAAGACTGCATTTCTGCCCACAGAAAGATGGACACTCGCTCAAATGGTCTTGTGATGACCCTAGCCCCCTGCAGTTTATCCAGGTTGCCATCTTATTCTCCCCCAGGACCCAAGCAGCTCTGTCAAGGAGGGCATTGCTCAGTGGGGACCCCACCCCTTTTTCCTCCAGCCAGTCCTTCACGGTTCATGATAGAACAGGCTCCTTTGAAAAGCACTCAGCAGAGGTTGGGGGGGTGGGTACCCGTCAGAGGTTCCTTAGCTGGCATTCCAGCATTGCCAGGGGTTGGACTAGATGTCCCTTGAGATCCCTTCCACTTCTACAATTCTATATGATTCATTTGAGGTTTTTAAACAGAGGTCAGATGGCCATAATCCAGTGGAAGTCCATTGCTTTTTTTCTGGGGGGACGCATACCCCTAATAATAATAATAATTTTTTATTTGTACCCCGCCCATCTGGCCGGGTCTCCCCAGCCACTCTGGGCGGCTTCCAACAAACTGTTACCCCTAAACAGTTTGTGCATCCAAGTTTGGCCTCATTGAGGGGCAGTATTTCAATATGACAGCATCTTAAAAAGCAAAGACAGCATCTTAAAAAGCAAAGACATCACCTTGCCAACAAAGGTCCGTATAGTTAAAGCTATGGTTTTCCCAGTAGTAATGTACGGAAGTGCGAGCTGGACCATAAAGAAGGCTGATCGCCGAAGAATTGATGCTTTTGAATTCTGGTGCTGGAGGAGACTCTTGAGAGTCCCATGGACTGCAAGAAGATCCAACCTATCCATTCTTAAAGAAATCAGCCCTGAGTGCTCACTGGAAGGACAGATCCTGAAGCTGAGGCTCCAGTACTTTGGCCACCTCATGAGAAGAGAAGACTCCCTGGAAAAGACCCTGACGTTGGGAAAGATGGAGGGCACAAGGAGAAGGGGACGGCAGAGGATGAGATGGTTGGACAGTGTTCTCGAAGCTACTAACATGAGTTTGGCCAAACTGCGAGAGGCAGTGAAGGATAGGCGTGCCTGGCGTGCTCTGGTCCATGGGGTCACGAAGAGTCGGACACGACTGAACAACAACAACAAATTTCAATATGAATAGGAAAATGAGAGGACCCCTAAACATTCTTATTTAGAGGGGGGGGAAGCACTGTGGAGATCTATTGTGACAGCAGAACCTCCAAGCCCAGCAGCAGTCTACCTCTGCTGAATACCAGGCAATGGGGAACAACTGGAGACTTGATGTTGCACTCAGATCCCATTTGCAGAATTCCCTTTGGGGCATGAGGTTGACCACTGGATGCTGCACTGGGCAGGCCGCCCTTGGACTCATCCAGCTGCTTCGGGGCTCATGCGATGTTCTTATATATGTCTGTGTGTGTTCGTGTACATAGAGAAATCTGGGAGTGTCAAAGGGCTGCCGTGCTTTACAATCTTCATGCAGCCTTGGCCCCGCCCACCTTTGCCTCTGGCCCCACCCCCACCACCATGTGGCCCTGAGGAGGTTTCTGATGAGGGAATGTGGCCCTCCAGCTGGAAAGGGCTCCCCCTGCCTGCTGCAGAGGGAAGAGATTTGCCCCACTCCCCTGATTTCGTCCTTTGGGTGACTCCAGTCTACCTCTGAATACCAGACAATGCAGAAGAACTGGAGAGCTTCATGGCCGAGTGAGAGGCTGGGGGTAGGATTTGAACCCTGGTCTCACCCAGGTCCCAGGTCCTAACACTCTAACCACGGCACCACACATCCTCTTGAGATGGCCTCGAATAAAGAAGCGTTTAAAACAGGCAAAGAAGACACCAGCCCGTTTATTTTGGATCACTCGTTTACTTTCAAGTGTTTGGAGAGGGACGTTTGTGCCATTCCTGGGCGATTTATCATTTTTACAGTTTTACAGGAGATCAAGCATTTGTTCGGGGAAAGTTTGCTTTCCCCCCCAAAGTCCTTTCCCATCCCACCCGGAAAAAGCACACCCCGTAATCTGTAAGTGGAAACGCAAAACGGTTTTGAAACAATTCCCCTTTCGCCCAAGGATGGGGTGCGTCCATGATGCCTTCCAGATATTTGTGGGCTGCAGCTCCCACTATTGCCATCCCTAACCATTGGTCATGCTGGCTGATGGGCGTCCAGCCATGTCTGGCCATAGATGACCAGGCAGCTCTGCCTTCTCCCTGTCACCCCAAAGCATTTCTCCGTTTTCCACCCCCAAAGGGGGCTTATTCTTCCTCTTCCTTTGAATAAAGCCAGTGGGGGAAACCTTTTACATTTTTAACCTCTTGCAATGGTCTGTCTGACCTTCTCCCTGCAAGAGTTGGTCACTCGCCTATACTCTTCCTTCGTGATTTGCCCTTCCTCCCATTTCTTATATGTGGCCCTTTAAAATCTCCACTCATCTGTAATCTCCTTTAGACGCCTCCAATTCCTGCAAGGAACACCCGGCTATTATAAATCCTATTTTATTTTTCCTGGAATCATCACCCACTTCTCTTGGTCCAGATTCAGCATTGCAGACCACTCAACGCTCCGGCAACTTGTGTCGCATGTTCCTAGGAAATCCGATGAGCCTGGTAGCTAAGCGAGAGGGGAATTGATCCGGCAGACATTGCTACCGTGTCCCCAAGGAGGAACGCTAACGTCTACCTGTCAAATGATGCACTGCAGTTCTCGGCAGGTGGACAAAGAACCGCATCACATCCGGAACTTGATTCCCAGTGACCGAATCCGAGAACTGTAGACCTGGAGGGGACCCCACAGGGACATCTAGACCAAACCCCCCCCCCCCTGCGATGCAGGAATCGCAGCTAAATCGTTGCATTCAAATATTATTAACGCAGCAGTTGGGTCATGCGAACTCGCACACCCACAACTCAAAAGAGACAGAAAAGGAAAGGAAATCACACACGTCTTAAGAGCGTTTTGCCAGGTGATGCTAAAAATCTCCCCAAAGCCCAATCAATGAAAAGCTTCTAATATGTCCATTTTGTGGCTCTGGGGAAGTCTTGCGGCACCTTAAGAGACTTGATTATAACAGGAGGAGCTTTTGTGGGCTCCTTCCATCAGATGGGGGGACGGGGACGTGAGCAGAGCGAGGTGAATGAAGCAGGGACACAGGGCGCTGCTTTGTGCAGAGTCAAACCCTTCAGCCGAATCAGACCATTGATCCCTCCTGTCCGACCAGCGAGGCTGCAATTTGGAGTGTTCCCCCACTCCCCTGGGAGGCTGGGGGTCCCCCTTAGCTGCCCCCAGGCAGAGAGCTCCTCCTCTCCCTCCCAGCCTCTCGTCTTAAAAGCCCTTCTCACCTGGCTGTTCACCAGGGCGTCAGGGGTTCGAGCCCACCCAGGGATGGCTGCGTGCAAGATCCCTACACTGCTGGGAGCTGGACAAGAAAACCTTTGGGTCCTTCCCAACCCTCCCATTCCATTATTCTACACAGCTTTCCAAAAAGGTGACAAGAACTATAGAAGGGCACAGAATGGAGAACGCGACCATTTCTGTAAGAAAGCCTGCAGCCTCCCTCTTTTTCTCTAGAAATCCAAGAAATCCGAGGCTGGAGGGGGGATATCGTGAGCCTCTTTCCACCCCAAAGGTGGGAATGTAGGAAGCTGTCTTGTGCAGAGCCAGGCCCATCTAGCTCAGTATTGCCTGCACTGACAGGCAGCAGCAGCTCTCCAGGGTTTCAGACAGGGCTCTCTCCCAGCCCTACTGGGAGATGCCCCTGGAGATTGAACCCAGGACCTTCTGCATCCAAAGCAGGCACTCGGCCACCACAGCCCTTCTTTTAAAAATAAAGATTCCAGTCCTCATGGTTGTGAGTGGAGTCAGGAACACGAGCGGCCCCCGTCTGCCACGTCGAAGACTGCTGGCCTGCCTACCTCAGTATTGCCCACACTGACAGGCAGCTATGGCTCTGCAGGAGTTCAGGCAGGTCTCATCCTGGGACTTTGAACCCGGGACTTTGGTGCTGCCCTGCCACCCTTCCCCCAAAGAAAAGAGGTGGGAAGGAAATAATTCTGCCCAGTGTGAATCGTTTTCCTTCAATGACGGAGAATCGTGCTGCTTACAACACAGCCAACCTATTTTTTAAAGCTATAAGAAAAATAAACCGCGGCAATTCTGCAGCCGAAGAGAATTGCCGGCAGACCCACGGCCTCTGCTTAGAGAAGCAGCCCCCATACGGCGCCTCTTGCTCGCCCCATCCTTGCAGAAGACAGGGTCTTTTGCGTGCCTCCGTTCGGCTACAAGGTAATTCCATAAGGAGATTGTCTTTTTCTTAACGGACAGGTGCCAAGAAGGATCACCCTGGAGCGCTTAAAGCTCTTGCACACACTTATCCATGCCCCCCCAAGCTGCAAGATGCTGTCGTGAGCATTGCTAATGGTAAACCTCTGGGGTTGAGCCCCGGAAATGGCTCCTGCAATCTCTTCTGCAATCTGCATTTTCATGTTGACATTTCAGTCAGGACAGAACGGAAATAAAACAAGAGCGCTGTCCCAGCTCCACGGTGCTGCGGAGGGAAGGTCAAGTTTTGCCCCTGGTCCATACTTAGGCTTGGAAATAGAAAAATCAAATTCATGGGACTGGTCAAAATTAGGGAAAGCAGCTCTACAGGGCTCTCTCCCAGCCCTACCGGGAGATGCCCCTGGAGATTGAACCTGGGACCTTCTGCATCCAAAGCAGGCACTCGGCCACCACAGCCCTTCTTTTAAAAATAAAGATTCCAGTCCTCATGGTTGTGAGTGAAGTCAGGAACATGAGCGGCCCCCGTTTGCCACGTCGAAGACTGCTGGCCTACCTACCTCAGTATTGCCCACACTGACAGGCAGCTATGGCTCTGCAGGAGTTCAGGCAGGTCTCATCCTGGGACTTTGAACCCGGGACTTTGGTGCTGCCCTGCCACCCTTTTCCCAAAGAAAAGAGGTGGGGAGGAAATAACTCTGCCCGGGATGAATCGTTTTCCTTCAACGACGGAGAATCGTGCTGCTTACAACACAGCCAACCTATTTTTTAAAGCTATAAGAAAAATAAACCCCTGGTCCATACTTAGGCTTGGAAATAGAAAAATCAAATTCGTGGGACTGGTCAAAATTAGGGAAAGCAACTCGACCCGGAGATGAAGCACACACACACACACACAAAAAAAAGCTTCCGCCCACCTCTTGCTCTGGACTGCCAAACCCTGCTCAGATGACCCCCTCCTTGGCCCAGTGATGCCGGCATAACTTTCAGGAGACCACAACGCAAACGAGACTCTCTGCCTTTTCCGTTTGGACAAGGCTGCGTCCAGAGAGTGAAAGAGAAAACAGGACTTATCTGCTGTCCGGTAAAAATCCCCCTTTTCGGAGGCCGGCACATGGCTGTTTCGATTAACTCACGCTTAGTATTTCAAGAGCTCCCTACAGAATGTCCAACTCCCCCCCCCCCAACACCAGCGGCCTGGAGGCTCCACGATACGCCAGGAATAAAAAGGAACCCTTGTCTCCCACCCAAACTCTTTATTCCATCCTGGCTGCATTTTTCGGCCACTGAGCCCCCCCAGTCCCAACGGGGAAGACTTCACCCCTGCCTTCCTCTCCCTGGACGTTCTGGAGGGAGGGCACCACCTCCGACCCCTGACCTTTGGGCTTGCGCATCTCCAGAGAAGGGATGCTTCCCAGGCGATTCACGCGGAGAGCAAGCCAAAATGAATAAATAAGTCACAGACAGAGAGAGAGAATGCTTAAAACAAGAAAATCCCATTCCCCAAATCCCCGTTAACAGGGCAGGCTATTCTCCCCCCTCCCCCAATAAAGCCCCCCCCCCCAGCTGGAATGTCTAGTAGGATTCTGGTCTGAGTGGCAGCCATTTAACAAAGAAGTCTGGTTTGCGGTAAGGAGGGGGGGTTCGGTTGGCCAGTTGTGTATGGGAAGGAAGAGGTGTCTGCGGGAGGGGCTGAGGACGAGGGGAGACCCCCCATGGAAGATGGAAGAGGCCTGGCAGAAGAGGAATACCCCATCTGGTCTTCTTCCAACTAATATACCCACATCTATCTTTCTAAGTGCAAATGACACAAGACATTGGAATGCAGAGATTTGCTGGGCTTGGGGGGGGGGGGAAGCACGGCAATGGGAGTAACAGACCCTCTGGCTCCCCCCTCCCCCGCCAGCGGCCCGTTTCTGTGACAAGCCTCCAGGATCTCCCCAAGAGAGATGGCAACGGGTGGGGCACCCAGGAGCCCCCGGGATTGTGCTGAATGGGGTGTTGTGGGATCTGGGCTCCCACCCAGACTCAGACGCCCAGTTGCCGCCCTTTCCCAGTGCCTGAGGCTCCCCCAGCAAGACCCTCAGGTCTTTGAAAGAAAAACCCACCACCTATCTAAACGTTGCCCTGATTTGCTTCCACTTCTCAGAACGCTGAAGGGGCAAAGGAAAGGGGGACGTTAGGACTCTGCCCCGAGGACCACACAGATCCTTCATCCGACCAGAGGGATCTCAAGAGTTCGCATCCGTCTGCCACCGTTTCTGAGAAAAAGGGGGTCCTTGGGGACGCCACTCTCTCGGAGAGAGCGTCTGGGGTGGGTTTTCCGCAAAAACAAACAAACCCCCAAACCCCTGGGCCAAAGACGAAGAGAGAGAGACACACACACCATAGCCAGTATGAAGCGCAGGCCTCGCTGGCCTGGAGTAAACTACGTGGAGCTATTTCAAGCCACAACTACGGGGTTACTCGGTGGTGTGAAGAGGCTCTCCCTGGGAGACGGGGTGGGCAGGGGGGGTTGCCTCGACAGCTCAAGGAACAGTTAACGACTTCAGCTAATTTTAGTCCCGAAACTCCAGCTCCTGGCAGGGTCCTCGGATCCTGGCTCTCCGTGCCAACGCCGGCCGGCGGAAACCCGGACCCATTTCTACAGGAATCTGCGGGGAAGGCGGCTGGCGGCTCGGCCTCAGGGTCCCCCGCTGTAGGAATAATCCGCTTTGTTGTGCATCACCAGCTTGCTATCCACAAAGTAGAAACTGTCTGACTGGGTCTCGTAGGGGTGCAGGATCATCTCCTGAACTGCAAAGGAGGAAGGGAAAAGAAAAGAGGCTCACAGCCGGCAGCCTGGCTATAGGATGGGCTGCAACGCCCCAAACAAAGATGCCCAGCCCCCGAGATCCTTGGGGGAGACCCTCCTCTGGGTCCCGCCACCCTCACAGGCCCACTGGTTGGGGACGTGGGGAGGGCTTCTTGGGGGGCGGCTGCTCCCAACCTTTGGAACTCCCTGCCGAGAGAAGCCAGATTCGCTCCTTCCTTTGCCAGCAGGAGGAGATTGCTCTACTCCAGGGGTCAGCAGCCTTTTTCAGCCGGGGGCCGGTCCACTGTCCCTCAGACCATGTGGGGGGCCGGACTATATTTGTGGGGGGAAATGAACGAATTCCTATGCCCCACATATAACCCAGAGATGCATTTTAAATAAAAGGACACATTCTACTCATGTAAAAACACAATGATTCCCGGACCGTCCGCGGGCCGGATTGAGAAGGCGATTGGGCCAGATTTGGCCCCCGGGCCTTAGGTTGCCTACCCCTGCTCTATTCCAACAGGCTTTGGGGGACTGACTGGTTGTTGTTGTTTTGGGGTTTTTTTAAGGAAAGGGCTTTTAAATAGCCCTGTGCTGTTTATATTACCCATATTTTAATAGATCAGTGTGTTTTTTATTGTTTCATTTCTGTTAGAGATTGATTAATGATTCTATACGCTTTTAGCTTTTTGTGTCGCTGTTGTTTTAATTTGCAGAAGCCGCCTTGAGCGCCGGTCTGGGGAAAAGGTGGGATATAGATAATAATAAATAATAAATAATCGATAATAATAATACAGCTGGATAAAATGATTTGCCAATAGTGACCTTGCCCAAAATAGAGGAGGTTGGTACAATCAGACGCCATTTTGAATCAAGATGGCGGAAGGAAGTGTTTGAACCCGGGCTGGTCTTTGTGAGTTTTTAGCATTCCCAAGCAATGCCTGCTGGGAGGTGGGGTCCAACAACTGCCGGAGGTCGCCCCCCCCCCGCTCCCGCTGCCCCGCTGTTGCACCCCCCGCTTACTGAGGTCTTCGGAGAGCTGGGGGAACTCATAGATGTGCTCGCAGGTGTTCTTGCTGCTGGGGATGCAGAACCCGAACTCGAAGTCAAAACTCTTCAGCAGCTGGTCCCGGAAGTAATGCCTCTCAATCATGCGGAAGTTGTTGATGGGCTTGTCGCCCACGGTGAACTCCACCCTGAGAGAGGGGAGAAGAAAGCTGAGGTCCCCACAAAACGTAGCACTGGGGGGCAGACTTCTCAAAACTATCAGAACCTTCCCTGTGATTCCTGGGACTAGAATTCAGTGATGGCTGACCTTGACACTCCAGATGTTTTGGAACTACAACTCCCATCATCCCTAGCTAACAGGACCAGTGGTCAGGGATGGTGGGAGTTGTAGTCCCAAAACATCTGGAGTGTCAAGGTTAGCCATCACTGGACTAGATGAAACCTTGAGGGGCCCTTTTAACAATTACACGATTCTGTGAAAAGGTGGGAGATAATTTCTCACCTAGGAGTCACTTTTTCTCTCTCTCAAAGAGAGGGGGGAGTACATACCTCAGTGACAGAGCAGCTGTCTTATAACAACAACAACAACAACAACAACAACAACAACAACAACAATTTTAACAACAACAACAACAATAATAATTTATTATTTGTACCCCGCCCATCTGGCTGCGTCTCCCCAGCCACTCTGGGCGGCTTTCAACAAACATTAAAATACATCAAAATGTCACAGATTAAAAACTTCCCTAAACAGGGCTGCCTTCAGGTGTTTTCTAAATGTCAGATAGTTGTTTATCGCTTTGACCTCTGCTGGGAGGGTGTTTCACAGAGCGGGCGCCACCACCGAGAAGGCCCTCTGCCTGGTTCCCTGTAGCTTTGCTTCTCGCAGTGAGGGAACTGCCAGAAGGCCCTCGGCGCTGGATCTCAGTGTTAGGGCTGAACGATGGGGGTGGAGACGCTCCTTCAGGTATACTGGACCGAGGCCATTTAGGGCTTTCAAGGTCAGCACCAACACTTTGAATTGTGCTCGGAAACATACTGGGAGCCAATGTAGGTATTTCAGGACTGGTGTTATGTGGTCTCAGCGACCACTCCCAATCACCAGTCTAGCTGCCGCATTCTGGATTAGTTGTAGTTTCCGGGTCACCTTCAAAGGTAGCCCCATGTAGAGCGCATTGCAGTAGTCCAAGCAGGAGATAACTAGAGCATGCACCACTCTGGCGAGACAGTCTGCGGGCAGGGAGGGTCTCAGCCTGCGTACCAGATGGAGCCGCCCTGGACAAAGAATTAACCTGCGCCTCCATGGACAGCTGGGAGTCCAAAATGACTTCCAGGCTGCACACCTGGTCCTTCAGGGGCACAGTTACCCCATTCAGGACCAGGGAGTCCCCCACACCCGCCCGCCCCCTGTCCCCCTGTCTTGCTTGTAGAATGCTGCAGTTTCAATCCCCAATGTTGGGCAGAGCAAGACTCTTGCCTGAAACCCTGGAGAGTGGCTGCCGGTCAGTGTAGGCATCACTGAGCTAGACAGACCAATGGTCTGACTCAGTCTAAGGCAGCTTCCTGTGACCCTTAAACCAGCTCTGAACTCAGAACCATGAGGACTAGAATCTTTAAGAGAAGGGCTTTCGCTAAGTGGCAGAGCACCAGGCACAGCTCATTGGTACAGAGCACCTGCTTGGCATGCAGAAGGTCCCAGGTGGCCTCTCCCGTTAGGGCTGGGCATATCCCTGGTCTGAAACACCAGGAGAGCTGCTGCTGCCAGCCCGTGTGGACCAGCTTTAGCCAACCAGGTTCCATCCAGATGTTGCAAACTATAATTCCCATCAGCCCCAGCCAGCATTTGGCCCCTGAGCTGGAGGCTGCCCCTCCCTGGCCTAGAAGGCACATTCATCCAAAGAGACAGGGAACAGGGAAGGTCTCTGCATCCAAGGGAACACCTTGCCAGGGAAGCTGCTCACTCACGTGGCTCCGACCTGACGCAGCCGCAGAAACGCCGGCGTGAATTGGTAGCGCACAAAGCGCCCGGCGTTGGGGTCGACGTCCTTCTTGTCACTGTGCTCTCGCTCTGGAAGTAGAAGAGAGAACAAAAATTAAAGATACAGGACAGGTGCCCCAATGTAAGAAGAGCCTGCTCCCTCTCACAGAACCATGAGGACTTGGAACTTGTCTCTTGAAAGCAAAAGTGAGTTCTCTGAGGAGAAAGAGGTCAGAGTCTGGCTGGACCAGGCCAGGGGGGTCTGTCTAGTTCAGACTCCTGTCTTCACGGCACCCAACCAAATGGGAAGAAGAAACCCACAAGCAGCAGGAACTCTTCACTTGTTGTTCCCCATTGTCTGGGATTCAGAGGGCAGCTGTCTGCCAGCTCAATCTGGTACGCAGGATGAGGCCCTCCCTGCCCGCAGACTGTCTCGCCAGAGTGGTGTATGCTCTAGTTATCTCCCGTTTGGACTACTGCAATGCGCTCTACGTGGGGCTCCCTTTGAAGGTGACCCGGAAACTACAATTAATCCAGAATGCGGCAGCTAGACTGGTGACTGGGAGCGGCCGCCGAGACCATATCACACCAGTCCTGAAAGACCTACATTGGCTCCCAGTACGTTTCCAAGCACATTTCAAAGTGTTGGTGCTGACCTTTAAAGCCCTAAACGGCTTCAGTCCTGTATACCTGAAGGAGCATCTCCATCCCCATCGGTCAGCCCGGACACTGAGATCCAGCTCCAAGGGCCTTCTGCCGGTTCCCTCACTGCGCAAAGCCAAGTTACAGGGAACCAGGCAGAGGGTCTTCTCGGTGGTGACACCTGCCCTGTGGAATGCCCTCCCATTAGATGTCAAGGAAATAAACAACTATCCGACTTTTAGAAGACATCTGAAGGCAGCCCTGTTTAGGGAAGATTTTAATGTTTGAAGTTTTATTCTGTTTTTAATTACAGGTAGATAGCCGTGTTGGTAGCTAAGTAGCACCTTAGAGACCAACTAAGTTTGTTCTTGGTATGAGCTTTCGTGTGCATGCACACTTCTTCAGATATCTTGTGCATGCACACGGAAGCTCATACCAAGAACAAACTTAGTTGGTCTCTAAGGTGCTACTGGAAGGAAATTTTTCATTTTGTTTCTGTTATTATTACTACCATATTATTACTACCATATTATTATTATTATTATTATTATTATTACCATCATCCCTGGGCATGGAGGTTGTGCTATCACAATAGACCTCCATAAGAAGAGCTGGATCAGGCCATAGAGGGCCTGTCCAGCCCAGCCTCCTGTCCTCTCAACCAGATGCCCCAATGGGAAACCCGCAAGCAGGATCTGAGCATGAGAGCATCACTCTCCCCTCCTGTGGCATCAATGCCTCTGACTGTGGAGACAGAGCACCGTCAGCCTGATAGCCCTGCATAGCACATCTCTTCCATGAATTTGCCCGGTGGGCATCCGTCTGTCTTGGAAGACAATGGAGTGTGCCTTTGGGGCGTGAGGTCAAACGGTTGGCAGGTTGTAGCACCTGCTGTGGCTGTAAATGGATTTGTCCAGTTCTCTTTTGAAGTCACCTAGGCCGGTGGCCATCGCTGCCTCCTGTGGCAGGGAGTTCCATGGTTTAACAACAAAAAGCACAAAAACAAAATGCTAGGATCTGTTACGAAGGGAGAAAGCATCCAGACCTCTGGGAAGGGGTGTGGCCTAGTGGCAGAGCCCCTGCTTGGCATGCAGAAGGTTCCAAGCTCGATCCCTGGACTGTCCAGGTAGGGCTGGGAATGACATCCAGCCAGAAACTCTGTAGAACCCTTGCCACTGATCAGACACAGTACAAGGCTCCTGTTGAAAGCGGGACCATGAGGACTAGAGTCTTGCAACAGCTTTGCATGCAGAAGGTCCCAGGTTCATCTCAAGGTAAGTCTGGGGAAAAGCCTGTCTGCCTGAATCCCTGGAGAGCTGCTGCCGGCCAGTGCAGACAATACTGAGGCAGATGGACCAATGGTCAGATTCGGTTGTAAGGCAGCTTCCTGTTTGAAGCAGCCCCTTCCATCCGAATAACGAGGACTAGGAACTTACCTGAAGCCGGCGGCTTGGTGATTTCAAACAGCACAGTGCCTGACTCCATGTCTCGGATTTTGAACCGGGTGAAATCTATCTTGTAGACGTTCTCCTCCGGGGTGCAGAGGTAGTCTGCGGGAGAGAAGGGTCATCGGAGTTAGGAGGGCAGGCAGGCCAAAGGTTTCAGGCCTGCCCCATAGGCAGGTGCAGGGTTTGAAAGCTGCTCCGCTTTCCTTTTCAGGGGGGGGAGGAGAAATTTGGTGCAGGTCAGATTTCATTAATATGTTTTTTTTTAAGTGCATGTATAAATTGAGTACAGTAGGAAAAATGTATGCTGCTGATGAATTTCCACAAGGGACTTAAACAAATAATAATAATTGCAAATTGATTGATGCTTTGTTTGCAATTCCTGTATTGCAGGTAGAACTTCCTAACAGTAAGAGCTGTTTGACAGGGGATCAGACTCCCTTGGAAGGTAGTGGGCTCTCCTTCCTTGGAGGTTTTTAAGCTGAGGTTGGGTGGCCACCTGTCATGTTTGATCTGGCTGAGACTTCTGCATTGGAAGGGGGTTGGACTGGATGACCCTTGGGGGTCCCTTCCGACTCTACCATTCTACGATGCTGAAATGTGGTGAGCTGAGTGGGGAAAGGAGAAATTGAGACACATCAAAATGGCCAGATTCGCTCATCTCTCTTTTTTCTTTTTCTTTTTTCCCCCAAATCATTTTTATTAAAGTTTCCAATACATTCAAATTACATTGAAACATTCCCGATTACATTCCAAATTATTTATCCAATTATTAATAAAAAAAAAGAAAAGTTCCAAATCTGCCAAATTCGTATTTAAATTTTTATTTAGGAGTTCCCATGCTTCAAATTCCGGAGGCCATCTGATCAACTTGTCCCTTGTTTTCTGTCCTTCCAATCTTTTCACAACCTCTGATGAGATTCGCTCATCTCTCATTCCTCTTACTGTGGGGTCTATGCAGAGGATATTCCTGCGACTGCACTCAGCCTTCAACATCCACTTTGTTGGACTGGTCATGTTGTCCGGATGCCTGATGATCGTCTTCCAAAGCAACTACTCTATTCCAAACTTAAAAATGGAAAGCGTAGCGCTGGTGGTCAACAAAAGAGGTTTAAAGACTCTCTCAAGGCAAATCGTTAAAAATGTAGTATAAACACTGACAACTGGGAAGCACTGGCCTGTGAGAGCTCCAGTTGGAGAACAGCCTTGACCAAAGGTGTCATGGGCTTTGAAGACACTCGAACTCAGAACACAAGGGAGAAACGTGCTACGAGGAAGGCACGCTTGGCAAATCCACACCGTGATCAACTCCCACCCGGAAACCAATGTCCCCACTGTGGAAGGACGTGTGGATTCAGAACTGGCCTCCACAGCCACTTACAGACTCGTTGTTAAAACCGTGTTTATGGGAGACAATCTTACTTGGCTATGAGGGATCGCAGCAGCAGAAGAAAAAGAAGAAGAAGAAGAAGAAGAAGAAGAAGAAGAAGACGACACCGTATTCCTGCAAAAACTGAATTTTAAGGGACTTAAAATTCTCTGGTCCATGCTCTGGTCCATGGGGTCACGAAGAGTCAGACACGACTAAACGACTAAACAACAACAACAATTTCAAACCAAGTTTCTAGACCTTATGACTGGAAGCAGACACTGGAAACATGCAGCCAACACCATCTGCTTGTAACCAGAGGAGGAAGGTGAATACAATCCTTTCGTCCTCTCCTTATTCCGCAAGCAGAATAAAGGGCGGAAACGAATAAAAAGCATTCAAATTTCCCACGCAGGTTGCAGAATCCAGTTAATTTATTTATAGAACTGCTTTAATGCAGCTTCTAAATTATTATTATTTTGTCAGAGTCCTGAAGTGGCAACCACAGCCATCAAATTTTAAATTCTTTAACGGAGGGTTTTTATTTTGTTTTGTTGTGTCAAAGGAAGCATCAGAGGCGTAGCAAGCCCAGGTGGTACCCGGGGCGGAATTTTTTTTGTCACCCCCCCCTTTAATTTTAAAAAAATTAAAAAGTGTCACCCCCCCCTCTGATGGTGCCACTTTGTGAGGTGTGGGGGTTTTGTGTGTGTGTGTGTCTATTATCTCTTTTCCCCCCAATAAAGTTAAAATTAAAAAAAAATAAAAATAAAAATGTAAAAAAATAAAAAAAATAAAAATAAAAAGTATCACCCCCCCTCTGATGGTGCCACTTTGTGAGGTGTGGGGGGTTGTGTGTGTGTGTCTATTATCTCTTTTTTTTCAATAAAGTTAAAATTTAAAAAAATAAAAAAATGATAAAAATTAAAAAAAAATTAAAAAGTGTCACCCCCCCCCCGATGGTGCCACTTTGTGAGGTGTGGGGGGTTGTGTGTGTGTGTCTATTATCTCTTTTTTTCAATGAAGTAAAAAAATTTTTTTTCTAAATTAAAAAAAAACTTTTTTTAAAAAGTGTCACCCCCCTCTGGGGTGGAACCCGGGGCAGCCCCCCCCCCGTTGCTATGCTCCTGCATGGGGCTTTGCCTCTCGCCCTCGTGAGGAACAGACAGCGCCTCCTTTGCAAAGTCTCTACCTTCTGCCTCCTGCCTCTCCCAGGAAAGGAGCAGCCGGCCGGCATTTGTTGCCCCTGCGGCTGCAACCTTGCCAACCCTAAGAGGCTTTGCCCTCTGACAGAACACAAAGGATAAGCTCCTTTGCGGCCGCTAAGCCAAAAACACCTAAATAGAGGGCACAGATCTGTGCACCCCCTCCTCTCCGACAGAGAGGCGCCCTCCCAGGGAACCCCAGGCCAGGCAGGGGACTCTGTGCCAACAGTCAGATGCAGCAGCAAGAAAAGCCAATTCTACGCTGCATCCACAGAGGGAAGTCATAGTCCCAGACCCCACCTGGAGTCCTCTGTCCAGTTCTGGGCACCCCAATTTAAGAAGGATGTTGACAAGCTGGAAGGTGGGCAGGGGAGGGCCACCAGGATGATCAAGGGCCATAGTTCTTGGGGAAAGAATTGGAAATTTACAACCTGTGAAGCGTTGAGGGAAAATTTAATCAAGATGTTTTATAGATGGTATTTAGGTAAAGGTAAAGGGACCCCTGACCATTAGGTACAGTCGCGGACGACTCTGGGGTTGCGGCGCTCATCTCGCTTTATTGGCCGAGGGAGCCGGCGTTTGTCCGCAGACAGCTTCCAGGTCATGTGGCCAGCATGACTAAGCCGCTTCTGGCGAACCAGAGCAGCGCACGGAAACGCCGTTTACCTTTCCACTGGAGCGGTACCTATTTATCTACTTGCACTTTAACGTGCTTTCGAACTGCTAAGTGGGCAGGAGCTGGGACCGAGCAACGGGAGCTCACCCTGTCGCGGGGATTCGAACCGCTGACCTTCTGACATCTCATACACTAGTTCCAACAGTTTTCCCATAGTCTGCTCAGACAGCTCCTCCGCCATTTCAAGGTCAAAAAACAGCTTTATCTAGCTCTGTCCTAAGATACTTGTAATCCCATAGTTTCCAGTGTATTTTCTTTGCTGAAGTCCCCCAAAACCACGGGCAAAAGAGTAGCTTTTTACTTAAAGTCAATAATTGTAACAAACATTCCTCCAAGACTCTGTTGCAGAAGCTTCCTTACTACTTCCTCTTTCAATTAGCTTAGGTATTAAACTTTCACTGTTTCCTTTTGTTTCAACATCAAGGGACCACCTCCGTTTTTGAAATCCCTTGCAGCTTGTAATTCAGTCCGAATGTCATTTTACTCACGATTTTGTAGCTCCAAAATCCAGGTTCAAAATTGATTCTTTGAAGGAACTGAAATGCTCAGAGCGTCACGCAGCTTCACTCAGCAGGGCAGGTGGATCCGTTGGACTCCATTTCAACCCCGCTCTCTTCCAGCGGCTCTCCTGAGCCGCCTATGAGCAGGGGAAACTACCAGAGTCAACCGCCGGATCACCGGGCCCCAGGACACCCCTCCCGGGGATTTTCGGGAGGCGCAGCACTGTTGCGCACTCCCTAACCCCCCCGCCAAGCCGGGGAATCTCAGGACGAGATTTCCCCCCGACTGGCAGCTCCGACATCCAACCGGAAGTCCGGCGTACAGCTTCCGGGTCATGTGGCCAGCATGACTAAGCCGCTTCTGGCGAACCAGAGCAGCACACGGAAACGCCGTTTACCTTCCCGCCAGAGTGGTACCTATTTATCTACTTGCACTTTGACGTGCTTTCGAACTGCTAGGTGGGCAGGAGCAGGGACCGAGCAACGGGAGCTCACCCCATCGCAGGGATTCGAACCGCCGACCTTCTGATCGGCAGGCCCTAGACTCTGTGGTTTAACCCACAGCGCCACCCGCGTCCCACAAAATTGTTCTTAGCAGGTGCCAAAAAGTGTAAACCGAAAGATGCTGCTTGATATCAAGAGGCAGGGAGTTCCAAGGTGCAAACGCTGCCACGCTTAGCGGCCGAGTTCTTACAAGAGCAGAATGGGTGTTACCTGGCAGCGCCAATTTCCCCGATCAGAGAGATCAAATGGGCCCATGGGGGGGTAAGTCGATCTCATATGTAAACAAGGCAAGTTCTTTCCAATTGTTTTTGATATTGCATTTTAAAGTTGCAACCTGCGCCCTGGGACGTTACAGCAATAAATAAATAACGGTATTTTGCCTTTTTATTATTATTGACGCTAACAGAGAGTAGCTCCCGTCTTGCCTTTTGCCGAAAGGCTGCGGCACTGGCTCGCCCTAAGCCTGTCGGAGCAGCCGCCCACCCCGGCCTCTGCGCCCTCAAAGGATTCTAATTCCGGACGGCTAACGAGGTTAGCCGCCCTCATCTGCAAATGGACCATCTGGGCAGATCCCAGATTGGCCGGATCGGATGCAGTGAATCAGCGGGGCGCGGTCAGCTGCTAGGGGGCGGCTGCAGGAGGGCATTTCAAGGAGGCAGCCCCAGCGCCCCAGATGGTACTCTGCACAATTGCTTAATGGTTATTATTTATATTTATCTATTTATTGCATATGTATACTGCCTTGTCCCCGCAGGTCTCAGGGCGGATCATAAAATATAAAATAATATAAAATATAAAATATAAATTTGTATTATTTATACCCCGTCCATCTGGCTGGGTTTCCTCAGCCACTCTGGGCGTCTTCCAGCAGAATATAAAACACAATAAAGCGTGAATCGTTAAAAATCACAATATAAAAACACATAATACATAATAAAAACAAGAACAAGACAACCCAATAATCCTCCCCTTCTACAACACATTTTAAAAAGTCAATCAGATGTCAATCAGCCAAAGTTAATATAACTTGCAGATCTATGGAACCCCTTAAAAGGATATTGGAAACAGATACCGGCACACAATTTCCCCCAGAAGTTGGAATGAAAGATGGGAATTCCAACCTTTGAAACCTGTATCTAGTTTCCTTAGGAAAAATGACCCAGAAGGAAGGCAGCCTTCCTCCTTTCCAAGTGTCAAAAATGCTTCCTTCCATATCTCCTCGTTGTTGGATAAACTCAGCCTGTTATCATTTATGGTGGCAATGTAAACTGGGCAAGATTTTTTAAATTTAATCTTGACGGAAAGGATAAATATTACAATAGAAACAAGTTGTGCACAAACATACGTTTAAAGAAGATTGGAAAACGTTTAATAGGTGGCAAATCATTGTGCGCAGCTGAAAACGCTGGCAGAGTTAAGATAAATTCAACAGTGGAAATAAGCTGTCATGGATGGAATAATGGAAGACTGAATGGGATAGTTTTTGTAAAATATGCAGGGATATATGATATGTAAAATGAACTGTGGAAAGAGAAGAAGGGAAGTCATTGATATCTGAAGGGTGTAAAATGAGTATTTTAAATTATGAAGCAGAAAATTTAAATACACACGCACACACACACACACACACACACACAAACTGTCAAAAATTAATGTTCCTGAATATTCCTGTGAGAAGCAAGGTTACAGGGAACCAGGCACAGGGCCTTCTCGGTGGCGGCACCCGCCCTGTGGAACGCCCTCCCATCAGATGTCAAGGAAATAAACAACTATCTGACTTTTAGAAGACATCTGAAGGCAGCCCTGTTTAGGGAAGTTTTTAATGTTTGATGTTTTATTGTGGTTTTACGGTAATATTCTGTTGGGAGCCGTCCAGAGTGGCTGGGGAAACCTAGTCAGATGGGCGGGTTATAAATAATATATGACTACTACTACTACTACTGTTATTATTATTACTATTATTATTACTATTATTATTATTTAGAATTGTAGAGTTGGAAGAATTGGTAGAGTTGGGCCATCTATTCTAGCCCAATGCGCTGCAATGCAGGAATCAAGGGGTCGACGCAACTGTTGCAACTTTCAGTCTGCAAGAAATACGCAACCGGTGAACACAGCCAGCTTCCTTTTGCACTGAAAGGAACAGGGAGACAACGTCACTCACGACATCATTCTGCAAAGTAAGCTGCATCGACCAATTGCAGAAGTTAAGCGATTTCGCCACGGCGGATGGCAAATCGTGCCGATTTTTTTGGAGGGAGGCAAACTGCGGCGTAATGGAAACAGCGCTGCAGGATGCCCTGACGTCTTCTTCCACCCCCCCAGGAGGAAAGCAGGCCAACCCCCCTCCCCCCAAAGCCCTGTTGCCTAACAAGCTTTGCTCAGGTAACTGATAAGCTCCGGGGCTATTTTTAAAACCCCGCAGTGTCGTTGTCGTAAGCCAGGTCTAAGGCGAGGACACCCACGCCCAGAGAAGCAGCGATTAGGGTGTTATGAGGGCGAAGGAGAGGAAGTTGAAGGAAGCCAGGCCGGAGCGGAAGGTCTCTCGCTCGGAGCGGCAAGCCGGAAAGCGAGGGGAAGCCGCAGGTCAGATGCAATGGGCACCCAAGCTGCAAACACAGGAGCTCATGCAGAGCACATTTCAAGCCCTTGAGGTCAGGAGGAGGAACACGACACCCCAAAGCGTCTGCTTGCAGTTTAATATTTTTTTAAAAATGTGTTTCTGGTGTTGAGAGCTCCAAAAGAGGCGTTTTTAAAAGATGCAATTACCAGTATTTTATTGATGTTCATGTTATTATTTTTGCTAGGACATTCATATCCCAGGCTTATTTACTTCATAACATTTATACACCAAAGGCAAAGGAACCCCTGACCGTTAGGTCCAGTTGCGGACGACTCTGGGGTTGCAGCGCTCATCTCGCTTTATTGGCCGAGAGCCGGCGTACAGCTTCCGGGTCATGTGGCCAGCATGACTAAGCCGCTTCTGGCGAATCAGAGCAGCACACAGAAACGCCGTTTACCTTCCCGCCGGAGCGGTTCCTATTTATCTACTTGCACTGTGACGTGCTTTCGAACTGCTAGGTGGGCAGGAGCAGTGGGACAGAGCAACGGGAGCTCACCCTGTTGTGGGGATTCGAACCGCCAACCTTCTGATCAGCAAGCCCTAGGCTCTGTGGTTTAACCTACAGCGCCACCCATGTCCCACATGTTTGCAAAAAGGAGAAAAAAATATAATGCAATAAAATTAGCAATGCGGGGGGGGGGGGGGGACGGGACACAAGAATAAGTTGAGACATCCGAAGAGTTAAAATAACAATAGACTACAAGCAGGTTTCTTGCAAGGGGCTTGAGGTGGGACAGACAGTTCACACAACCCCTTCCCCTGCTTTGTCTTCACAACAACTCTGTGAGGTAGGTTGGGGCCACCCATAGCCTCTCTCAGTCTAAGGTCTTCAAGTTCAGGTGGAGATTTGAACCCTGTCTCTCATGTCCTAGTCTCCTAACCAAGAAATAAGGGGGTTCCTTCCAAGGGACTTTGTGTAGGCCACCAGCTCTACACAGCAGCCAACTCCCTCTCCATCTCAGTTTTCCCCATCTGCAAAATGGGGCTATATTATTATTATTATTATTATTTATTAATTAATTACATTTGTATAATGACCTACATTCTCATAGGATCAAAGGGCAGTTCACAACATAAAAATACGAAATGAGGACGCAAAATACATAACAAAACAAAAACTAGATTGATAGATGTTGATATAATAATATCTTAAATGAGGGTTAGGAGAGAAGCACTTGGCATATTTATAAAAAGCGTAAATCAATCCACTTTGGCCACCGATATCTGCGCTATTTTTGTGCCGGGGTCTCTCTCGGTCAACACCAGCCACCGACTTGGACCAGCGATGGTGGTTTTGTAAGTTACTAGTCCCAAAGAATCCCACCTTAGTGACGCAGGAGCCCCGGTGAATCCCCACATAAACACACAGGAGCCCATCTGCGTAGCAAGGAGATAATTCCCTCTCTCGGAGGGATTTGGCTCGGAGATAAGTTCATTAGCAGTTACCACAGCACAGCTATAAATAGGAAGGTGATCTGCAAAAGGAAAAATGGATGGGCGGGGGGAAGAGGAGGAGGAGAGGCCTTTGAGCTCCCTTTGACGTGCATCCCAGGTCGGAGGAAGGAATCCCCCTCACCTGTTCCCGCAACCTGATGTGTAAACATGGTTTTAGAATCCTACAGTTGGAAGGACCCCCAAGGGCCATCTAGTCCAACCCCTTTCAATTCAGGAATCCCAGCTGAAGAATCCCTGACAGGTAGCCCTCCTCCGGGCTCTCTTGAATAACCTCCAAGGAGGGTCTTTCAGAGGGAATCCATTCCAATAAATCGAAGAAACGTAGAGTCAGAAGGGATACCCAAAAGTCATCTAGTCCAGCCCCCTGCCATGCAGGAATCTCAGCTAAAGCATCCCTGACAGATGGCCATCCAACCGCTGCTCAAAAACCTCCAAAGGAGGGTCTTTCAGAGGGAATCCATTCCACTTTGATCAATACTTCCTGTTAGAAAGTTCTTCTGATGTTGAGTCGCCTTTCTTGCAATTTGAAGCCAGTGTTCCGAGTCCTGCCCTCTGGAGCGGGAGAAAACAACCTCGAGACATTTGAAGATGGCTATCATATCTCCTCTCAGTCTCCTCTTGCCCAGCTCCTTCCACCGTTCCTCACAAGGTTGGTTTCCTGATCATTTGGGTCCCCCTCATCTGCTTGTCAATGTCCTTCTTAAATTGGGCTGCCCAGAACTGGACAAAGGACTCCCAAGTATTTTAATGTTGCATTTTTAACATTATCACAAATCCATCCTGGCACCAAGTTACAGCAAAGAACTACATAAGTAACATGAGTGCATTTGCAATAACTCAATCTCCTAGCGTGGCGACATGTGGAACTCCCTGCCTATTGACATCACGCCAGCACCCTCCCTGTACTGTTTTGAGTGCCTACGGAAAACATTTTTTATTTAGACAAGCCCATCCAGACGTTCAGAAAGCTGCTGCGAGTTTCCACCTAACATTTCAACGGCCTTCGGTTCTGGCTGTTTCTACTTCTTCTCCTAGATTAATGTCTCTTTTCCACAATCTGCCTGGAGGGGCAGCGTTGTTTTTAAGCAATCAAGCGGCGTGTGAATTTCTAGGAAGCAAATAAATGGAAACAGCGAGAGGCAAGATGCCCGAGAGAAATCGGAAAAGTGCCATGCGAAAACCAGCTGTCGCGGAAGATGCCCGAAACAGTCTCTTTCTTTATTCCTCGCTCTGCAGAGAGCATCGCCATCGACTGAGCAGGCGAGAGGCACCCAGAGCTAACCCCCGGCTAATCAGCCGCCCTCTTTGCGCCAGGCCCTGAGAGCCAGCTGCAAATCTGGGCAATAGGGAAGGGGGCGCAGAGGGTTTGTGATCTGCTTAATGGAGGACACCTTTCCAGAGCCAGACGCTCAGGGAAGGGACAGGGTGAACTGGACAGAGGAGCAGGACATCCTGCGGGAGAGCAGGGGGGGGCAACCCCTTTGAAAGAGGATCAGACCAATTCACAGAGGAGGGGGAGGAGGAGAGGGCTATGGGGAGCTGCTAGCCAGGATGGCTCTGCTGGTTGGAGGCAGTAATTATTATTATTATTATTATTATTATTTATACATACATACATACATACATACATACATACATACATACATACATATATACATACATTATATACCCCACCCACCTGGCTGGGTTTCCCGAGCCACTCTGGGCGGCTTCCAACAGAATATTAAAATGCAATAGTCTATTAAACATTGAAAGCTTCCCTAAACAGGGCTGCCTTCAGAAGTCTTCTAAAGGTCTGGTGGTTGTTGTTCTCTTTTACATCTGGTGGGAGGGCGTTCCACAGGGCGGGTGCCAACACCGAGAAGGCCCTCTGCCTGGTTCCCTGTAACCTCCCTTCTCGCAGTGAGGGAACCGCCAGAAGGCCTTCGGAGCTGGACCTCAGTGTCTGGGCAGAACGATGGGGGTGGAGACGCTCCTTCAGGTATACAGGACCGAGGCCGTTTAGACCGCTTCTGAATGCCAGTTGCTGGAAACCCCAGAATGCGAGAGGGCTCTTGGGTTTGGATCCCGCTTGCGGGTTTCTCATCAGGAGATTGGGGTGGTCATCTGAGGACAGAGGAGCCACTGGCCTGATCCTGTAGCCAGGCATGATCTATGTTCTGCCTCCGCAGTCGGAAGTAGCGAGGCTCCTTGTAGAACCACAAAACTGGGAGTGGACACCCCCCCGAGGGTCATCTAGTCCAGCCCCCTGCAATGCGGGAATCTCTCGTGTTCGAATCCTGCCTGTGGGTTTGCCCTTGGGGCATCTGGGGGGCCACTGGGAGAGCAGGAGGCTGGACTGGGTGGCCCCGCTTTGGCCTGGCCCAGGAGGCTCTTCTGATGTTCTGAGGACTAAGAGGATCCCGGTCCGGGGATTCAGCCCTGCTGGGTCAGACGAAAGGCCCAGAGAGGCCGGCACTCAGCTTTCCACAGCAGCTACCCCAACAGGACAGCCCTGTGTGCCCCATAGCCCTCACCCTGGTCGGGGCTGGACCCAAAGACCCAGCAGCCGCTATCCAGGCTGGTCTCAGAGGAAGGAATACAGGAGCATCGGAAGGGATGTTTTGGGACTACAATTCCCATCATGCCTGACCACTGGCCCTGTTAGCTAGGGATCATGGGAGTTGTAGTTCCAAAACATCTGGAGAGCCAAGGTTGCCTATGCCTGATCTAGCTTAGCACTGTCTGCTCTGACAGGCAGCAATGGCTCTCCAGGGTGTAGGGAAAGAACTCTCTCCCAGGCCCATCCGCAGATGCTGCCCAGGACTGAATCTGAGAGTTTCTGGATGCAAAGCAGGGGCTTTGTCAATGAGCTGCAGCCCCTTCCCCAAAACAAGGAAACCGGATACCCAAGGGGTCCTTTAGCCCAACCCCCTGCAATGCAATGAATCTTTTGCCAACATCAGGACTCGAACCCATGACCTTAAGAGTCTCATGAGCTATTCCAGTGTTGGCCACTTCCATCGGCAGGATTGGCAGTGCTACGGGTGCCCCATAATCCCCGTTCCACGTTTGTATGAACTTGACAGTGTGGCAGCACCTGCACTTTGGAACTCCCTGCCTCTTGAGATCAGGTCAGGCACTCTTTCTGGAGTCTACGAAAAACATTCTTTTAGACAAGCCTGTCCACAAAAGCTGGTGTGAATTTTAATCCACCATAGGATTCTAACAGCTTCTATATTTTAATGCATTGTAGTTTTTTCCTGGTTTTATTGTTTTATCTTTTTGTAAACCACTTTGAGGTGGGGGGGGGTTTTCAATCAAGTGGTGTATAATTTTTATGAAATAAACAAATAATTATTTGTGCACAAGACGTTAACGGGGTGGTTAGACTGTCACACTTTTGACACTGTTTGCGTCTGCAAATATTTCACGGTGGGCACACACTTTGTTTCTCCCTGGCACAGGCCCCAAAGTTTCTTGCTAAGTTCCAGTTTGTCTTTTGTCACACTGTAGCCTGAGAGTGTCCCTCCAGAGGGCAATAATGTGGCGACATTGGAGTCGCCATCACAGAACAGCTAATATTGCGGAACGACGTGTGGACGGTCCGGTAAAAATCCACCATTAATACACTCTCGTTGCATCAACGTCATGCTACAGAATTCAACTCCACACACACAAAAACACGCCATCAGCCTGGAGGGATCGTAAAAGATCCTCTAACGCATTATATGCCCAACTGATCCCTCTGCTGTGCAGGAGACGGCCTCTCGCAGAACCTTTCCTACAGAACAGGGCCTTTAGCGTGGTGGCACCCAACCTTTGAAACGGCTTACTTGTATGTCTCAGGCAGACGCCATCTCTGCTGCCTTTCCAGGGTCTATCGAAAACCTTTCCTTTCGAAGAAATCTCCTGAGCAGAGATCCTTCTCTCATCTTCCCTGGGTGCAAATTTGTTTGATGGACATGGGTGGGGGTTTTTTAATCGTTGACATTCTCATTCATTGCTTTGGGATGATTCGCGGGGAGGAGGTCGTGAATTAAATGGAATCGAATAAATAGAGCGAATGAACAGCGGGCCAAAGTTCCTGGGAGCTCCTAGCACACGGTCACCCAGCCCAAGCGGGAAGCCTTCAGAATCAATAAATTGGCAAAGATGCATCAAGAGTTTTAATCTTCATGCCCCCCCCCGACTCCAATCCACCAATGCGCAGGGAGCAAGAGGGCTTCAGCTGCAGAGAACACCTGCTCTGCGTGCAGAAGGTCGCAGGTTCCATCCCTGGCAGCATCTCCAGGTGGGGCTGGAACAGACTCCCCACATAAAACCTTGGAGAGCTGCTGCCAGTCAGTGCTGGCACTCCTGAACTGGATGGCTCAACGGTGCGACTCAGTACAATGCAGTTTATTGTGTTCCTAAATCCGGAACATGAAGATGATGCAGCGTGAGCCCTTTTATACACAGGGATAATTCAGAGATAATTCAGAACCATGAGGACTAGAATCTTGCATGGGTTTTTTTTAGGGGCTGCAGCTTGGTGGTAGATGGCCTCCGTTGCACGCAGAAGGTCCCGGGTTCAATCCCCGATGGCATCTCCACATAATCCTGGGGGGAAGCCTCCCTGCCTGAAACCCTAGAGAGCTGCTGCTGCCAGTCAGTGCAGGCAATACTGAGCTAGATGGACCACTGGTCTGCTTTCTACACCCTCTGGTTTGGCAGGGGGATGACCTGTCCAACGCATCAACAGGAGGCACAAATTTGGGTTAGATGGGTTGACCGTCTGACCTGGGACAAAGTCCCTGCCTACATTCCCACATCTTATACATCCCTAATTAACCGAGATTCAAAAACGAACCACAAAACCGTCTGGCTCGCCCGGAGCAGAGGAAATCTCAGGCCACATGCACCCAGACATTTCCTTAAACGCAAATTTTGAGAGCGAAATGTACAGGAGGATTGAATTGCAGTCCTCAGCAATATACAGACAGTCAAACCAAGACCAGCAAGAAGAAAGTGAGGAAGCAGCTGCTAAGGCCCTTCCTTCCCCTAGACCTAAGAAGCAAGATTCCAGTCCTCATGGGGCTGGATTAAGAGCTGGATTAAATAGGAAGATAGGAAACTCCCCTATATTAAATCAGACAACTGGACCATCTCGGCACTGCCCTCAGACCAGGGCATTCATTCCAAACTTTTCAAGTAGGTGACACACATTATTTTAGGCATGCATCATTTTGCGACACCGTAATTCAGTTTTACTAGCAAACCAGAGGTTAAACTAACCATTTTCCAGCCCTGAGACGAGCGCCGGGAGCGTTCGCACAACACACTAACATGTTGCGACACACAGCTTGGAAAGCTCTGGTCTACACTGACCGGCAGCCAGGCAGCAATGGCTCTCCAGGGTTTCAGGCAGGAGGGGCATTTCCAGCCCCACCTGGAGATGCCACCGGGGACAAAAACATTAGAGCCCTGCTCCCATACCGGAGCCATTCGCCTCCCTGCCAGAGCCTTCCCCGAGGGCGGAAAGCCACAAAGCTGCAACCCCGCAGGTCAAAAGCCCACCTGCCCTGGGCAAGCTCCCAAAGGACACACTAGACCTTCACAGAACACGTTTGCTTTTGCACACTCCGGGAAGTGACAGAGCTTGGAGACGTGCAAACCTCCCGTTTCTTGACAGCATTTGTCCCTTTAGCCCAAAAGGTTCTCGAAAGTGGCTCCCAAAAAGTCAGCACCAAGGCTCACCATCGAAAAAGACACGGCACAAGAGGAAAAGGGGAGGAGGAGGGAGGAGGAGGAAATCAAGCACAACTACTTCAAGTTACCAGTCCCTAAACATTAAAAGCCTTATCATCTCCTCCAACTATTCACACGCTAACTTTGTCAACTCAGTGCGGGGACACCTTTCCGCTTCTCTCCAACCCAAGGGAGGCATCTCAGCAAGTCAATCCTTGCGGGAGAGATTCCACAGATGGGCTGAAGCCAGACACAGGCAGCATCCAGGTGCCAGGAGCCTCTGAGAACCAGGGGCCCACCAGAACTCCAGCCAGTCATAGCAGGCTGTAAGCCCCCTGGAAGAACACAGGTGCAAACTGAGAGGCGACGGTAACACTCGTGTCATGCCTCCTTCTGACATGCACTCAGAGTCTGGTTACGCAACCAGCCATAGACTGCTTGGGTCTTGGGTCACCTAGGCCCTAGGGGGAAGCGAGCCCCATGGGGCTACTTCTGAGTAAACAACCACAGGAGGGGGCTCTGGGGCAATACAGTGGTACCTCTGGTTAAGTACTTAACTCGTTCCGGAGGTCCGTTCTTAACCTGAAAACATTCTTAACCTGAAGCACCACTTTAGCTAATGGGGCCTCCCACTGCGCCACCAGAGCACGATTTCTGTTCTCATCCTGAAGCAAAGTACTTAACCCAAGGTAATATTTCTGGGTTAGCGGAGTCTGTAACCTGAAGCGTCTGTAACCCGAGGTACCACTGTACTTTATTTCATTGTGGTTTGCCAAAAAAATAAAACAGCAAAAATTACCCACAAGGAGCATTAATAACCATCTAGACTTGCAAAAAGTCAAAATAACGACACTCTTGGGATGTTAATAACCCAACAGGAATAAAATAATAATAGACGAAAAGCAGCGTTTATTCTACTTTATTTGCTTCCTTTCCTCCATTCAACTTTCTCTCTCCCGCGGAAAAGACGACCATGTAGGAAAAGCGCGGGGGGAGACAGAAGACGCCCCCCCCCGACCCGACTTTGCCTGGGAGGACCAATGAGGTGCAGCAGGGACACCCCTTGCGGCCCCGAGTGGGACCGAGTGGAAGTGGGTGGGGTGTGGAAGATCGGGGGGCTGAATATTCAAGGACCCTCTCCCCACCCCCACTATATACATTTAAACAAGACTGGCCTCTGCGGGCGAGGGGCCTGGCGTTCTTGTTGTGTCTGGAGGGGTTGCGCTTTGGCGCTGCGCCCAGGGCGCACGGCGCTTGGAGAGGTGCAGGGGGGTCCGGGCCTGCGGGGCCGCCTTACCGGAGGTGATCTTGGGGAGCCCCAGCACGTCCTCGGGGCTGATGGCGGCTTTGCGCAGCAGCTCCTCCTCTGTGCAAACGGCGGCGGCGGCGGCGGCTCCTCCGCCAGCGCCGGCCCCAGGCGCGCCTCCTCCTCCGGCGCCGCTGCCCTTCTTCACCTTCATGGCGCCGCTGCTGCTGCTGCTGCTCTGGGCGGCCGCGGAGCGAGTGGCGGCGGCGGCGGAGGCGCGCGCGGAGGCTGCTGCAGCGGCGGCGGCGACAGCGACCACGGTCGCCTCGCTCATCCCCGCCCGGCCGCGCGCCCTAAGCGCCTTTGCGGCCACCGGGCCGCCCCTTCGGGCCCGGCTCCGCCCCAGCGGAGGGAGGAGGGAACGCAAGGGCGCCTCGGAGCGCGTGCAGAGCGCCGGCGAGCGCGGGGGCTGTGAAAGGGAGGGCTAGGAGGAAGAGGGGCAGCCCTGCCCTCCTTGGAACACGTGGGTAAGGGGTAAAGGTAAAGTGACCCCTGACCATTAGGTCCAGACTCTGGGGTTGCGGCGCTCATCTCGCTTTACTGGCCAATGAGCTGGCGTACAGCTTCCGGGTCATGTGGCCAGCAGGACTAAGCCACTTCTGGCGAACCAGAGCAGCGCACAGAAACGCCATTTACCTTCCCGCTGGAGTGGTACCTATTGATGTACTTGCACTTTGATGTGCTTTCGAACTGCTAGGTGGGCAGGAGCAGGGACAGAGCAACGGGAGCTCACCCCGTCGTGGAGATTCGAACCGCCAAGCTTCTGATTGGCAAGCCCTAGGCTCTGTGGTTTAACCCACAGCGCCATCCGGGTAAATATTACAAAATATTTTTTTATTTAGAATCATGAGGACTAGCATCTTTCTTTTAAAGGGAAGGGACGCAGCTCAGTGGTGGAGCCCTTGCTTTGCATGCAGAAGGTCCCAGGTTCAATCCCTGTCAGCCTCTCTAGGTTCCACTGGGAAAGACTCCCTTGCCTGAAACTCTGGAGAGCAGCTGCCAGCCAGTGTAGGCAATACTAAGCTAGATGGACCATCGGTCTCGCTCAGTTTTGATAGAGGCAGCTCCCACCGTTCCTTTGGCTACAGCGATAGCCAAAGTGCCGCCCTCCAACAAACACGCCCTCAGTGGCTATGTTCTGCCTCCACTGTCAGAGTGGAGCATCTTAAGTAAGGAGAGTGCTGCTCTCGCACTCGGGTCCTGCCTCCTTATGGACACCAAGGTTGGCCGCCGTGAGAACAGGAAGGTGGACCAGATGGGAGCCCTGAGGCCTGATCCAGCCGCAGCAGGGCCCTTCTGATGTCCTCAACCTCTGGAGGGCCACAGGGCCCCCCCTGCTCCAACCCAGCACCCGCAGAAGGCCCATCACCACCCTCCCAGCCGCTGCCCCAGCCGCCCAAGAACGACGACCCTGCAGGAAGAGAATCCATCCAACCAGACTTTTATTGAACATCTCTGAGTGTCCTTTGGTACAAGCCATCCTCTCCATCAACAAGGGCAGGATTTATGCCAACATGCAAACTTTCCATGGCAATGTGAGGAGGGGTAAGCACAGCCCCTTCATAGCCCTGCAAGTGAACAAGATTTATTGGGGGCCACCCATAAAATGACCGGAGGGGGGGTCAGAAATAGGAGAAGAGGCCTGTTCCATCCCACTGTATTCTTCCTAAACTTATTTCTGCAAAAAGGAAAATCTGTTTTTGAAAAAGCACCAAACCCACAACCCCAGGGAGATAATATTTTCCAAAACATCAGTTTGGGTGTGTGAGATGCAATTAATATTTACATCGAATTTTTGAAACAATAGCTGGCTGCTGGAGTGTTTCATCACACATCATTTACTTGCCGTTGGCTTGTGGTTTTCTCAAAACTTCTCATTTCTTCATTTGTTCTCTGCCTAAGATGTTTTCGGCACATTTAAACTCCTTATATCCAAATGTACAAATTTATACTAATTTATGTTGCGGGCGCCTGGTTTTTTTTGTGTGTGTGGACTTTGCAGAGAGCGAAGACAATGTTGTAGGATCAAAAGAGTCTGGGTGGGGTAGCTTGCTGCCGGGGGGACGCGATTATGAATTTCGGTTTTCCGCTTTGGGGTTGGTTTTCTTTGTAAAACAATGGAAGTTGTTTTCGATGGCAATAATAATAATATCCCAAATGTCCCATCAGAGTCTCGGCGGCACCCTTTGAATCCAGTGGCAGACCTCGCAGGGAGGGCGGTGGAGATCAGCCGCTACAAACTCTCCAACACACAGAGAGAGAAACTCAGATCAAGAGGAGGACGGGACCCATCCCAGGAAGAGAGAGAGGGTTGCATCCAGACCCCTGCCAGGCGCCCTCTCTCGCCCCCGCACTGCCCTCCATCACGCACGCCCCGGGCGCCATGTGCCTCAGTCCACCTTGATCGCCGCTTTCTTGCTCTGCCTCATCTCCCGGCCGATCTTCACCAGGGACAGCAGAATGGGGACGGCCATGGGCAGGAAGAGGGGGATATAGATGGCGAACTTCTGGTCGTCAGGGAAGTAGAGGAGGTGGAGGAGGGAAGGGTCGAAAAAGGCCCTCTCCGAGGCGTTGATGGCGGCCTTGCTGGCCTGGAAGGCAGAGTCCAGGCGCCCCTGGCTGAGCTCGGCCAGCGCCTCCTGGGCAAATGCCACAGCGTGGTACACCTAGGGTTAAAAAAATTGCGCAGGGATCAGGCCGGGTTTGCTGGGCCAGGACGTAGTTTGGTGGCAGGACAGCTGCTTTGCATGCAGAAGGTTGGCATAAGGCAGCTTCCTCGTTTCTATTTAAATCAGCCCTGAATTCGGAACCTTTGTCCTTCATTTGTGAGTGTGTGAGTGCCTGGAGGCAGTTGGAGGATGGATGGCGGCTAACAGATTAAGGTTGAATCCTGACAAGACAGAAGTACTGTTTTTGGGGGACAGGGTGCGAGCGGGTGTGGGGGACTCCCTGGTCCTGAATGGGGTAACTGTGCCCCTGAAGGACCAAGTGCGCAGCCTGGGAGTCATTTTGGACTCACAGCTGTCCATGGAGGCGCAGGTTAATTCTGTGTCCAGGGCGGCTGTCTACCAGCTCCATCTGGTATGCAGGCTGAGACCCTACCTGCCCGTGGACTGTCTCGCCAGAGTGGTGCATGCTCTGGTTATCTCCCGCTTGGACTACCGCAATGCGCTCTACGTGGGGCTACCTTTGAAGGTGACCCAGAAACTGCAACTAATCCAGAATGCGGCAGCTAGACTGGTGATTGGGAGTGGTCGCCGGGACCCCATAACACCGGTCTTGAAAGACCTACATTGGCTCCCAGTACGTTTCCGAGCACAATTCAAAGTGTTGGTGCTGACCTTTAAAGCCCTAAACGGCCTCGGTCCTGTATACCTGAAGGAGCGTCTCCACCCCCACCGTTCAGCCCGGACACTGAGATCCAGCGCCGAGGGTCTTCTGGTGGTTCCCTCACTGCAAGAAGCAAAGCTACAGGGAACCAGGCAGAGGGCCTTCTCGGTGGTGGCGCCCGCCCTGTGGAACGCCCTCCCATCAGAGGTTAAAGTGATAAACAACTATCCTACATTCAGAAAATACCTGAAGGCAGCCCTGTTTAGGGAAGTTTTTAACTTGTGATTTTGATGTATTTTAATATTTGTTGGAAGCCACCCAGAGTGGCTGGGGGGACCCGGCCAGATGGGCGGGGTACAAAAAAATTATTATTATTATTATTATTTGAATCTTTATCTTTAGGGGAAGGGTGAGAGTCCCTGCTTAGAATTATAGAGTTGCAGAATTGGGAACCCCAAGGGTCATCTAGACCAACCCCCTTTCAAGGTGCCACCAGACTTGGCAATTGTTGCCGCAGCCAGGAGCTTAGCACAAGACCCCAAAGAGGGAGGGAAACTGGGGGAGCGCTGCCCCAAAAGAGCTTACCTGAGAAGCCACATCATCCTTGATGACAATGTTGCTGATCTTGCCCAGCAGCTGAGCCAGGGAGGTCAGGGTGGTGGAGACGGTGGCCACGTTCTCCACCGTCCGAGCCCACAGCAGGCGGTCCAGCTCCCAGTCGGAGAGACCCTTGTTCCCGGGGCTCTCAAGGACGGCCCCCTCCGGCAGGGGACCCGGCAGGATCCCAAAGAGCAAGCTGCAGAGAGAAATCGAGGCACAGAGAAACAGATTTAGACACCAGCAGGTTTATACGTTGCTTCTGCAACAACAGTTTTATGCACCGCTTAGTGCATAAATGTATGCACTTAATTAACTGCTTAATGTATAGACTGCTTAATGCCAAAACTATGCAGATTACAAAGTACACAAAATCAGCAACACAAAATGCTAGAATACAAGCACCTGTAAACAAAATATACAATAAACAATCCCATGAAAACATTGAACTATAGGGACGTGGGCAGCTGTCTTAATAGCAAGTCGCCACACCAGTCCACCTAGCCTAGCATTGCCTGCACTGACTGGCAGCAATGGCTCTCCAGGGTTTCAGAACAGGAGTCTCTCCCAGCCCTACCCTATTCCCCTGGGCCTTCTGCAGGCAAAGCAATGCCCTTCCCCTGAAAATAAAGCAAGTTCCTAGTCCTCATGCCGCTGAACAAATAGGAACCTGGGACCTTCTGCATGTGGAGCAGGCGCTCTCGGGGTTGGGCTAGATGACCCTTGGGGGTCCCGGCCAACTCTACGATTCTATGATCCGTAAAAACGCACCGCAGCTGCGCCAGAAACACCTCCATCACCCGCGTCATGTCGACATCCACCCTCCTGGGGAGGGAGGTCTCGTTGGCCGTCTCACGCTCCACGTTGTACACCTGGACACAAGGAAGCCACTTATTTATTCACGTACAAAAGGACCACCGTTGCATTAAAGAAAAATCTCAAAGTGGTTTATGACAAAAATACATAAAACCACACGAAAACGTTAAAAAGGCAGACATCAGTCACAGTGGAAGGCCTGTAGAGACACAGTGGAATAGAAAGAGTTTTCCGTAGTATTTTGACGGAAACAATAAATATTACCAAAGAAACTGGTTTGCTGTCCAAAATCAACATTGCTGGGTATTTTTGATTATACCTATGTAGATATATTGTCAAAAGAACTGATCTTATATATGAACTTGGCAGCTAATCGCAACTGCAGCTCAATGGGAAACAGCCCAAAATATGACATTGGCCGCTTGGCACCCTCTGGAACAGTGCTAGAATGGAGAAAATGGGGCGTAATTTGAAATGTTCATGAGGACTAGAACCTCTAGGCGCATTTTATACCGTTTAGCACTCCTTTGTGAAATATATACAACAGAATCTCCGTGTTCAAGACAACGCTTGTTGCAAGTCTGGCAAACCAGGAAGTAGACTTGACAATCAGATAACGCTGATATTCTTTATGGGATGGCAAAATTTATCCTTGCTTTTTTCTTCCTGCCTCGGGCTTCGTTATTTTCACCCACATGCAGCTGTGCTCATTCTGTGTGCCTGTTTTACAGCTTTGCCTTCCATCTTCTCATTTTCCTCTCTTTTTATAACTGCCCTGTCTGTTTTATATACACTACAAAATGACATTTAAAAAACTAGTTTTCCAAAAAGGAAAACAAAGTTTTCAGCAGGTGCTTTAAAAGTAAAAAAAACAACAGAAGGCGCCTGCAGAGTCTCCAGTGGCAGGGAGTTCCACGGGGCCAATGACACTAAAGGCTGGGTTGCTCATTGCTCTCAAGCAAGGAATGACCTCGCAACGCCCCTGCAGAGCTTGTGGCAGCCCTGCCCGCTTCCTCACCATGATCCCGCCCCAGCGGGGGCTGTGGAAAGCGTTGGTGGGGACGGAAGTGCCATCCTTGTCCTGGATGTAGAGGGGCGAGTGCAGGCGCTCTGGCACGTAGAGCAGGAAATTGAGGACCGGGTAGAGCGAGGAGGCGCTGGAACCTGCGGGGAGGGACAGAGAGAGAGAGAGAGAGAGAAGGGTGTTTTGGACTACATCACCCATCGTCCTGCGCCAGCTGGGGAACTGGAGTCCCCCTATGGAGAGCCAGTATGGGAACAATGACTGTGCTTGCCCATACCTCTGGCATAAGTCCAGTCATATCTACCCTTGTGAATAGGTTGGCCAACAAGGGAGCCCAGGGTCTAGTTTAAGGGGCCTATCCCATCTGGGCCAGCCACCTATTCACATTTTTATTTCATCTAATGAAACTGGGAGCCACTAGGGGGCAGGACCGGTGCCAGGGTTTTTGGCACTCTAGGCGAGGGGGCGGGCCATGTGACGTCATTGTGCATGACGTACGGTGCCCCGCCCCCTGCCCGCCGGGCGCCCCACGCCACCGCGATTTCTGCCGCTGGTTGAGGCGGCAGGGGGCGGCGGGCAGGCTGGCCAGCACCCCCTCCATTTTGGCGCTCTAGGCAACCGCCTAGTTCGCCTAAATGGAAGCGCCGGCCCTGCTCGGGGGCATCGATTTGCACAGAATGACAGCAAGCTGTCCCACGGGAGAGATCATTTGAAAAGCAGTGGTATCCATCGCTAGGCGAAATAAGGGCAGAGAAGAAGTCATTGGTGTCAAATGCCCCAGAAACCAAGGACTAGAATCCCCTTTCACTGTTTGAGCTTATGGCATAGCGGAGGTGTTCCATTGTTGGTTGTTATGTTCTGGAAAATGCTCCAGAAGGTCATAACCACAGCCCGAAAGATTATCGGCCATCCTCTCCCATCTTTGGACGAACTATACAGCTCCGGTTGTCTCAAAAAAGTCAAACAACATTTTACAGGATTCATCTCATCCTGGATATAGTCTGTTAGGAGAGAACCGTGGTGGGACACAAAGGCAAATGCATAATCATTAAGGGGCCAAAATTGCACACGCCAGCTTGGGTGCGGACACTGGTTTGCTTGGCCTGGCCTGTTGAGGGCAGCAAGGGCTTCTGGGATATCTGGGGAGGAACCAATAACCAGCCACCCCCTCCCTGGTCTGGAAAAAGAGGGACTCACCCAGCCTGGCTTCCACGGGGTTAATGACGTGCGGGAGGCTGTGGGCGCTCAGGACGTAGCTGGAGGAAGCAGCGTCAAAGCGGGGCGTGACCCCCAGGGCGGCGTAGTAGAGGATCTGCAGAATGAGGGGAAAAGAAGTGGCCGTAAGCCCCCCTCGCAGGGCAGGGGCGCTGGATGCCTCCCGCCCAACTCGCACCCGGCACTCACCTGAGAGTCCACAGAGAACTCGGCCAGTGCCCTCAGCTTCCCCAGGAGGGGGTCCACGTAGCGATGAATGGCCCCCTCAATGTCCCACTGGACGCTGTGGGCTCTTGGGTCGGGGTTCAGCAGGCTGAAGGTGACCTCGTATCCTGCAGAAGAGCGGAGGGGGCACATATTGACTTACTCATAGAATCAGCTGGAAGGAACCGCAAGGGCCATCTAGTCCAACCCCCCCTGCAATGCGGGAACCTTTTGTCCAATGTGGAACTCGAACCCACAACCCCAAGATTAAGAGCCTCACACTCTACGGACTGAGCTATCCCAGCTGGACTTGTTTTCGTAAAATGTATATACCCCATGATTGTTCGAAAAGAACCCACAAAAGGGGCTTTGCAAAAACAAGGAAATAATAAAGCTATCCATTGGGAGAATTGACCAAGGATAAATGCTACTAAAAAGGGACGCGGGTGGCGCTGTGGGTTAAACCACTGAGCCTAGGGCTTGCCGATCAGAAGGTCGGCGGTTTGAATCCCTGCGACGGGGTGAGCTCCCATTGCTCGGTCCCAGCTCCTGCCCACCTAGGAGTTCGAAAGCACGTCAAAGTGCAAGTAGATAAATAGGAACCAATCCGATGGGAAGGTAAACGGCGTTTCCATGCGCTGCTCTGGTTCGCCAGAAGCGGCTTTGTCATGCTGGCCACATGACCCGGAAGCTGTACGCCGGCTCCCTCGGCCATTAAAGCGAGATGAGCGCCGCAACCCCAGAGTCGTTCGCGACTGGACCTAATGGTCAGGGGTCCCTTTACCTTTACCTTTACCTTAAATGCTACTAAAGAAACTATGGTTTGCGGCCCAAAATTAACATTGCTGAATGTTTTTGACGATCAAAAGAATTGATCTTGGCAGTTCGAACAGCCATTGAGGCCGAATGGAAAACTGTCCGAAATCTGACCCTGGACACTTGGGGCCACTCGCTCCGAATGGAGTCACAGTGCAGAAAATTAGGCAGCGCTGGAGACTTCAGCAGGAACTAGGACTTCCAGGCACTTTTAACATGATTTGGTATTCCTTTGTTACATATGTGCCCACCCAAACTCTTTAATCCGAAGAATTAAATATGTCTTGCCGCAGTATATCTATGAGTACCACCCATCGCCATGCGTTGCCCCAGCCAACCCTGGATGGCTCCCAACAAATTAAAACATACGGGTGCCACATAAAAGCCCATTCACATTCGTAAGGACTCCGTTGTTTAGCGTGGGAACGTCCGCACTTCGGAACTCCCTGCCGATTGATATTAAGCAGGCGCCTTCGCCATAAACATTTCAGTACCTGCTAAAAGCTTTCCGGTCCAGGTGCTTAGAAAGTTAAGGTGAATTTTAATTTGTTTCAATCCATTGTTTCTTCAACTTTTTGTATGTTTTAAATTGCTGCCGTAAATTGTGATGGTTTTATGGTTTTATATTTTTTTTGTAAAAGATAAAACCATTTTTTTTCTACAATCAAGTGGTGTTTAATGAAATAAATCAAAGTAAACACACAGCAGAACCATCTTTTCCAAGGCCCAACCTCAGCCCAAACTTAGCAAATCTGGAAACAGATTTCATAAAAAAAAAGATCAATCTGATATTCTTCACTGGGCTCATTTCTATGTGCTAATTCACAGCTCTGTTTTCCATCTTTCAATTTTCCTCTGCTGTCCTAACTGTTCTCTCTGATTCATATACACTACAAACCGAAATAAACAAAATTTTATGGAAAATATATATGAAAAAATGGCAATAATTTAAGACTTTTGAAAATAGCAATGGACTAAAAACAGACGGAGACTTGAATCGGTTCTCTAAACATTCTTGCCCAAAGAAGAATGTTTTCATCAGGTGCTGAAAAGGGGGCAGCAAAGGAGCCTCCTTGATCTCAAGAGGCAGGGAGTTCCAAAGTGTAGGTGCTGCCACACTAAAACATCAAATTCTTGCAAGACTGTCAGTTCCGCCGACCGAAGCGGGTTGAGTGGGCATAGATGGGGCAGGATCCTCTCAACAAGCCAGCGTCCTTGGCTCAGAGGCAAAAGAGGGGGAAGAGTTCTTCTAGGCAGGCAGAAATTCCACAGGTGCAACCCCAGCAGGTAAAGGAAGCCTCTCTGGCTGGGAAATCCCTCTGCCCGACAATATAATAATAATAATAATAATAATAATAATAATAATAATAATAATTTATTATTTATACCCCGCCCATCTGGCCGAGTTTCCCCAGCCACTCTGGGCGGCTTCCAATCAAATATTAAAACAATACAGCATTAAATATTAAATATTTAAATATTAAATCCCTACCCAGACTGGATTTGAAAGGGCGCTTCCACTCTGCGCCCGGCTGGCCGAGGGGAACGCGGTCAGAGAGGGCCTCTGCGATGGAGTCCAGGCTGAAGGACACGGCACGGGCGACTTCTCGGACCTGGGCGTCCACAGTCGCCAGGACGTCTCCCGAGCCCCGAGGGGCCCGCACCACCGCGCTGCGCCGCTTGCCGATGTAGACAGAGACCTCCTGCAGAGGGAGAAAGGCCGGCAGCGAGAAAACGACAGTGACTTAATTCTGCACAGCGGCCCTGCGAGGCGGGACAAATCACACGGTTTTGCCAGAACAACATATAAAGCATGGAGAGCCAAGCCGAAACGGTTTGCTGCATAATTTAAATGCCCCCTTTCCATGAAGGGGATTTGCCCACCCGTGGGGAGTAGCGGAGAGGGGCAGCCTACCTGTGGCAGGAGAACAGAGTTTCTCGGGATCACGTAGATGGTGAGGGAGCCCACAGCAGCCTCCTGAGCTGGAAGGAGCCCCTCACCCGCCTCTGGAACAAGAAGAAGAGGTGAGGCTGTGGGGTTGCCCCCCATCCTGCTATGCAGAGGCAAAGCCCCTCCCCAAAAGCCAGGACCTCCCCTTTCCCTTTGGAACTCCCTTCCACTGCATATGAGACAGGCACCTTCTCTGTGGTCTCGCTAAAGACACTCCTCTGTCCCATGTCACTGCAAGCTCTTTCTCCCATTGGGTCTCATGGGGTGGGGCTCTGATCCAGGGCAGAGGGGGTGACAGTGCCCGCGCCAGTCGCCCCAAAATCCTCCGCCCGCATCCCTCACGGAGAGGATTGCGCCCTGATCCTAGCTGAAATCTTCTCGCACCTAGCTGAAATCTTCCCACCCGCCCATCACACGGATCAGAGCCTTTACCTGGCACCGAGGCCCGGGACAGAGTCTCCTCCTCCTGAGAAGTGGCTCGGCGGTAGGAAACCTCATACCGGGACTTCACGCTGGTCTTGGCTGGAGGAAGGAGGAGACGGAGGATGAGGCAGTCTGCTCTGCGGGTGACGGTCCTCAGCCAACCCCTGGGCTGCTTCCGAAACCCAAATGTAACTGGGTCCCCAGCACCCATCCCCAGCACTCCTTCATTCTGGGATAACAGGGTCCAGTTAACGGTAGGAACCCTTTTGGGATGCAGAGGGAGTAGCATTTAAGCCGTTGATTCTTGCTTAGACAAAGCACTTCGTCCGTTGAAATCGCGCAAACCCGGAAATGCTTGCAGGTAAGAAAATAACCAAAGTAGTTTATTGTAGGAAATAAATAACTTGGGTAGCAAATTTTATAGTTCTAATCCATGGGTAGGCAAACTAAGGCCCGGCAGCCGGATCCGGCCCAATCGCCTTCTCAATCCAGCCTGCAGACGGTCCGGGAATCAGTGTGTTTTTACATGAGTAGAATGTGTGCTTTTATTTAAAATGCACCTCTGGGTTATTTGTGGGGCAGAGGAATTCGTTCATTCCCCCCCCCAAAATAGTCTGGACCCCCCACAAGGTCTGAAGGAAGAAGAGTTTGGATTTGATATCCCACTTTCTCACTACCCGAAGGAGTCTCAAACCGGCTAACAATCTCCTTTCCCTTCCTCCCCCACAACAAACACGCTGTGAGGTGAAACAAAATAAAAAAATTCCTTCCAGTAGCACCTTAGAGACCAACTAAGTTTGTTCTTGGTATGAGCTTTCGTGTGCATGCACACTTCTTCAGACACATGCATGCATGCACACAAAAGCTCATGCCAAGAACAAACTTAGTTGGTCTCTAAAGTGCTACTGGAAGGAAATTTTTTATTTTGTTTCAACTACGGCAGACCAACACGGCTACCTACCTATAACTAGATCTGTGAGGTGAGTGAGGCTGAGAGACTTCAGAGAAGTGTGACTAGCCCAAGGTCACCCAGCAGCTGCATGTGGAGGAGCAGAGACGCGAACCCGGTTCACCAGATTACGAGGCCACTGCTCTTAACCACTACACCACACTGTCCACTGAAGGACAGTGGACCGGCCCCCTGCTGAAAAAGTTTGCTGACCCCCGTTAGTCTAACTAACCAAACCAGAGATTCGAACTCCAGTCTCCCTGATCCAAGGACTGAAACGCTCACCAGGAACGCTCACGTTCCTGGTGAGTGTTTCAGTCCTTGGATCATAGAATCATAGAATCATCGAGTTGGAAGAGACCCCAAGGGCCATCCAGTCCAACCCCCTGCCAAGCAGGAACACCATCAAAGCATTCTTGACAGATGGCTGTCAAGCCTCTGCTTCAAGACCTCCAAAGAAGGAGACTCCACCACACTCCTTGGCAGCAAATCCCACTGTCGAACAGCTCTTACTGTCAGGAAGTTCTTCCTAATGTTGAGGTGGAATCTTCTTTCTTGTAGTTTGAATCCATTGCTCCGTGTCCGCTTCTCTGGAGCAGCAGAAAACAACCTTTCTCCCTCCTCTAGATGACATCCTTTTATATATTTGAACATGGCTATCCTATCACCCCTTAACCTTCTCTTCTCCAGGCTAAACATACCCAGCTCCCTAAGCCGTTCCTCATAAGGCATCGTTTCCAGGCATTTGACCATTTTGGTTGCCCTCCTCTGGACACGTTCCAGCTTGTCAGTATCCTTCTTGAACTGTGGTGCCCAGAACTGGACACAGTATTCCAGGTGAGGTCTGACCAGAGCGGAATACAGTGGTACTATTACTTCCCTTGATCTAGATGCTATACTCCTATTGATGCAGCCCAGAATTGCATTGGCTTTTTTAGCTCCTGCATCACACTGTTGACTCATGTCAAGTTTATGGTCTACCAAGACTCCTAGATCCTTTTCACATGTACTGCTCTCAAGCCAGGTGTCACCCATCCTGTATTTGTGCCTTTCATTTTCTTTGCCCAAGTGTAGTACTTGACATTTCTCCCTGTTAAAGTTCATCCTGTTTGCCTTGGCCCAGTTCTCTAATCTGCTAAGGTCACTTTGAAGTGTGATCCTGTCCTCTGGGGTATTAGCCCAGGATCAGGGAGACTGGAGTTCGAATCCCTGCTCAGCTACCAACCTGACTGGGTGGTTGTGGGCCTGCCACACTCTCTCATTCTAACCACACCAGAGAAGATCAAGGCAGCCCATGCTGGCTCCTTCGTTTTTCCCAGAGGATGGAGCAAGAGGAACTCTCAGGTCTGAGAGAGAAGAGGGAGGATGGGGCAGGAAGCAGGATTTTTAAGCAGAGACCGGGTGGCCCCCTGTCCCACGCACAATGGATGATCACCTGCAGAGCCAGACCCTGAAGCCACATCAACCAACTCACGGTTCAAGGGGATCTCGGCCTCCTGCGGTTTCCTCAAGGGCAATTTCCGCTCCAGATCCCCTGGAAGGGTCCCCTTGGCAAATACCACCGAGACGGGAACTGTCAGCTGGAACTGAATCCCAAAAGCACAACGTCATAATAATTTATTATTTCTACCCCGCTCATCCGGCTGAGTTTCCCCAGCCACTCTGGGCGGCTCCCAACCGAGTGTTAAAAACAATACAGCATTAAACATTAAAAACTTCCCTGAACAGGGCTGCCTTCAGATGTCTTTTAAAAATAGGATAGCTGCTTATTTCCTTGACATCTGATGGGAGGGCTTTCCACAGGGCGGGCGCCACAACCGAGAAGGCCCTCTGCCTGGTTCCCTGTAACCTCACTTCTCGCAGTGAGGGAACCGCCAGAAGACCCTCGGAGCTGGACCTCAGTGTCCGGGCTGAACGGTGGGGGTGGAGACGCTCCTTCAGGTATACAGGACCGAGGCCATTTAGGGCTTTCAAGGTCAGCACCAACACTTTGAATTGTGCTCAGAAACAGAAGCGGTGGAAAAAGAATGGGAGAAGTTTAAGATGTATATCAAAAAGTATTGCAAGATTAGTAGCTAGAGATAATCCTGAAGAGAGATAGTAATTTACAGTATTTAAATAAGATTTAATTTAGGAAATATATGATAAGATTAAGATAAGTTAAGATAGTATGATAAGTTAAGAAATTAGTAAAAGACATAATAAGATAGTGAGATTTAAGTAAAATAATATATGATGATGAGAAGAAATTGCTAAATATGTTATAATGATGAAACGCGACAGGAGAGACGGGGGAAGTCCAACGAACAAGATAAGGAAATAAGAAAGGGAAAAAATGATTAGAGTATGTGTTGTTTTGTGTTTTGTTGTGTTTTATTGATTAAGTCTATGTTGATGAACCGTATACTATATATTTGGAAACCCAATAAAAATTATTTTAAAAAATAATAATAATAAATGTAAAAGAGATTCAAGTTAAAAAAAAAAAAATGAATTGTGCTCGGAAACGTAGTGGGAGCCAATGCAGATCTCTCAGGACCGGTGTTATGTGGTCCCTCCCGGCAGACCCTTGCTAGGATTGCCTGAGACAGCAAGCAGCACGTATGAGGAGTCTGGAGGCAACAGAGTGAGGCAGCGGCAAAAAAAGCCTAATGCTATTCTAGGCTGCACCAAGAGAAGTCTAGTGCCCAGATCTTAGTCTCGCTCTATTCTGCCTTGGTTGAACCACACCTGTTCAGCCTAGATAAGCGGAGGCCGAGGGGGTAACCTGAGAGCTGTCTTCAAATATCTGAATTTCCACTTTTGTCTGATGCTCCAAAGAGTAAGACAGGCACCCCCAAACTCGGCCCTCCAGCTGTTTTGGGACTACAATTCCCATCATCCCTGACCACTGGTCTTCTTAGCTAGGGATGATGGGAGTTGTAGTCCCAAAACAGCTGGAGGGCCAAGTTTGGGGATGCCTGGGGTAGGACCTGAGCCAACGGATTCAGTTTACGAGAAAGGAGATTCCAACTAAACATCAGGACAAACTTTCTGATAGTTTGGCAGCGGAATGGACTCCCTTTAAAGGCGGTGGACTCTCCTTCGCTGGAGGTTTTTAAAGAGAATCTGCCAGGGATTCTTCAGCTGAGATTCCTGCGTTGAAGGGGGCTGGACTAGATGGCCCCTGGGGGTCCCACCCAAGCCTACGAGAGGCCTGTTTTCGGCTCTGCAGGGGACCCTTGGAGCACAGTGCTGAGGAGGGGAAGAGGCAGGGTGTGTCCTCACCAGAAGGGTGTCCAGCTCAGCGATCTCCGAGTAAGGCAGCGAAGCGCGGTAGGTCTCTGTCGTCTTCCACCAGAGCGGAAGCCCCACCACAATGGCGATGGCGGCGAAGGAGAGCGCAGCATATTTCCCGCGCGCCTTCTCTGGGGAGACACAGAAGGGAGGAAGGGGAGTCTCTGGTTTGTAAAGGGGATACTCCTGGGTTCAGTTCCCAACGGCAGAGGAACCTTGGGAACTCCTTGCCTATTGATATTGAGCCGGCACCTTCCCTGGACTCTTTTTGGCACCTGCCAAAAACAATCCTGTTTAGAGAAGTCTGTGCAGATGCTTATAAAGCCAGTGTGAATTTTAACCGGTTTTAGTATTTTAACTTTCCATACGTTTTTAATCAATGTTGCGAATTTTTCCTTGATGGTTTTATTGTTTCCTCTTTTTGTAAGCTGCTCTGACGTTTCTGCTATACTCAAGTGGTGTATAAATTTTATGAATTTTAGAAATAAAATAAAATAAATAACCTCCAAATCGCAAAGGCAGCCCTTGCCATTCCGGTTCCAAATTCCAGTCCATCTTACTGTGGAGTTTGGGTATTTGATTCGGCTCCTTTTGCAGCCAGCTGCCACCAGGTCCTGTGGCGGCGAGTTCCACAGTTCAGCTGGGCTGTGCGCAAAGCGGAGCCCTCCCCCCGCCTGCCCTCCCCTACTGAATCTATCTCCCATTCACTCAAACGGGATAGAAAATACATTTTCCTACAAACCGTGCTGCTATCATCCTTACAGGCGATCCTTACACGATTTACAGGCGAGTAAATCCCATTGAACACAATGGGGATAGAATCTGGAGTGACTCCGGATCGAATTCGGATCTGGAGTGACTCCCGATCGAATCTGGAGTGACTCCGGGCCGGCGCCCGGACATCTGGGTCCCTGTGCCCCTGCTGACAGGGGTCTCGGATTCCTGGGTCCCCTCCCGGACACCTGGGTCCCCTGCCCTCCCCTCCCCAGCCTCGCACCTGCCGCATCAATGGCTGCAACGGCGCTCGCATCGGCCGCCATCCTCGCTCCCGGAAGCCGCTGCCGGGCTAGCGTAGCCCTGGGGCGGAGCTCAAGGCCCCCATGAGCGACTAACCCAATCAGACGCGCGGTAGAGATGAGCAGCAGGGAAAACATCCAATCAGAGCTCTCAGAAGGAGCTCCCCCGCTGAAGGGCCGCTTGCCCGACCCTAGGTAAGGGCAAGCCTCGGTCTACCCAATGAGCCGGAGCCGGAGGCGGGTCAGCCAATCGTACGCCGCCGCCTAACGGAGCGACAGCTAGACTGGTCAGTGGAGAAAAGAAATAGCTAAGTAAGGCCCGCCCTTCAGTACGGCAAGTGGAAGGGAATAAAAAAATGCAAGAGAGGAGAAAGGCATTTTTTAACCCTCTCCTCTCGATACATGGTTTTAGAAGTTAACATGTGTTTTATTTCTTTTTAGTTAATGCTGATTTTCACCATCTGTGAAATGTTTTTTAAAGACCTGCTTTTACAACTTTGATGGCTCTGCCTTAGAATCACAGAACCGTAGAGTGGGGAGGGACCCCCAAGGGTCATCTAGTCCAACCCCCTTGCGGAGACCTCGGGTGCATCTCCTCAGCGTGGGAATCAAACCCACGGATCCCATTGCACTATCCTTTTTACACAGAGCTAATGGGGCAACTCTGTTGTAGAAAAATCTGCCCTTATTCCCTTATGGGGTACACAAGAGCCCTTGCAAGTTCCCTGCAGGTTCTCCATCGGTAGGAGTGAAAACAGAGGCCAACCAGAGAAAAATTGAGAAGCAAAGCCTTTATTTTCACTGTTGCAACAGGGTGCTTTCCTCTCACACAGGAGCAGGAAAAGGACCCAGAACAATGGTGTGCCAGCTCCTATATAGACTTTGAAATTCCCCCCCTTCCCCTCAAGACCAACCCCCTATACATCATACATACATCACTAAAAGGGGTGTAACGCAGGACCACCCCTCAGATACATCACAGCTACATCATAGAAAAAGGCGGTCTCCAGCCCAGCAGAAATCTTGAGTTGTTTACCTCCTGTCTGCCACTTCATGTGATAATGTCTTATCTGATTGCATTTCCTGGGTTGTGAGGAAAGAGACAATGGGGAGATTTTCCCACTCCCTTCCTCCTTGCAGAGAACACCTGGTCAGTTTGAGAGTCAAAAATGGTGTCAGGAGTCAAAATGGTGTGAGGCCTGTCTTTCTGTGCTGTTTTCAGACACCCCTCTCTGTTCATGTCTCAAATAGTGTAATGGGGTGTTTTAAAAGGAAGTCCCCCCCCCCAAATTCCTACAACAATCAAAGCCAGTTCTTCCCTCCATACAAATTGTTGTAAGAATATCAAGGTCATATACTGTAAATATATATATTAATTGTTCATAGGTGTGCCAGGCAGAACAGGGCCGCATGTCTGGGGCAGCGCAGGAAGACAGGCCTGTCTCCATTTTGACTCCCAAACTGTCAAACTGTTTCTCTGCAAGGAAGGAGGGGGTGATAAGTGATAATCTCTGGCATCCTGATGCCTGAGTGCCAGACATGGGCCATTATCCCTCACAAAGAACCCACCACCTAAAATGGATTTGGATCGTTAGCCCTACATTAGCCCTGCCAGGCCAGGGCAGGAAACAAGAAACCTTTTGTTTTGCTGAAATGTGTGTCTGGGAGGGGTCAGGGAGAGATGGCACAGGTGTGAGAATACTCAGGTTACCTCCTCTGACCCCCCCCCCCAATCTGTGATGCAGCTGTGATGTATCTGGGGAGTGGTCTGGGGTTACACCCCTTCTGTGATGTATGTGGGAGGTATCTGGGGGTGGGGGTGGACTCGGGGGGGGGGAATTTCGAAATATCTTTATAAGAGCATGTGCTCCTTTTGTTGGGGGGTCCTTTTTTTCCTTACTTGCTGGTGTGGGGCAAAAACGCCATGTTGCAACAAATAAATTCTTTGCTTCTCAATTTTTCTCTGGTTGCCCTCTGTAATTTACTGTAATTTAGGGAAGTTTTTAAGTTTAGGGAAGTTTTTAACTTGTGATTTTGATGTATTTTAATATTTGTTGGAAGCCGCCCAGAGTGGCTGGGGAGACCCGGCCAGATGGGTGGGGTACAAATAAAAAAATTATTATTAAAAATTATTATTATTATTACTCCTTCCGATGGAGAACCTCAAAAGGCTCTTGTGTACCCCATAAGGGAATAAGGGCAGGTTTTTCTTATAACAAAACCCCACCCGCCCACATCCCTCGAGGCTAATAGTGCTAACAGGCTCAGTGGGGAATCTGTGCATTGACTCCCAAAGTGGTCCCCAAACCCTTCCCAGGAGACCTCTGAGGATCCTTCCTGTGGTGCTGGGCGAGGTGTGTATGATTTCTAGCTGCTGGCTGGCTGCATACATGCCATATTTTGACAGAAGCAGGTGATGTCACAAGGCCTTCTGATTGGGGTTTGCAAGGCATGGCAATTGCAGGATATTTACCACTCCCATTTCTAGGCAAAGATCCCTCAGTCCTGTTCTGGTTAAAGCTTTCAGGGCTGAGAACCTCAAGCCAGGGCCCAAAATGTGGCCCTCTGCCCCTTCTCCATCTGGCCCCTCTGCTGGCCAGAGCCATCCTTAGACCATAGATTTCATGAGCTCTGCTCCCCAACCTCCTCACAGAAAGTGCAGCACAGAGTTAGACTATGGAACTCCCTGCCACAGGAAGCAGCAATGGCCACCAACCTGGATGGCTTTAAAAAAAGATTAGACGAATTCAGGGAGGAGGAGAGGGCTAGCAATGGCTCCTAGCCAGGGTGGCTCTGCTCTGTCTCCACAGTCGGAGGCAGCAATGCTTCTGGATCCCAGGTGCTGGAAACTGTGGGAGGGAAGAGGACTTGTGTTTGAATTCTGCTTGCGGGTTTCCCAGAAGAGACATCTGGTTGGCCACAGTGAGGACAGGATGCCGGACTCATTGGAGACTCTTCTCATGTTCTTATGAAGTGTGATGAATGCCTCTTGCACGTGTGTGTGTGAAAACCTCTGACTTTTGTGTAGCCAGAATATGTCCTAGCTCTTGGCCCACCCATCCCCCCTCTGACCACACCCACTTTTGACTGGCTCCTCCCACCATTGGCATGCGGCCCCCAGGTGGTCATCCCACGATGTGATGCGGCCCTTGAGCAGAAAAGAGTCTCCCGCCCTCCAGCCATAATGATTTGAGTCTCCAACTCAATCTCTTGCAGTTTAAAGCACATCCTTTCCCTCAAACAATTCTGGGCAGTGTAGTTTGTAAAGGGCTTGCTTGGTAACTCTGTGAGAGGGAGTTAAACTACAACACCCAGAATCCTTTGAGGGAAAGCATGAGTTTTGAATGTGCTTTCAAGGCATAGCGGTATGCACAGGCCAAATAGCAGTTACCAATAATTTTATTCCTTTTACAAACTGCTTGGTGAGTTTATTTTACAATCAAGCGGTGTACAGATTTAATGAAACAACCAGATTCATTAACGGTCCAGAGAGTTGGTTGCTTCAGGTAGCAACAAGCCTACGCAGATATTTAGAAAGTTAATGTGAGTGTTAATCTGTTCATAGTTTATGGTTAATTTAACTCTTCAAAAGAGTTAATTATCAGTTATTGTTGCTGATTCTACTTAGGAAGCTGCAGAGTCAGATCGCATGGTTCATCTAGCTCAGTATGGTCTGCACTGACTGGCAGCAGCCCTCCAGGATTTTTTTAGGGGGGGGGGTCCTCCTCTTTTAGGGAGATACCAGTGGGGATTGAACCAGGTGCCTTCTGCATGCAAAACAGGATGCTGTTGCTGTTGTTATGGTAAAGTAAAGGTAAAGGTAAAGGGACCCCTGACCGTTAAGTCCAGTCGCAGACGACTCTGGGGTTGCGGTGCTCATCTCGCTTTATTGGCCAAGGGAGCCGGCATTTGTCCTGTGGCCAGCATGACTAAGCCGCTTCTGGCGAACCAGAGCAGCGCACGGAAACGCCATTTACCTTCCCGCCAGAGCGGTACCTATTGATCTACTTGCACTTTGACGTGCTTTTGAACTGCTAGGTGGGCAGGAGCAGGGACCAAACAACGGGAGCTCACCCTGTCATGGGGATTCGAACCGCCTACCTTCTGATCGGCAAGCCCTAGGCTCTGTGGTCTAACCCACAGCGCCACCCGCATCTAGCAGTGTATAAATTTTCCAAAATAACTAGCCAAAATTAAAAAAGAACAAGGCACAACCCCCCTCCCCCCACTAAATTGCATTGCAAATGATGACGGTGTTTCAGAAGCAAACAAAACGAAACCCGGACGACTTTTCACTCCTCTATCGGTTTATTATTATTATTATTAGTCATAAGGTCTATTTGGTACATTTAAGGTGCAAAGAGTGCCCACTCGACACACAAGCACGCACACAGAGGGCGGTAACTGCCTCCCAATCCCCTTGGCGACTTGGGGGGAGCCCCCCATGCTGACATCGCCCGGCAGTGGGGGTACTTAGGGGCCGCAGCTCTGCAAAAGCAACGACCAACATCAAAGTGCAGAGCCACATGGACGGGGGGGAGGGGAAAGGGGTCCCCAAATACTCAGGCAGGGAGGGGGAGGGGCGGCATCATGCCGGCGTGATGGCAACAGCTCCTCCCACACAGTGGGGGACCCCGCAAAATGTCACATTCTCCAGGGGATCCCCCCGCAACCCTCTCCTGCCCCATCCCACACACACTCGGGACGGGAACATCCCTTCTGGGGTCTTCCTAGCGCTTCGGGATCCTCAGAACGACCCTGCAAGGTAGGACCGCGCTGCTAGGATTCCCACCCCCTCCGCCTCCCAGCTGCACAGAACCCGGCTCCTCTTTCGGCTGCTGCTCCTCCTCGCACGTCGCCCCTGGCACCGGACACACTCTGCGGCTAATTCGCTCCTCTGGCGACTACGGTAGAGACAAAGCTGGGACGGTGTGGCTGTCGTGGCTGGGATGCAAGGTAGCAGAGTGGGAGGTTTTCCGTCAGTGGGGGTGGGGGTGGGGAGCAGCTAAAAGCCTGGCCCCACCTGGGGGTGGGGGGGGGCTGCTCCCAGCCCAGCGGGGCCTCAGTAGGCATGGTTGGCGACGTAGAGAGACAGGCCCGCCGCACCAGAGTCGCTGGACCCTTCGTACTTCCCAAGGGCCGCCAAGCCGTTCACCTGGAAAGCAGAAGAAGTGTTTGGAAATACATCTCCCATCAGGCTCCACTGACCTGGACAGATTTTAAACTACATCTCCCATCAGGCTCCACTGACCTGGACAGATTTTAAACTACATCTCCCATCAGGCTCCACTGACCTGGACAGATTTTAAACTACATCTCCCATCAGGCTCCGCTGACCTGGACAGATTTTACACTACAACTCCCATCAGGTTCCGCTGACCTGGACAGATTTTAAACTACAACTCCCATCAGGCTCCACTGACCTGGACAGATTTTAAACTACAACTCCCACCAGGTTCCGCTGACCTGGACAGATTTTAAACTACAACTCCCATCAGGCTCCACTGACCTGGACAGATTTTAAACTACATCTCCCATCAGTCCAAGCCAGCACCGCTGCTCAGTGTGTGCACAGCTCTGAGCTAGATGGAGCAATGGTCTCACTCTGAATAAGGGAGCTTCCTATTTAAACAATCCTTATATTTAGCATAAAAGGGACTAGAACCCTGCCCCCCTTTTCATTAGTGAAATGCCCATAGCTCTTGCCCGTTCATATCCTACCCGGTACAAGTCAGCTTAGCCCGTTAAAAACGGGCGTTAGCGGTGGCGGCAGCTGGCGCTGAACGGGCCAAACACCGGGGAAGCGGCCCGCGCGGAACCAAGGCGAGGCGGCTCACTGTTTCCGCGGGAGGCGGCGGGAAAGGAGCCGCACGGCGCCCGAAAGCGGGAGGCTTCTGCGGCCGGGGCAAGGAGGTTGCGGGGCATCGGCGTCGGGCCCCCGGGGCAGCCGCGGGCTGCTCGGTCCCGGCTGATGGCGCTGGTGGCGCTGGGCTCGCTGGCGCTGGGCTTGGCGGCCGTGCCCCCGGTGGCGCCCAGCCCTGCGCCACGGGGGTGGGGAGGAAGAGGCGTAAGCGGCATCGCCTATTGGTCTCCTTTGCTGTCTATTGCTGTCCACGCTCCAATCCCTGCGTCCCCGTGTGACATGCGCAGAACGCACTTCCATGACACACGGAAAAGCAGGGACACTTCAAGATTATTATATAGAATAAAAGGGACTAGAACCCTGCCCCCCTTTTCATTAGTGAAATGCCCATAGCTCTTGCCCGTTCATATCCTACCCGGTACAAGTCGGCTCCCTCGGTTTCTCTTCCGGCCAGCCCTTGTTTTGCAAACATGAGGACCAGAATCTTTATTTTGAAAGCAAGCTCAGCAATGGAGCACCTGCTTTTTGTTTAGGGAAGGTCCTGGCGCCATCATCTATCGCCGGTTTGAGAAGGGAGCAGGGAGCAGGTGACAAGGGTTGAGCCTTTTTCTGCCTGAGCCCCTGGAAGGATGCTGACGGGGGGAGATGTCACAGAATCATAGAGTTGGAAGGGACCCCAAGGGTCATCTAGCCCAACCCCCTGCAATGCAGGAATCTCAACTAGAGCATCCCTGACGGATGGCCATTCAACCTCTGCTTTTAAACACCTCCAAAGTGGTTCTTGTGCTGAGTTCCTGCTCGCGGGTTTCCTTTGGGGGCACCTGGTTGGCCACTGTGAGAACAGGATGCTACACAAGGTGGGTCGCAGTCTTGATCCAGCAGGCTCTTAGGATATTCTTATAGAACCTCCAGGTCCAGAGGCAGTCTATCTCTATTCCTAGGTTTTCAGGGGTCTTTGGCCACTGTGAGAAGAGGATGGTGGGCTAGATGGACCAATGGCCTGACCCAGCAACCAGGTGCTTCTGATGTTCTTGTGGAACCTCCAGGTCCAGAGGCAGTCTATCTCAATTCCTACATGCTTATGGGTATTTGGCCACTGTGAGAAGAGGGTGCTGAACCGGGTGGGTCATTGGCCTGTTTGTCTAACCTGGGGGCACCCGCATTCTCCCAGCCTTTCGACGCCTGTCCCGGGACCCTCTGCCACCCACCCGCTGCCACCGCCCTGCCCTTTACCTCAGCGCGTTTGACAAACTCCTCCGTGGCCGAGTCCTCATTCTCCCGCTGACCGCGCCAGGCGTTGAGGGCCGAGGCCTGCAGCGCCCGGCCATAGGAGAAGGTCAGCGCCCACGGACGGGGCAGCGGGCAGTTGTTGATGGCGTTGAGGTTGATGGACGCCTCCTCCTCACTCTGCCCGCCAGACAGGAAGGTGACCCCTGAAGGAGAGCGTGGGGAAGGAGGAGACGGCTGAGGGTTTTACCCTCACGACAACCCTGCGAGGTTGGCCGAGGAACAGGGGAGGGGGTGGCCCAAGGTCACCCGCCGAGAATCTGGCGCCTTTGGGAAGCCTGAGGAGCAGGACATGGGTGTAATGGCGCCCCCTGCCCAATTTTACTGCCATTCAAAGGTAGACTGCGCCTGAAGCTGGAGGCAGCACCAATCGACCCATCGGTTTCAAAGACAAACTGACGGCTTGTCTTTGAAGACCCTTGTGTGGCTTCCCAAGGGGAGCTGTGGGGCAGGCAGGCGGGAGGGAGGGAGGGAGGGAGGGAGGGGGCGCTCGCCTACCTGGGACGGCAGGCGGCACCGTGCGGCGCAGGGCGGTCACCGTCGCCATGGCGATCTCTTCCGGGCTGTACTTGGTCGGGCAGGCATGGCCCGGGGTCACCATGTTGGGCTTCAGCAAGGTCCCTTCCAGGTAGACGTGGTGGTCGCTCAGCGCCTTGTAGACGGCGGCCAGGACCTGGAAATCCAACAGGTGCAGCTGCAATGAGACTCCCTGGCTCTCTTGCCCTGTGCCCCATTTAGCGCCAGGTGGGTCTCTGGACCCAGCTCTAAAGGAATCCGCTGAAGCTCAACGGCAAAGCTCTCCTTATGCTCTTCCGAGGCTCCTTTTAAAAGCTGCAGGTCACGCTGCATTTATTTACGATGTATCCAATGCAAAGGATCACAGAAACAGAACGTTAACAAAACTATTTTGCTTCCTGCCAGCCCTTCTAATACTGTTTCGTCTGAAAAAATGACAACAGGGTTCAGCCTTGCTGGCATTCTGCCAAACACTTTGGAGGAGTCTGTAAAATTTAAGAAGAAAAAGCATAACAATCCAAAGATAGGCTTTCACCACGTGGATTAAGCCAGGCCTGTTTTCCAGCCCAAAATCTTAACACTGGGTACCCCTCATTCTGGAATAGAGCTGTAATGGAGAAAATTAAGGCTTCCAGATGTCGTTTGTGTGATTTGGCGTTCTTTTTGTGACATATGCAATGGAAGCATTGCTTAAACCAAGCTTGATAATCTGATAATGTTGAGACTCTAGACTTCCACTTTGCTATTTTATCCCATGTTCCCATTTCACAGTTTTGTTTTTCATCTGTTATAATTGTTCTGTTTTACGTAAATTATAAAATGAACATTTGGAAGAGGTGGGGACAGCCATGCCTGTTTTCTAAACTTACACCCACACCCAGAAGCCTCACCTTCTCAGTCACGTACTGGCACCTCTTCAAATCGTGTTCCCCGTCGGGCAAGATCTCCGGTTCCACAATGGGCACGATGCCGTTCTAGAGCAGAAAGGCCAACACAAGCACTTAAGACGCGAGAGGCTTCTTTGCCCCGAAAGACGGCTGGATTTCCCCATTTGACAGTGTGGCGGCTGCATAATTTTATTTCATTTTTATTTATTTATTCCATTACTTAGTCCACCTTTATTCCCAAGGAACTCAACTTTGTCCCCCCCCCCATTCATCCCCACAACAACTTTGTGAAGTAGCTTAGGCTGAGAGACGCAGCGTGACTGGCCTTTGAGTGGGGGATCTGAGCCCAGGTCTCTCCTGGGTCCTGGTCAGACACTCTCACCACTAGGCCACACTGCCATCCTCCCCATCGCCACTCTGGGCATGTTGCAAGGCATGAGGCTAGCACAGGGCCAGAGCCCAGGGGTGTGGTGAACCTGCTTGGCTTGCAGAAGGACCCAGGTTCAAACCCCAACAGCATCCAGGCTGGAAATGACACCTCCCAGCTAATACCCTGGAGAGCTGCTGCCAGTCAGTGCGTACACAATCCCGATGGACTGTAGTCTGACTCTGCATGAGGCAGCTTCCTGTTTGCCCCTTTATTTAGAATCATAAGGACTATAGCCTTGCAGGGGGTTTTAAAGGAAAGGGCTCCAGCTGCCAGACGGTGTTGAAAATACCAAATACCAGACCGATGGTTTGACCCTGCATAAGGCAGCTTTCCATGTTTCCTATTTCAGCCGAAGCTTTATTTAAATGCATGAGGACTAGAAACTTTGTAGGGGAAGGACCGTGGCTCCTTAGCAGAGCCCCTGCTTTGCATGCAGAAGGTCCTGGGTTCAGACCTCAGCGGCATTTCCAGGCAGGGCTGCGAGAGACCCGGGAGAGCTGCTGCCAGCCAGTGCGGACAATACCAGGCTAGACAGTCATTGCAAGGAGATGCTGCCTCACCTGCTGGCAGATACTGGCATAGCGCGCCAGGACGTTGGCGTTCTCCAGGATGGCCAGGGCGGAGGGGGTGTTATCGCTGATCTTCAACACGCAGCGCCACTTGGCGAAATCCGCCCCATCTTTCTTGTACTGAGCGCAGCGCTCAGAGAGCCCGTCCAGGCCTGGCAGGAGGAAGGAAGGAAGGGAAGCATTGAGGGGGGACAGTAATATATTTGTATTTGAAAAATCAATAGCCTGACCTGTTAACTGGCACCTTCCTAAGGGAGGGGCTGGAGATATTTTAATTAGCCGGTGGTACCAGGGTTTAGGGCTGCAGGGTTTAATCACTCCGATTAATCAGTTATGGAACCTTTAGTTACAGCTCCCGGGTGAGAGCTAGGAGGGTGGACCACCTTCTGCGCAATTAAGAGCTGCTTTTGAGAGAGGACCCTGCATTTCCCTTTTTCTTTCTCTGTGTTTTTATTTAGATTAATTTAGATTAATAATAGATACTGTGTATCTGAAGAAGTGTGCATGCACACGAAAGCTCATGCCAAGAACAAACTGAGTTGGTCTCTAAGGTGCTACTAGAAGGAATTTTTTTTATTTAGATTAGTTTCTTTTATCTTATTGTATTGTGAAAAAGCTTTAATAACATCTTTTTTAAAAAAAAAAAGAGCTTTCAGTTGCCTGATGGAGGGACTTAATCATCCACGAGCCCTGAGTTATTTATCAAGGTATTTTTGTACCGTTAAATCACAGAACATATCAAGGCATGTTACAATATGAAAAAGAAGAGAACCACATAAAAAAAACTATTTTAAAGCAAAAAAAAAACTATTTTAAAACAAGCATCAACAAACCATTATGGGGCATGTCTTTAATGCTTACACAGGTCTGATGAAATGGAAGGTTTCCGCAGATGTTATAATTTGTTAGTAAGAAAGGACAGCACAGACTTAAACTGTGGAACTCCCTGCCACAGGAGGCAGGGGTGACCATCAACCTAGATGGCTTTAAAAGAGGATTGGACCGATTCATGGAGGAGGAGAGGGCTATCAATGACTGCTCTGCCTCCATGTTTCCCAGAAGAGGCACCTGGTTGGCCACTGTGAGAACAGGAGGCTGAAGTAATGGGCCCCCTTTGGCCTGATCCAGCAGCCAGGCTCTGCTGATGTTCCTATGGAACCTCCAGGTCCAGAGGCAGTCTATCTCGATTCCCAGGTTCTTTGGATGCAGGACTAGCTGAGCCACTGCTCTGATCCGGCAGGCTATTCTCATCTTCTCAGCACTCTTGGTTATTACTTATTTAAGACAGCCTACCCTCGGCCCTAAGGGACCCAGGTGGCGCTGTGGGTTAAACCACAGAGCCTAGGGCTTCCTGATCAGAAGGTCGGCAGTTCAAATCCCCACGACGGGGTGAGCTCCCATTGCTTGGTCCCTGCTCCTACTAACCTAGCAGTTTGAAAGCACGTCAAAGTGCAAGTAGATAAATAGGTACCACTCCAGCAGGAAGGTGAACAGCGTTTCCGTGCGCTGCTCTGGTTCGCCAGAAGCGGTTTAGTCCTGCTGGCCACATGACCTGGAATCTGTACGCCGGCTCCCTCGGCCAATAATGCGAGATGAGCGCGCAACCCCAGAGTCGGACACGACTGGACCTAATGGTCAGGGGTCCCTTTACCTTTTACGCTCGGCCCTAAAATTTCATGGCCTGAAGCATCTAAGACCTAATCCACTTCCAGAAAGAACAGATCACTTTAATCCCAACCTGACCTTTGGAACAATGGGCAAGGGCAGCAAATATGCTTTCTGCTGAGTCAGAGCATAGATTCATCCGGCTCAAAACCGTCTCTAGGATGGCTAAGGAAAGAGCTCTTCCGAAACACCGCTTTGACCTGCATGCCCATTCGAACACCAGCCTGCTAGCAGGTGGAAATCCAACTCATCCGATGGCTTGGCTGGGCTTCAAGCGCTCCTACCTTGGGTGGTGGTCTCTCCATCGGTCCCAGCGAGAGGCACAACGCCCTTGTCCACCTGTGAAAGACACAAGACACCCAAGGGTGACCGACGCCTCTGTGGCAGACCCTCTACGGACCCTCTCCAAGGCCCAGAGGAACCTGCTGCCCTCCGGATCTTGCTGCACTACAATTCCCATCAGCCCTGGGATTACACGCCCATGGGAGTTGTAGTCCAAGAGGTGGGGAGGGCACGGGCTCGCCAGGGTCTGGCTTTGAGACCCCCTGCAAACGAGTTTCCTTTCCCTCGAAGGGAGAGAAACCTCTCTCCGCCCCACGCGACCCACGGCCCGGATCCGTCTCTCGCACCTTGATGCCCACGACGATGCCCTTGTCCTTGACCATCTCGACGAAGGGCGTGCCGTCGTCCGCCTTCTGGTACATGGTCTCGTGGAAGAAGATGACCCCCCCGATACACTTCTCCACCCGGCTGTCGGCACTGAAGAGGATCTGGCGGTAGAGACGCCGGTTCTCCTCCGTGTTCTCCACCCCGATCTGGTTCAGCCTCTTGGCCATGCTGCCTGTCGGAGGAGGAGGAAGGCAGAGGGGGCTTACCAAACCAAAAACCCACGCAATGGCGGGAGGGTCAAGGCATATGAGTCTGCAGCGCCCCTAGTTCAAGGGACCTTGACTGCCAGCCTCAGTTGCCGTCTGTAAAATGGGAATCAAAAGCCTCTGAATAAGGTCTGCCAAAGCCAGCACCAGCAGAGAATTGGTATCATAGAATCCCAGGACGGGAAGGGATAATAATAATAATAATAATAATAATAATAATAATAATAATTTTTTATTTATACCCCGCCCTTCCCAGCCAAGACCGGGCTCAGAGCGGCTAACAACCATAAAAACCACAACAAAACATACAAAACAATCAATTAAAATGCAAGTTAAAATACAATTTAAAATTTAAAATGCAGCCTCATTTTTAAGTAGCCCACCAATAAAACCATAAAGGAATAAGATCCCCAAGGGTCATCTAGTCCAACCCGCTGCAATGCAGGAACCACAGCTGAAGAACCCCTTTGGAGTCTCCTCTTTTCCAGGCTAAACATATCTAACTCCTTCAACCGTTCCTCATCAGGCTTGGCTTCCAGGCCCTTGGTCATCTTGGTCGCCCTCCTCTGCCCACCTTCCAGCTTGTCAATATCCTCTTTAAATTGTGGCGCCCAGAACTGGACACAGTATTCCAGGAGGGATCTGACCAAGGCAGAAGAGAGTGGGGCTATGACTTCCCTTGATCTGGACCATGGGTAGGCAAACTAAGGCCCGGGTGCTGGATCCGGCCCAATCAGCTTCTCAATCCAGCCCACGGACGGTCCGGGAATCAGCATGTTTTTACATGAGTGGAATGTGTGCTTTTATTTAAAATGCATCTCTGGGTTAAAATTTGTGTGGCATAGGAATTCGTTCTTTTTCTTTTTTCCAAAATATAATCTGGCCCCCCCCCCCCAGGTCTGAGGGACAGTGGACCGGCACCCTGTGGAAAAAGTTTGCTGACCCCTGATCTGGACACTAGACTTCTCTTAATGCAGGCTAGAGAAGCATTCGCTTTTTGTCTGCTGCATCACACTGTGGACTCCGGTTCAGCTTGTGGTTTCCGAAGACGACCCCCCCCCCCCAATCCTTCTCCCATGCTCTGTTGTCAAGCCATGTCCCCCCCCCCCCATCCTACAGTTGTGCATCTGGGTCTTCCTGCGTAAGTGGAGAACCAGTGCAGGAAATTCCCTGGGGCACTTTTTAAAAGAAAAAGAGGCCTACCCACGGATTCATCGGCTGCTAGGATGCCCTTGCCCGGGGCCACGATCCGCTGGGCGATGTCCGAGAGCTCCATCTTCTGCTCCGTGGTGAGGGCGGGGTACTGGTGCGTCATCTTGGCTGGTTTTTCCTGCGCCAAAGGAAGGCACAAGAAGCAAGTCAGCAGAGACACCCTACCTTTTCTGACATGGGGGGCAGCTCTTCCTAGGGCTCCCCCCCCGTAAATGGGGGTCGCCGACTCCTGTCAACTTTGCCAAGGCCTCCGTCCACTTGCCTCTCTTATGCAGACCTTGTTCGCTTGTCTTTAAGCAATGACGGAAAGCTTCCAGATTAAACAGAACGTCAACTGATATTCATAGCAAGTCTGTACCTTGTACATTTCCGTTATGCCCATTCCAAACCCAACCAAGGGCTTCTTTCCAATTTACTCAATCAATATCTGCTACAGCGCTCATGGAAACTTTATGGGCAAATACCAATCAAGTCAAGGGACCCAGGTGGCGCTGTGGGTTAAACCAAAGAGCCTAGGGCTTGCTGATCAGAAGGTCGGCAGTTTGAATCCCCGCGACGGGGTGAGCTCCCGTTGCTCGGTCCCTGCTCCTGCCCACCTAGCAGTTCGAAAGCACGTCAAAGTGCAAGTAGATCAATAGGTACCACTCCGGTGGGAAGGTAAACGGCATTTCCGTGAGCTGCTCTGGTTCGCCAGAAGCGGCTTAGTCCTGCTGGCCACATGACCCAGAAGCTGTACGCCGGCTCTCGGCCCATAAAGCGAGATGAGCGCCGCAACCCCAGAGTCGGACACGACTGGACCTGATGGTCAGGGGTCCCTTTACCTTTACCTTTACCAATCAAGTCGACATCCATGCATCGAAAGCGCAATCAGTTTAATTCCATTTTTCAACCCCTTAAACCAATTCCCAGCTGGGAGCTGGAACTAGATAGGGAGCTTAAAATAGACCCTTTGCTGTGTGTGATCAGGCCTCGGAAACACAATTTGGGGATCTGGTTTTGGAAAAGGAATGGCGACGATTCCAGGATCACAACATAAGGAGAGCCTGCTGGATCAGGCCAATGGCCCACCTAGTCCAACATCCACTTCCTCCTGCAGCAGGGAGTTCCATAGTTTAACGCCTTTGGGTGATTAATATTCTTCAGCCTTTTAAATGTATCAGTGGGAAGGGGGTTTATTCTTTTGGTTTAATTATTTACTGTGTTTTATCCTGTATTTTATTCTGTGAACACACACACACACACACACACACACACACACACACACACACCCTGAAATCTTTGGGTGAAGGGCAGTATATAAAAATAAAAATAAAAATGAACTATGCACTGCGTGAAGAAGGACTTTCCCGGCTATTCCAAAATGCAAGCTTGTAAACAAAGCACACCTTTGCTTTGTATTGTTTTAATATTTGATTGGAAGCCGCCCAGAGTGGCTGGGGAAACTCGGCCAGACGGGCGGGGTATAAATAATAAATTATTATTATTATTATTTGCTTCCTGGGTTGCAAAAATGCATTTTAGAATAATCTGAGCACTGGGGACATATCACTGGGGTAGCCACTAATATATATTATGTGGCTTCATGTACGCTCTGAAGAGGTTCCCTTGCTGCTGCCCAGGGAATTAGTGTGCCAGGTGAGGCAGAAATGGGTGCTGGGCCTGCCCCCTCTCTGCCATGCAGGGGGGACTTCCAAGCCCCCCACCCAGCTGCGCCACCCAGACAGACAGAACCACCCCCACTCTGCCCGCCTGCCTATCCAGGCAGCACGTAGCAGAGGACAGGTTACGTAACGGAGAGCTGGGCGATCACAGCCGCCGGCACAGACACGTGCCCAGCCTCATGGCAGCGCCAGCCAGATGGCAGCACACACGGCCAGGCATCCCCCCCCCCCAACCCCAGGCAGCCGAGGGCTTTACTGTTAGTAACCCTCGAGGATTAAGCACCCTTCCCCTCTCAAGCACAGCCTGCAAAACAAACATTCCCTGCAAGGGCTTCTCTATTCTGCGGCCACCAAGTGGGGACCCATTATTAATTATTGCTATTATTATTATTATTATTATTATTATTATTATTATCATTATTATCTGCACAGGCTCCAAATCCAGTGAATCAGTAGGATATCCCCAAATATTCTGCAGGACTTGGCACCAAGAAGCCAGGAGCATTTGGGACTTAGAGAAAATGCAACATAACAATAACAATAATTTATTATTTATACCCCGCCCATCTGGGTGGCTCCCAACCGAATATTAAAAACACAATACAGCATTAAGCATTAAAAACTTCCCTAAACAGGGCTGCCTTCAGATGTTTACAGCACATTGCACAGCATGGAGAAAGCGGAGAGAGAGCAGGATGCTGTTTTTAAAATAAATAAGTATCTTGTTGCAGTGAGTTCCATAGTTCATCTACATGCTGCCTGAAGCAGTCCTTCCTTTTGCCTGTCCTGAGCTTCACTGGGCGACCCCTTTTGGATCATAGTATTATGCAGAGCCTGTGGTGGCCTAGTGGTGAGAGTGCCGGATCAGGACCTGGGAGAGACCAGGGTTCAAATCCCCCAGCTCAGCCACGAAGCTCTCACTGCCTGGACTTGGAAGCCAGTCGCTCAGTCTCAGCATAAGCAACCTCACAATGGGGAGGAAGAGAACTTTGCATGCCATCTGGAGCTCCTTCGGATATCAATAAAATAAATAGACAATAATTAATAAATAAGAGGAGGGCAAGAACCCTCTCGCCATCTCTATCACACCTCACATAATCTCTTACACCCCCCACAATTCGCCTGGTTTTGTAAGCTAAAAAGGCCCAAGCCTTGCTGCCTCTTCTCATAAGGGAGAAAGGGGGGTTGCTACTTCTTGTCCGGCCCCAACTCTCTGTAAGCCGCTGCAGGGGGGTGGACTAGATGGCCCTTGGGGGCCCCTGCCAACTCTGCAATTCTACGATGGTCATTCCTTCAAAGCGACATGTCGACATTAAGCAATCCCTGTCTTTGAGAGCTCCAGGAGAGTATGGAAACATGAAAGTATAAGAACATAAGAAGCGGCTGCTGGATCAGGCCAATGGGCCCATCTGGGCCAGCCTCCTGTTCTCTTTTTTTTTTTTTTTTTTAAATTTTATTAGATTTTTATACAGATATGATACAGATATACATTATTCCATTTACACTTTGTTATTTACATATCAATTTTCAAAGAAAAGAAGAAGAAAGAAGAAAGAAAAAAGAAAAAATTATAGAACTTCCTCTCTTATAACCTCCCTCTGTAAAGTTACCGTCATTTTTTTCTGCACGTCCTATTTTCGTTGTGTAGTTTTGTCTCATACTGTACATGAAACCCCCATTTTGAGCCACCATTGACATGCCTATTTTCCGTTTCTTCATTATTCTCTTAATAAGTTACATCATACATCACAGTTATCATATACCAAAAAAGAAGTTTGAAAATTGTACTAATACAAGTATATTTCTGTGTTTATACATATTGTTAATCTAGCAACTAAACTGTCCATAAATACCATCTTTTGCCCCATACTTGACATGTCTTAATTCCGTTTGTTCGTTGGCCAGCCTCCTGTTCTCACAGCGGCCAGGCAGATGCCCACATGGGAAACCCGTGGCAGGATTCGAACGCAAGATCCCTCTCCCTTCCTGTGGGTTCCAGCAACTGGGATCCACAAGTATTGCTGCCTCCAACCAGGGAGCCAGCGACAGCCCTCTCCTCCTCCCGGAATCTGCCCGATCCTCTTCTAAAGTCATCTAGGTTGGTGTCCGTCCCTGCCTCCTGTGGGAGGGAGTTCCACAGCTTAACCCTGCACTGTGGGAAGTCCCAAACGCTGCCAGCTCTGCTCCCACCCGCTGGGTCATTTGGGCTGCCCCTCTCCAGAACCTTTCTCAAGAATCTGCGTTTGCTTCCCTTCGGAGAAAAATGCGCCAGGCTGACACCGCTCCCCTTAAGCTTTTATCCTAAATTTAGGACTGGACCCCTGGCCCCGATCCTAACCCTGCTTCCTGGGTGCCTCCAGTTGGGAGGAGTTCCTTCTAGACGGGTGCCCCCACCCTCCCTCTTCCCCCACCAACACCAGGGGCAAGGCGGTCCCACAACGCCGCCAGATACCCATCAGCACCAACGACCCAAAACTGGACGCCAGAGCTGGACCAGAGACCCCCCACTCCAGGCCAGGGGCCCTGTGACCTTGCTACATCCTTGGCAGCTTTGTGGCCTGCCCCGCCCCGCCCCGCCAGCCGGTTCTCGCCCCTTTTTTGGGGAGACGGCAACCCACCGTGCACCCCCTTCTCAGAGCTGGTTTGCAAAGCCCAGGACAACTCAGAAGAAGACCCCCCCCCCAATTCAGTGTCTGGTCAGAACAGATGTGGCACGGTGGACTGGGGTGTCAGCCTGAGAAAGACCAGGGTTCAAACCTTCCCCCTCAGCCATGAAGCTAACTGGGTGACTTTGGGCCAGTCACTGCTTCTCAACCTAACCTACCTCGCAGGATTGTTGTGAGAATGAATTAGGGGTGGAACATTTATTTATTGCCTTTGGATCCCACCTTTTTCTCCAGGGAGCTCAAGGTGGCAGGGACATGGCTCTCCCACCTCCTCACAACAACCTTGCGAGGTAGGACTGAGGGACCGGCTTCCAAAGTCGCCCAGTGGCCGAGTTGGGGGATTTGAACCCTGGTCTCTCCCAGGTCCCAGTCCAACACTCTCCCCACTCTGCCATGTTGGTTCATAGAAACTCTGGGAGCTGCATTATAGTGAGCTAGAGGCTTGGTCCACTTAGCTAAATAATGCCTACTCTGACTAGCAGCAATGGCTCTCCAGGATTTCAGACTCTCTTACAGCCCTACCTGGACACACCATCGGAGACCAAGCCTGGGACCTTCTGCACGCAAAGGAGGTGCTCTGCCACTGCCTATACAGGAAGCTTCCTTATACTGAGTCCATCCAGCCCAGTATTGCGCACACTGACCGGCAGCAGTGCCTCTCCAGGGTTGCAGTCTCTCCCAGCCCTACCGTTGGGGACTGAGTCTGGGACCTTCTGCATGCAAAGCAGGGGCTCTGGAGCGCTGAGCTGCGCCCAACATTCCCTGTAAATGTAACATGCACACCAGAGAGGCAGTGTGGTATAATGGTTAGAGTCACCAGGGTTCAAATCCTCCCTCTTGGCCATGGAGCTCACTGGGTAGGTGACCTTGGGAGTCAGGCACTGCCTCTTGGGCTAGCCTACCTCGCAGGGTTGTTGTGGGGGGGGGGACTCTGCACACCACCTTGAGCTCCTTAGAGATGGGATAGGAAAGCAGCCAACCAATCGATCAATATATAAAAATTAAATGTCTCATCTGTTGTTTTCTGCTTTCCGGCCTGTTCAAGAAAGCAAGTTGAGCCACAGGCAAGAAAAGTGATTTAACTGGGGGGTGGGGGTGGGGAGAGAGACATGCCTCTTAGCCATCTGTCCAGAAGATTTAATTCAAGCCATCAATCAGCCAGGCTCACAAAAACAGCTTTTTTTGAGCCAGGAACAAGAGATGTTGCCATTCCGAAAGCGTCCCAGGAAAGCTGCTTTCGCCCCCCCCCCCGCCCCCCCAGCAAACGCCAAAGGACTCAGGGCTCCCTCCCCACCCCTGGGCAACGGGTGCCAGGGAACGACCAGCAAACAGGCAGGCAAGGAGGGGGGAGGAATGGCCATTCCAGAATTCTGGGTGCAAGAAATATCTGCACATCTTTTGATACCTACCAAGGGGGGAGGCCCAGAACAGGAGCCCCAAATCCAAGTGGAGGCTGGAAGGACCACCAAGACGGACCCTAACAGGGCGGTCAGCAGCTGGGGGAGCCCCAGGGTGGAAGTCAGACCCCTTGCCTCTCTCTCTCTCCCCCTCCCCGCCATTTGGGACTTTGCTTCCTGGGTTACAGAAATGCAAACAGCATCAGTTTAAAGGGGTGTTTTTCGCAGGGCAATGGATGCCGGAGTTAGCAAAAGATTCCCATCTTTTGGGTGACGTTTGGACCCCCTGGAGGGATTGGATGGGTGGGCCTCCCTCCTCAACATCGCACGCACATTAGCTGGAACCAATCCTACCCGGCGGGTGACTCTGAGCACATGCAGAGTGCATTTCGCCACCACTCCCACAGCAAACCTTCTAACCTCGCTAAGGGGCTCCATCTGCATCCCAGGCCCCTTTCCTTCTTCCCATATGGCGCCCCTTCATCCCTTTGCACCGCAGCACAGCGGGGGAGGCTGCAGATTGCTCACCCCCCCCACAAAAAAACCACGCCTCCCCTTCCCTCCAAAAAATATGCTCCCCAGAAAACCAGGCAGAGATGAGAAGAGGAATTGGGGGGGGGCTGAAAAAATAAACAGGGGAGCCCCCCACCACCGCCTCCAACTGCGTCCTATATCCTCGGACAGTTTTTTGTGTGGGATGCTGTGCGTCCTCCCCCTCGAGCAAATGGGGGGGTCTTGCCTTCCTGTGGGGAGGGGGTGCAGGCAACGGTGCCACAGATGAAGGAAGGTGGGTGGGTGGGTGGGGGGTCTCTGGGACCCGATCCTGGCGGGCTTACCGGCCTCCCGTCCGTGCGTCCGTCTGTCGTCGAGGCTGGAGCAGCTGCGTGTGCGGGCGGCGCGGCTCCGGCTGTAAAAGAGGCTGCGGTGCCGCAGAGCTACGTGACTCCGGCGGGGGAGGCGGGGGAGAGGGAGGGAGGGAGGAGCGAGCCACCCCCCCCCCCGCCGTCCCCTCCCCTGACCCGAGGAAGGAGGGGTCCCCCCCCGCCCCGCTCAGCCTTGCCCGGGACGGAGACGACGCCAGTTTCGACGGAGAGGCGCACAGGTGCCGCGGTGAGGGGCGCAGCTCGCCTTGCGCAACGGCGACGGAAGCCTCGTTTGTATATTTGAGCATCGTTTGTTTGTTTGTTTGTATCTCACCTTTCTGCATCCGTGGTTTCCCTCCTCCCCCTGTTATCCACACAACAGCCCTGCGAGGTAGGCTAGAGGCGGAGAAAGGCGGTGACTGACTGCCCTTTCTGGACGGCAGCAACTCTCAGCCTGGGGGGGGGGGGTTGAGAGGAAGACCCCGAACATCTGGAGGCCCAGCTGGGCAGCCCCACGAAGCCCCCCAGGGCCCACATTTTGTTTATTTTCACCGGAACGTTTATAGACTGCGTCCAAAGAACAGGTCCTCCTCCACACAGCACATCGTTAAACTGTGGAACTCACTGCCACAGCAGGCAGGGACGGCAACGAACCTAGACGGCTTTCATAGAATCCTAGAGCTGGAAGGGATGGGTTCCAAGGGCCATCCAGTCCAACCCCCTGCAATGCAGGGATTTCAGCATTCCTGACAGATGGCCATCCAATCTCTGCTTAAAAACCTCCAAGGAAGGAGAGTCCACCACCTTCTGAAGGGAGGCCTTTCTACCATCGAACAGCTCTTACCGTCAGAAAGTTCTTCCTGATGTTGAGTCGGAATCTCCTTCCTTGTAACTTGAAGCCATGGGTTCGAGTCCTACCCTCCAGAGCAGGAGAAAACAAGCTTGCTCCATCTTCCCTGTGACAGCCCTTGAGATATCTGAAGATGGTTCTCCTATCTCCTCTCAGTCTCTTTTCCAGGCTAAACATCCCCAACTCCCTCAACCAGTCCTCATAAGGATTGGTTTCCAGACGCCTGATCATCTTGGTCTCCCACCTCTGCACACATTCCACTTACCAATGGCATTTTAAAATTGTGGCACCCAGAACTGGACACAGGATGCCAGAGTGTGGTCTGACCAAGGCAGAATAGAGTGGTATTATTACTTCCCTTGATCTGGACACTAGACTTCTCTTGATGCAGCCTAGAATAGCATTAGCTTTTTTTGCTGCTGCATCACACGGTTGACTCATGTTCAGCTTGAGGTCCACCAAGATCCTTTCCTACTGGCAAATTAATGGTCTATCCATGGCGACGAATGGCTACTGGCCCTGTCGGCTCTGTGTGGTGTAGTGGTTAAGAGCGGTGGACTGGGAACCGGGTTCGTGTCTCCGCTCCTCCACATGCAGCTGCTGGGTGACCTTGGGCCAGTCACCCTTCTCTGAAGTCTTCTTCTTCTTCTCTGCCTCAATGGAGACAGTGGTGCTTCGGAATACCAGGGGCTCCCATACTCTGCAGGCGAAGTAATGCCCTTCCCCTGTTCAGCCGCTGGGAGAACACTGGGATGCTTGACTATCAATCAATCACATTTTATTATGGTCATAGACCAGCATTTAAAATCTGAAAAGTGCTTTACAGAGCTAAAGGAGATTAAAATGCAGAATGAATATAGCAGTCTAAAAATTTAAAAGGGGCTAAAAATGTCCAAGAGGAGGGTCCAGCTTGCATTTTCCCGGCATCTGCTCAAGGTTTTCCATTCCTGAGCAGAAGAGCTGCTACCCACAGCCCAACACCAGGTTCAATACTCTGGGGAGGTCAGGGACTGAACAAGAGATCTTCTACATACCAGGCCACTGAGCAGTGTCTCCTCCAAAGTAAATGGGGGTGTGGAGCCAGAACTGTTTGGCCCCCACTGTGCTTTGGAGCTTTCTGCATCAAATCACATACAGATTGACCCTATCGCCCCGGGGGCTCACTGCGACTGGACTGGTTTGTTCTGGGAGGATAGACTGTGCCTGCAAATCTGCGTGCAGAATCTAGCTACCATCCGGGTTAGGATGCTTGACTAGGCTAGCAGGCCATTGGGCCTGATCCAGCAGCCAACCTCTTCCCATGTTCTGGCACAAAAGACCTCTAAATATTCAGTTAAAATCTCAATAATCAAGTTACATAATTTAAAGATGCCACACAAACACATTACATTTGTTTGCTTTTCAGATATCACAAGACTCTGCTGGCCGTCAGAGTGAATGGCTGCTTACCCCTCTGGCAATAACCCTGGACTGAGCATCAGGCCCATTAGGGTTGGATCCAGTCCATCGTGGAGCCCAGCCACTGACTCAGCAGCTTCACGGCTATGTATTATAGATGAGGGAAAAAGAGAGAGGTTCATGTGCTATAAAAGCCGCCTGGGCAGAGGCTGGACGGTTCTTTTTTTAACAAAAAACCACCCCCATTTTTATTTTTTTCAGCATCATATAAAAGGAATAATAGAGCTCAAAAAAAGGAAAACAAATATAGAAAGAAAACAAGGGAAATAAAATAGCAATAATAATGAACCTAATAAAATACAAAAGTATATAGGTTTTTATATGTGTGTGTGTGTGTGTGTGTGTATTTCGTCTTAATCTTCAACCTGCATGCAGAGAATTTAGTCCTTCCAGCTCCCACCTGAGAGATTCCCCCTTCCTCAGACCCCCCCCCCCGAGTCATTTACCCTTCAGATATTAACGTCTTCATATATTAAAAGACGCACATAAATAATCTTTTTAGAGCGCTGTCAAGAGGGTGAGGCTGGATGATTCCAGTAATGGAATCTCACTGCCCCACATTCCAGGGGGCTGTGCCTTGGCCTTCCTAAAAGGGACCCAGGATTAACCCCCGATACATGCAGGACAACATTGTACAGCATTAGGTGTGGTTAAATGTATTAATTTTGTGTCTGTGTGACAGAGCTGTGACATCTATACACATGTATTAGTGCTCAGCACAGAGCCAAAGTGAGCGGTGTCGCCCCCTGGAGGTGGTGGGATTCCCTAGTGGGGGAACTGGAGGTGGAAGAGACTGCCAGACTGTCACTGGGTCCAAATTCATCTGTTTTGTTGAATTTAATTGAATTAAACAGTTTTAATTGGACCTTGAATAAATGTGCCATTATCTGTTCCTCCTGTCTGTTGCTATTATTTCCCTTAGTGGGTTGTGCAAACAGCTATCCTGAATAATGCTTTTTATAGGGGGGGCAGGGGTTCCAAAAAGTTTGGGAAACCTCTGGCATAGATCGGGGTTCCTGGAACGGAGGGGGGGGGACAGGACAGGTGCACAGGGTGAGAGAACGTTCTGCGGTTAAAAGGGAGACGTCAACCAGCGGCCTTGCGGTGATGAAAAGACGGAGAGAGCAAGATCTCCTGCTGGAAAAACCCATTGCCATTTTGGGGAAGGAGACGTTGCAACCTTGAGTAGCCTATGGAACTCCCTGCCACTTGACGCCAGGGCAGGCGTTTGCGCTGCAATCTCCTTGGCGCCTCCTCAAAACATTGTTTAGAAAAGTCTGCTGTGACGGTTTAGAAATTTGATGTTAGTTTTAACCCATTTTACGCCTATTATTTTAACGTTTCGAAAGACCTAAATTATTGTCATTTATTTTTTCTAAACGATCTTTTGTGTCAACTGCTTTGAGGGGGATTTTCACAATCAAGTGGTGCATAAATTTTATGAAATAAATTTAAAAAAATGGGGGGAAGATGCACAAACCTGCCTCAACTATACAAGTTGCAGAATTATTAATTAAACAAAAAAGATTTTAACAACTTTAAGCAAGGTGGGAGGAGGCCTGTTCTGGTGCCCTGCCTTCAGTGGGGAGTTTGCAAGGAGAAGGGCAAGAGGAGAGGGTGGGTGGGAGTCTAGAAGGAAGCACGCTGCTCCTTTTAATGAAGAGGAGAGGGAGGCAGGTGGTCTTCCAGCCACAGAGGCAGAGAAATGCTTCTTGGCCGTGGCCTCCCCCCTGCCCCTCCCCAAAAGAGACACGACTCTGAGGAGGGGCAAGGGGAATCTAGGCCACCGGGGGGAGGGAGAGGGAGGACCCACCCCCTCACCCTCCCACCCATCTCCGCCGCAGAGAAGCTAGGTCACCCGTGATGGAGGACGCCCAAGGGCAGGGGGACGGATCCAGCACCTTCTTGAGGTGGGGCTAAATTGGGGACAGAACTGGCTGCAGGGAAAAGGATGAGCACAGCAGCTGGGAGAGAAATAAAAATAAGTCAATCAATTACTCGGGAACAAAACGAGGGGCTGGAGAAGCAGCCATTGCAGACTCTTTGCTTTCGTCTTACAGGGGGCGGGGAGGCCAACTCTGGCCCCTGCCCCCCCACTTTCCAGGGGGGCTGGAGGCTCCCCGATGCCACGAGAGACGTGACTCAAGATGCCCGTGAGCAACCGAAGGTGATCCTGCAGCCCCACACATCCAGGATGCTGATCTCACAGCAGCCCAATGGAAGGAGGGAGCCAGATAGACTGCCCCTGGAACTGGAGGTTCCATAAGGACGTCAGAAGAGCCAGCCAGATGAGAGCAAGAATCTTCTCCTCTCCTGTAAGTTTCCAGCAACTAGTTTCGGAAGGATTGCGGCAGGGCAGAGCCACAGTGGCTAGGAGCCATCGAGAGGCCTCTCCTCCTCTGGGCATTTGCCCAGTCCTCTTCCAAAGCCATCTAAGTGGTTAAGGGAGGAAGGCTTGGGGAGAGGAACTGGCCAGAGTTAATGGGATGTGGCCCTTGCTCAGCATGAAAATGGTTCAATCCTTGGCCTCCCTACTTGAACAGGACCAGTTGCAGGTGATTTGGCACTGGGGACCCCAACCTTTCATTGGCAGTGTGGTGTAGTGGTTAGTGTCGGCCATGCCCTGGGAGAGAGCAGGATTCAAATCCCCACCAGAGTCAAACCTCGAAGCTCTCACCGCGCGTCCTTGGGCCAGGCCTGCCTCACCTGAAGTGGAGAATCATGCATATCACCTTGGGCTCCTGGCGGTGGGGGAAGGCAGAATAGAAACGCCACAGATAAGTCGTAGAAGCAGCCAGCGCCCCCCTCCAAGAGTCTCTGGACTATAACTCCCATCAGCCGCACATGGGAGTTGTAGTCCCGATGCGCCCCAGAGGACCACCCTGTGGCATTTGGCTGTGTGTGCAAAAGTTGCCCAGATTAAAGGACGCTCCCGTCTGCCCAAATAACCTTCATACCTGGAGGCGGACCGATCCTTGCAAAACACACAGAACATTTATTTAAATACACAGACGTGGCTGGATCAGGCCAGCAAACCGCCCCCTTTCTCCGTCCTATTCTCCCCCCCCCCCCAAGCCCAACACGCCCTCGTCCGGCTTCATCCGAGGAGGTTGAGAATTAAGCGCACTTCGGAGATGTGGGAAGCTTCAGCGGGAAACGAAGACGCCACCTGGAAGTTGGGGGGGGGGGGAGAAGAGGCATTAGGGACGGGGGGGGCTGGCAGCGGCTTCCTCACCTTTTGAGATGGGGAGGGAGGGCCTTTCTCAGCCCAAGCCGCGGATCAAGAGGACTAGCCCCTTAGGTCTAAGAAAGGACGCTGCTAGTGGAAACCATTCTGTCTCATGCTACAAACCGCCCTAGCAGAGCCCTTTTTAATGTCAAGGCCTCAATTCCCTTCCGTCTTTTTATTCAATTTATGCTATGGTGGCAGTGCATGCGCGGTGCAGGCTAAATATTGCACAGGTCAGTTGAGAAGTGGGTCAGGTCCCCCCCCCTGCGCTGGAGGAGGGCCAGGAAGTTATGACTTTTATAGAAAGAAAATCCTAAACAGCTACTTTTGGGGGAAAGGAAGGGCCAGAGACAGAGAAAATCTTCCATCTGCACTCTCTAACCCAGTGATGACTAACCTTGACACGCCAGATGTTTTGGGACTACAACTCCCATCATCCCTGACCACTGATCCTGTTAGCTAGGGATGATGGGAGCTGTAGTTCCAAAACATCTGGGGTGTCAAGGTTAGCCATCACTGTGAGTCTAACCCATGGGTAGGCAAACTAAGGCCCGGGGGCCGGATCCAGTCCAATCGTCTTCTCAACCCGGCCCGCAGACGGTCCGGGAATCAGGGTGTTTTTACATGAGTAGAATGTGTGCTTTTATTTAAAATGCATCTCTGGGTTATTTGTGGGGCATAGGAATTCGTTCATCCCACCCCCACCCCAAAAAAATATAGTGCGGCCCCCCACATGGCCTGAGGGACGGTGGACCAGCCCATGGCTGAAAAAGGTTGCTGACCCCTGCTCTAATGCATCCAAGTTGGTTGAGGTGGGGGGGGGGGAGAAATCTGTGGCCCTACAGATTTTGCTGGACTACAAGTCCCATCATCCTCGCTGGCCAAGATGGAGTCCCTTGGCTTTAAAAAAAAAGGGGGGGGAGAAATCCCAAGGGAGGTGGGCAAAGGAAGTCGAAGGTGCCCAAGACCCCCGGGGGATCGGGTCTGGCTTCCCAAGACCCCCAAATTGGGCTTCACTTCCTGAGACCCCCGAGATCCGATCTGGCCTTCCAAGTTCCCCAGACATCCCAAGACCCCCCCCCCATTAATTGGGCCTCACCTCCTTTATCCTTGCCTCCATCCTCTTGAGTGCCTTCGCCTCCCGTTGAGTGTGGAGAAGATGATCCTCCAGGTGCCTCACCTGGAAGCCAGAAGGAAAAAGAGCGAGGAGTTAGGGGGCTAGAAGAGCGAGGAGTTAGGGGGCTAGAAGAGCGAGGAGTTAGGGGGCTAGAAGAGCGAGGAGTTAGGGGGCTAGAAGAGCGAGGAGTTAGGGGGCTAGAAGAGCGAGGAGTTAGGGGGCTAGAAGAGCGAGGAGTTAGGGGGCTAAAAGAGCGAGGAGTTAGGGGGCTAGAAGAGCGAGGAGTTAGGGGGCTAGAAGAGCGAGGAGTTAGGGGGCTAGAAGAGCGAGGAGTTAGGGGGCTAGAAGAGCGAGGAGTTAGGGGGCTAGAAGAGCGAGGAGTTAGGGGGCTAGAAGAGCGAGGAGTTAGGGGGCTAGAAGAGCGAGGAGTTAGGGGGCTGGTCCTGAAATGGGGAGGCTCCTATCCTGCACCCCCCAGCCCACCCCAGCTCCTCACCCGGCCTTGGTATCTCATCACGAGGTCCGTGTTCTCTTTGTCCTTCTCAGCCAGAAGTTCCCTCAGCCTGGCAACCTAAGGAGAGAAGAAGGCTCCATCTTGACCCACAGGGTAGTGATTTGGGGTCACCGTGGGATTGGGGGAGGGGGGAAGAGCTGAAGACCCTTTACTGTCTCTCCAGAATCTGTTCCAAGAGACCCCACAAAAGACCCAAATGACATTTCCCCCCCTCAGTGCAAATAAAACCTTCTGAAAATCCATTGAGGGCAAATAAATCTCTGGCCATGTAGTCCGTGCGGGGATAACCCTGAGGGTGGGCTACTGCAATGCGCTGCTTGTGGGGCTGCCCTTGGGGTCTGGCTCATCTTTCTTTGAAAGCTTTTATTAAAGCTTTTCCATGATACAGTAAGAAAATAAGGAAACTGATCTGAACAAAAACAGAAAGGAAGAGAGAAGGAAACGCAGAGTCCTCTCTCAAAAGGAGCTCTTAATCCTTGGACCCAGAGAGAAGAAAGAAGAGAAAGGAAAAGGAAGGCAGGAATAGAAATAACTCAAAAGGACATTACATAAAAGAAATTATTCAAAACATTCTCTTTGTGATGATATCCAACTGCTCTACTTTCTGTTAAGCAGAATCCCCCCCAATCTTCAGACCCAAACGTCTCCCATTTGTTTTTCCCCTCTTTCACACAAAATTATTGCTCCAATTATTGCTATCGATCAATGTCAGCAATTATTTTCCCCCAATCCTACATATCAACTTGGTCTCTGATAATTTCAACAACCACCCTGAACAAATAATGCATTTGTGTGTCTTTGTCGCAAAGTCGGGAGGCCCACCCTTCCCTGCCGCTGGCCGGATCCTGACCCCAGTGACGCCACCCAGCCCCATACCTGCCGCTGCAGACAGATCTTCTCCTGGACCCAATCCGCGCTGGATGGCTTCTGCTCCCTGAGCTCTTCCCAAAGGGCTGACCTCTCCATCTCACAGCTGCGGAGGTCAGATTTCAGCTGATCCAGCTCCAGTTTTAGGATCTGGGGAAGGGAGAGATTTTTGGGGGGGGGAGGGGGTTAGCAGCCACTCGGGGTTCAGCAACCCACCCCTTTGCAGGAGGCCAGACGGTGAAGACAGCACAGAAAATCCCGGCTGCTGCCCATGTTCCTACATAAACTAGCCCCTTCTTTCAGGCAATGAGGACTAGAATCTTTATGTTTCATAGAAGTGGCTGCAGCTAAGTGGCAGGGCACCTGCTTGGCATGCAGAAGGCGCCAGGTTCAGTTCCCCAGTGGCCTGGGGGAGACCCTCTTCCCAAAACCCCGCAGAGCGCCTGCTGCCAGCCAGGGCAGGCAGTATTGCAGTACATGGACCATGCAGCTTGCAGTAAGCTCCAGGACGTTCTCCTTCCTAAGGCACACAGATCTCTGAGAAGGCCAGGGGGGAGGGGGCCCCAGCCATCCCCCTTGCACCTACCCGGATGTCCGCACTCTGGTCAGCCAGCTGCTGGAGCTTCCTATCCTGCTGCCAGATAACTTCCTGAAGCTCCTTCTCGTTCTGTGTGTGTGAGAGAGAGAGCATAAGAGGGCCGGGAGGGAGAAAGGCTTCGCTAAAGCCTGGCTAAGTTTCTAGTCCCTTGGACCCTGGCGGTGGGAAACAGGGCGGCAGATGCTGCCCAGGGAAAGGAAAGAGTTCGGACAACCGTCCCACCTTCCGGACTCCAAGTGTTCCTGATTTTCTTTCTTTTCTTTGTCAAATATTTTTATTGTGTTTTACATTGCAAATTTAAATTCACCGACTGAACACCAACATCATCATTTAGGATTTCCCTGAATCCTTCAACTCCCCTCCGCCCTTCCATGGTTACCATGATCAATCTTTTTTCAACTGCTTCCCTTAATTTTATTTATTTCATAGAATCATAGAATCCTAGAGTCGGAAGAGATCCCAAGGGCCATCCAGTCCAACCCCCTGCCAAGCAGGAAACACCATCAAAGCATTCCTGACAGGTGGCTGTCAAGCCTCTGCTTAAAGACCTCCAAAGAAGGAGACTCCACCACACTCCTTGGCAGCAAATTCCACTGTCGAACAGCTCTTACTGTCAGGAAGTTCTTCCTAATGTTTAGGTGGAATCTTCTTTCTTGTAGTTTGAATCCATTGCTCCGTGTCCGCTTCTCTTGGAGCAGCAGAAAACAACCTTTCTCCCTCCTCTATATGACATCCTTTTATATATTTGAACATGGCTATCATATCACCCCTTAACCTTCTCTTCTCCAGGCTAAACATACCCAGCTCCCTAAGCCGTTCCTCATAAGGCATCATTTCCAGGCCTTTGACCATTTTGGTTGCCCTCCTCTGGACACGTTCCAGCTTGTCAGTATCCTTCTTGAACTGTGGTGCCCAGAACTGGACACAGTATTCCAGGTGAGGTCTGACCAGAGCGGAATACAGTGGTACTATTCCTTCCCTTGATCTAGATGCTATACTCCTATTGATGCAGCCCAGAATTGCATTGGCTTTTTTAGCTGCTGCATCACACTGTTGACTCATGTCAAGTTTATGGTCTACCAAGACTCCTAGATCCTTTTCACTTGTACTGCTCTCAAGCCAGGTGTCGCCCATCCTGTATTTGTGCCTTTCATTTTTTTTGCCCAAGTGTAGTACTTTACATTTCTCCCTGTTAAAATTCATCTTGTTTGCTTTGGCCCAATTCTCTAATCTGTTAAGGTCATTTTGTCTTATTTATTTATTTAAAATCAATCCATTTTCACCCTAGTTTTTCGTACATGACAAGCATCGCTCAAACCCTGCCAAAGTTTTAGTTGTTTACAGTGTTCTCCTAAATGCCTTGGAAATCCCCCCCCCATTCCTTCTTAACGTTCTTCTCTTCTTGGATTCTGATTAAAATAAGTGCTCCTTGTTTTCAGACTAGGTCCCTTCTGCTGGAATCTATTTTGCGAAGGATTCAAACAAGAAGAGAGGGAAGAACTTTCTGAAAGTAAGAGACGTTTGACAGCCTCCCTGGGAAAGTGCTGGAATCTCCTGCCTTGTAAAGAGAGCCTGGGTGGCCAAGGATTCTGCAGCTGTGATTCCTGCATGGCAGGGGGTTGGACTGGATGACCCTTGGGTGTCCCTTCCAACTCTACAATTCTCTCTTTTTCCACATCGGCTTCAGAGAGCTGCAGGCTGCGACGGGGCCAGCAAGATCGAGATGGAGGCTGGCTCCCTGGTTGCTGCGACGCCCTAGAAGCGGATCCCCGGCCGCCCCGTGCCCCAGATCCTCCGAGCCCTGCGGCTCCGTCCTGACCCAGATCCCCCTCCTCCCAGCAGCCTCACCTGCCTCTTGTCGCGGAGAGCCTTGCTCAGCTCGGCCAGGCCGGCGTCGCGGGACTCAGTCTCGGCCTCCAGCTCCCTCTCCAGGCTCTCCACCCGGCCCTGGAGCCGCAAGCTGCAGCGAGGGGAGAAGGGAGAGAGACCCCCAAATTCAACTCTGCATTGCCCAGTCTTGGAGAATAATCTGGATGGGTCCCGCATTGCAAGGGGTTGGGCTAGATCAGTGTTTCCCAACCAGTGTGCCTCCAGATGTTTTGGGACTACAACTCCCATCATCCCTCGCTAGCAATACCAGTGGTCAGGGATGATGGGAATTGTAGTCCCAAAACATCTGGAGGCACACTGGTTGGGAAACACTGGGCTAGATGACCCCGGGGGTGCCTTTCAACTCGACAGTTATGTGATTCTAGGATTGCCCTTCTTGAAAATGTATCTCATAATCTAACAGCATCTAAACGGCAGAGCTAAAAGGACCTTTTATATAAGGCGCACGACCATAGGACGCATCTAGTTTTTAGAGGGGGAAAGCCCCATTTTTTTGAGGATCAGCTCAAATTTCTGCAGCTTCTTTTGCAAAGGAGAAAAGCCCCATTTTTTGAGGATGAGCTCAAAGTTGTTGAGCTTACTTTGCAAAGGGAAAAAACCCTGTTTTATGGGGTTCAACTCACAGTTCTGCAGCTTCAGGAAAGGGAGCAATTTCTACAGTTTCCAGACAGATAATCTAATCAGCCAGTCACATGTCGCTGGGGAAACAGCCTCCCTCTGCAAGGGGGCGGGGCTGGAATCTCTCTCCCTTATCTCTCTCCCCGATTGCTGAGCAGCTGCTCAGTGGGCTTCCTTTCAACGCCCCCTTCTCTCTCTTTTTTAAAAAAAGCACGATCTGCTTTTGCCCCTGGGCAGTTCAGCTCCAGGGACCACACATTCGCTCCATAAGATGCACAGACATTTCCCCTTACTTTTTAGGAGGAAAAAAATGTCTTATGGAGCGAAAAATACGGGGTGTGTGTGTGTGTGTGTGTGTGTATAGATAGATAGATAGATAGATAGATAGATAGATAGATAGATAGATAGGTAGGTAGATAGCCTGGCTCATTTGAGACTATGCAAATTGTTTCTTCTCAATAGTGATGGAATACACAGGTGGGGAGCGCTTATTTTTTTGTGAGTCTTATATTACCTGTAAAGGGAACCTTTACACAGATTAATATATTATGATCCTGTTGAAGCTGCGCTGTGTCTTTTTGTCTTCCCAGGCTGTGACACTTAATGGTCTGATTTTTTAAAATGCTTTTACCTTTTTCATGAACAAATCAATTTATTTTAATTTATTTTTAAAAAAGAAACAGCACATCCCGTTTAAATAAAGGGAATCGGGTCCAGCAGAGGAGCAGGAACTTGTTCCCAGCTGCCTTCTCTTCCGGGGGCCACAATCCGTGCACGCCCCCCCCCCTCTTTCTCTCCTTCCTTCAGGCAAGGAAAGAAGCTAAGGGCACATTTCAGAAGCACTCATAGAGATCTCAAAGCAAGGGGCGTGGTCCGAGGAGAGTCCCGGGGGCCAGGCGGAGAGGTTTGGGGGGCCGCATCCAGCCCACAGAGCCTGAGGCCCCCCCTCCCCAATGCTCCAAGCGGGAATCCTGATCGCGGCTTGAAAATATTCAAAGAATCGTTGAGTTGGAAGGGACCCCCAAGGGTCCTCTAGCCCAACCCCCTTCAACGCGGGAAACTGAGCTAAAGCATCTTCACCTCTGAGTTTTAAGCCCCCAAACCCACTTACATTTCCGCTTGCAGGGTTTCCCCCTCCTCTTGGGCGGCCCTCTGGTGCTGCGAAGTCAGGAGGCGGAGCTGTTCTGAAACGGCCAGCAAGTCCTGGACGCTGGTGGAGAGGTGATCCTGGAGCTCTGCGGACGGGACAGACCCACCCCCTCCGTGAGACGGCCTCGCTTCGGTCATTTGCTGCATCCCTATCACACCTTTCCCCTCCCAGGAGCTCAAGGGGGCGGACGCGGCTTTCCTCCCCCTCCTCGTCTAATCCCCACCAACAGCCCTGCAAGGTAGGCGAGGCTGAGAGAGGCAGGAGCCGTCCCTACCTGGCTGATCCTTACATAACCTTGCAGGTGGCAGGGTTCTTAAACTCCGTTTTGTCCCAAAAAAAGGCGAAATGGCCAATTACATAACTACTAAAGGTCTTTCGCCATTTTTCCTTTTAGATTGCAGTTTTAATATCTCTGGGTGATGGTTACTTTTGACAGCCGTGGTACGATATGCTGCTACTGTGGTATTTCCATATTTCTGTGTTATATGGTTTGTTTTATGTATGTTTACACTTATGTTGATATATTTATACTAGTGGACGTTCAGCCCGTTAAATTAACGGGCGCTAGAAGATATGTGGTGAAACATTTGTAAAAGCAGACTGAGGTCCCTCTACCCCTTTCCTACCTCTGTGGCCCATGTACCCCTTTCTTACCACTGTGGCACCTCTACTCCTTTCCTACCTCTGAGGTTCCTCTACTCCTTTTCTACCTCTGTCCCCTCTACCCTTTTCCTACCTCTATCCTCCCTTATAGCCCTTTCCCTACCCAGAACCCATCACTATTGACCTCTGAGTGTTCGTGCATGTTGTCACTCTTCCCTTTTCCTATCTCCCTCTCCCTTGCGACTCCACCCCCTTTCCCACCTCTCTCCCCGCTCCCTCCAATCCCTGCGTCAGTGGAGAGCATGCTCAGTACCGAATTCCACTGACGGACGGAAAGCTACGGAGGGACACAGGCACTTTATTATATAGGATGGGCTTATAGCCGCAATAAATTTCTATTCCACACCGGGGGATCTGAACCCAGGTCTAAGTCCTCGTTACCTGCCAGCTTGGGCGGACCTTGGCGAACGGCTTTCGCAAAAGCCGTGCTCTCGCTCCAAATCCCGGGAGTTTCCACGTCTGAAAAAGAACAGGAGGCACAAAAAATTTGGGGTGTGTGTGTGTGTGTGAAAACCTGCAACGCCCCCCCCCCCGAGTCAGAATTTAGAGGGAGGCTGCAATTGAGTGGCCGGGGGGGGGCTGATGCTTGACCGCTCCCCCCCATGAGAGCTGGCAACATGACAAGGGGGGGCGCTTTCCGCTCCTGGTTTGTGTTCGGGGCCCTTTCCCCCCCCCCGAGATGGGTGAACAGACACCCCCCACCTCTCTCCGCCACTGCCTGCAAGATGCTGTCCACGAAGGAGGTCCCAAAGCGGTGGGGGGTGAGTCGCCGGGGGGTGCAGGGCCGCCTCCTGGGGGCCGCGTCAACCACCTGCAAAAGAGGAGAGCGTTGGGAGCGCCGCCGCAATGAGAATCCAAAGGGGCTCTTCAGCTGAGATGCCTGCATTGCAGGGGGTTGGGCTGGATGACCTTTGGAGGTCCCTTGCCCACAGTCGCCTCACCTCTCCCTGCAGCACCCGTTCGAGGAAACTGACAATTTCCAGGAGCTGCGTCTGAGCGTCGCCCATCTCCTGCAAGGAGCAGGCGCAGGCCTCCATGCTGGATCGGGTCCTCTCCATTTCCGCCTTCGCGCTCGCCAGGTCCTCGCCGACAGCCTCTCGCTCCTGCCTTTTTTTGGGGGGGGGGACAGGAGAGAGTCAGGATGGTGCTGTTCCCTACGCCACAAACAGAGGGAGACCCCCACCCCAACCCGGACACTCTTTTTTTTGGGGGGGGAGAGCTTCAGGGGTCTCGGAGAGGAACAGGCACTTACTGAAGGGCGCTGTGGGCACCCTTGAGGTCCTCCAGCTGGGCACTGCGCTCCCACAGAGTCACGAGGGTGGCCTTTAGCTCCTCCTCCGTCTCCGAGAGCTGGTGGCGGGCAATTTGGTTTTCCAGATCTATAAACTTTTAACATTCAAGCAGCTTGGTTAGGTTGGCTTATTTGCATTATTTTACACTTAAAAAAAAAAAAATCATTTGTTGTTCTTTCTAATTGTTTCCAAGATAGATAGAATAGTTCTGAGCTACTTTAGACTGCAAAAAACACCCCTGTTTAGACAGGTCTACCCAGGCTCCTAGAAAGTTGAGATATTTTTAATCCGTTTTAGCATTTTATCTTTCATACATTTTAAAAGCAGGGCTGTCAATCTCTCGATTTTGCTCACCGCTTTGGGGGTTGTTTCCCCCTCCCCAATCAAGCGGTGCATAGATTTTACAAAATAAATAAAATGTCCTGAATAAAGATGCGATTTCTAGAGGAATGAAGGAAGCTGGCTTATGCAGTCAGACCGTTGGGTCCGAGTCTCTGGCGGGAAGATTCCAGGCCCATCCAAGAAACATTCATCCCACTTTCTAGATGCCCCCCAGTCCTATCACAAAGTAGTTGTGTTCGGGGTTATAACTCAAGCACGGCTGGCTGTTGTTTCTTTTTGATTTCCAGTGTATTCCTTATCGATAAAAAAATCCAATGCGGCAAATTTTTATCCTGAAAGTGCGGCCTGGAGAAAAAAGTTTGCGAACCACTGATCCACACTGAGAAGCAGGCGGCCTCTTCTCCCAGCCCTACAAAGAGGTGGGAACTCAAAGCAGGTCCTCCTCCGCTGAGCCCTATTGACCCATCCCTTGAGAATCAAGTTCCCAGTCCTCATGAAAGGTCACTTTCAGCAGGAAGCTGCCTTACCCCCGAGAAGGTGCCCCTGGGGACCAAACCTGGAACATTCTGCACGCTGAGCAGGCACCCTGCCGCCAAGCTGCGGCTCCCGCACACGGGCGCCCGCTCCCCTTCCCCACCCGCCCCAGACCCGCGCCCCTCGCTGCTCCAGGGGCCGCCCCTCTCCGTACCTCCCGGCAGTCGGCCGTCTCGCGAGCTTCCCGCTGGGCTTCGTCGCGCTCCTGCTCCGCCCTCGCCTTCTCCGAGGACACCCTGCGTCACATGGAACGGGGTTAGGGGGAGCCTGGGAACTGTAGTTTGCTGAGGGTGCTGAGCGCCGTTAGGAGACTCCCACCTCCCAGAGCTACAATTTCCAGAGCAGCTTAACAATTGGCCCCTCTCTGGAAACCCTAGCTCTGGAAGGGGGACGCTCGCCGCCTTTAAACTACAGTTCCCAGGATTCAGGGATGACAACATGACTGCGTAAAGTGGAGTCAAAGTGCTTCAGGTGTCTGGTGTGAATGTGGCTCAGGGTGTTGGACCAGCAGTGGGGGAGACCCGGGTTCAAATCTGTACCCCACTATAACATTCGCTGACATTTCAGCAGCCTCAAGCTTGATCTTGGCTAAAGTGAAGTCCCTGCCAGAACTATATACAGTGGTACCTCTGGTTGTGTACTTAATTCGTTCCGGAGGTCTGTTCTTAACCTGAAGCGTACTTAACCCGAGGTACCACTGTATTGGATATATATATATACCGGTATATTTATTTCTATTCACTACATTTATACATTGCCCTTAATCCAAAGTTCACAGGGCAACACTGAATAATCATTATATTATCGCTATTATTATAATATTTATATCCTGCCCTTTTACAAAACTGGGACTCTAGTCAGCTCACCTGTATTGTAGCACTTTAAGCAGTCCTGGCTCCCCCCAAAGAATTCTGGGAGCTGTAGGTTTGCTAAGGGTGGCAAGAGTTGTTAGGAGACCCCTTCATCCCCCTCCCAGAACTACGATCCCCAGAGCAGCTTAACAATCAAACCTTCTTTCTCAGGGGTTTCACACCAGGCATTTAAAGTACTGTACAGTGGTACCTCTGGTTATGTACTTAATTCGTTCCGGAGGTCCGTTCTTAACCTGAAACTGTTCTTAACCTGAAGCACCACTTTAGCTAATGGGGCCTCCCTCTGCCGCTGTGCCACCGCTGCCCAATTTCTCATCCTGAAGCAAAGTTCTTAACCCGAGGTACTATTTCTGGGTTAGTGGAGTCTGTAACCTGAAGCGTATGTAGCCCAAGGTACCACTGTACTGTGATACAACGGGACGCGGGTGGCGCTGTGGGTTAAACCACAGAGCCCAGGGCTTGCCGATCAGAAGGTCGGCGGTTCGAATCCCCGCGACGGAGCGAGCTCCTGTTGCTCGGTCCCAGCTCCTGCCCACCTAGCAGTTCGAAAGCACGTCGAAGTGCAAGTAGATAAATAGGTCCCGCTGCAGCGGGAAGGTAAACGGCGTTTCCGTGCGCTGCTCTGGTTCGCCAGAAGCGGCTTTGTCATGGTGGTCACATGACCTGGAAGCTGTACGCCGGCTCCCTCGGCCAATAAAGCGAGATGAGCGCCACAACCCCAGAGTCAGTCACAACTGGACCTAATGGTCAGGGGTCCCTTTACCGTTACTATGATACTACTTGAAGCAGTCATGGCTTCCTCGAAGGATTCTGGGAAGTGTAGTCTGTTCAGGGCACCGACTGTTGTAGGGGGCACTCCCTATTCCTCTCCCAGAACTACAATTCCCAGAGTTCCCTGGGAAGGAGCCTCCATTCTGAGCATCCAGAGACTCACCGCGCTGCTTCATTTTCCAGCTTCAGGATCACGTCCTGCTTCTCTGACAGCTGACAGGAGAGGATCTCCTTCTCCTCTTGCAGCCGATCCCTCTGGCTCTCGGCTGCGGCCGCCTTCTCCCTCGCAGCCTCCAGCTCTGCGGAAAGAGCACAGGGTCAAGCCAGGGTTAGAAACGCAGATACAGTGGCACCTCGGTTTTCAAACAGCTTAGTTCCCGAATTCAGAACCCGAACGCTGCAAACCCGGAAGGAGGTGTTCTGGTTTTCAAACTTTGCCCCAGAGCTTCCGTTTTTACTGTCGCGCAGCTAATTTGAGTCCCCCACATCGTAATGAAAGCCTTCCGATTCTGGTTGCAGTGTCCTGAGGAGATATTTGGTGCTTTTGTTTTTGCTATTTTCCCCCGTTTTTGTTTGTGCGGCTTTTTCCATTTTTGTGACTGTGGCTTGCTTTTCATTTTATGATTGATTGACCGATGGTGTGACTGCGGAAATGGATAAAAGCCCCCCATCCAAACCATGACTATCATCAGTGCAGGTCACAAAAAATAGTAAATTCAATTTTTATCATCTACATATACTGGCTTATTTATTTTAGAGTACAGAACATTGAGTATTGCTTTCATTTTATGGATCAATGGTCTTGTTAGACAGTAAAATTCATGTTTAATTGCTGTTTTAGGGGTTGTTTTTTAAAGTCTGGAGCCGATTAATCTGTTTTGCATAACTTTCTATGGGAAAGCGCGCCTTGGTTTGGGAATGCTTTGGTTTTGGAACGGAATTTCCGGAACAGATTAAGTTTGAGAACCAAGGTACCACTGTACATAATAAGCTCATCGCCAAATGGTACCTTAAGCCTAGGTTGCGGTCGCCACAACGGACTGTCAATAATAATGAAAAATATTATTATTATTATTCATTTCATTTCTATACCCCTTTATTTTATTTATTTATTTTTACATATCAAAGCGGTTTACATTAAAGCAATCCAGAACAAAATAAATTCAAGCTTCAGGGAAAATATTTCAGATCCTTCTCTAAGGGACATTCTGCTCTCCCCATATTTATTTACCTACTTCATTTACAGAGCTGCCCCATAGCAGAAGTATTCTAGGAAGGCAGGACGGCGTAGTGGTTAGAGTGTTGGACGAGACCAGGGTTCAAATCCTTCCTCAGTCATGAAACTCCCTGGGTGACCCTGGAGTCAGTCGCAGCCTCCTAACCTACCTCACAGGGTCGTTGTAGGGGTTAACTGAGGGGGGGTAACCAAGGACTCCTTGGAGAAAGATCTACAGTAATAAAGTGCAAGTGTCTCTGCGTCCAGTCCCTGTGTCCTACTGCGCATGTGACCCACAGACACAGGGATTGGAGCGCAGAGACTTTGGGCGGCTGGGCGAAACTGCGCATGTGCCCCACGGGCACAGGGATTGGAGCGCAGAGACTTCGGGCGGCCGGGCTGTTGAAGCGGCGGGTGCGCGTTCGTGTGGACTTACTTCTAAGCGGCAGCGGCCGTTACAAGTGGCGGCTGAGTTGGCCTGCCGGGGCCTGGCTGGTACCAGTGCCGCCGCCACGGCGATGCGCCTCCTGCGCTGCCTGCTGAAGGGCCATTCGGCGCTGGCGGGGGCGCCCAAGTACATCGAGCACTTCAGCAAGTTCTCGCCGTCCCCGCTTTCCATGATGTTCTAGCGCCCGTTAATTTAACGGGCTTAAAGTCTACTAGTAAGGCTATAAAGTGAATGAAGAAGCTCTTCTGTTTGCCTGCTTAAGAAAGATGGCTAACCTTGACACTCCAGATGTTTTGGGACTACAACTCCCATCATCCCTGACCACTGGTCCTGTTAGCTAGTGATGATGGGAGTTGTAGTTCCAAAACATCTGGAGTGTCAAGGTTAGCCATCACTGGTCTACACGGACCGGCAGCCGTGTCTCGGACAACTTCAGAGTCGCATTTCATGGCATTCCGCCCAGATATTTCAGTTCCTCTTTTCTTGGCTTTGGAGAATTTTTTCGGGTGTTTTACGCAACATATGGAAAGTTACAATTTTAAAACTTTTCTTTTTACCCTACGGCTAAAGGATCTTGAAAGTTTTAAACCAAAGGAAGGTTAACGGGTCCCCAAAAGTCCCGGACTCAAAATGCCAGGCCTCCCATCCATCCCAGGCGAGAGATTCGCGGCCGATTCACCTGTCTGCAGGTGACCCTTGGCTGCAGCCAGCTCATTTCCCCGTCCCAAGGCTTCGATCAGCTCCTGTGTCGAGGTCTCCAGCTTCCTGCACACCTGCAGGCAGCAAAGGGGAAAGAAGGGTTAAGTCCGTGGACGGCAAGGAGGCAGAACACGCTCGTAAACACCAGCATAGAGAGATTGTCAGAAGGACTGGTCTTATCTCAAACAGCCGTTGCGACGGAGGGGAGAACAGCCGCAAAATCTCACAACGGGTGCTTGGCGCCACTCGCCCCGGAACGGAGCTATAAGTGGGGGAAACGGTACAATGGGGCATTACGGAGATATGGTGGAACCTCCAAGTTCAGAGGCAGTCTACCCCAGAACACCGGGAACCAGGGAAATAGCGGGAGAGAGCAAGAGTCTTTGCACAAAGGGAGAAACAGGACTGGAGTTGGGGCTGGGGGCCTGATCCAGCCATTTTGGACACCCACCCTCCTCCCTTCTTCAGTTTCACCCCCAAGAGTGTAGGATCGTTTATATAACAAGATTGCAGAGTTAAACGTTTCCTTATTTAAACCTGCACAGCGGCAAACAGATTGCTGACTCGTTTGAGTCTTTCGTCCCTTCTTGATTGTCAAGCCCTTTTAAAATAAAGATACACATGAATCTGTATAATAACCCAAATAAACTATTTTACTGACAGATTCATTCATGTACATAATTAGGTTACAAGACAAAAGATATTAGCGAGTCCTGAGAGACTCCATCAAAGCAGCAGCCTAACTGACTGACCAAGTGTTCTCACATCCTGGATCACGGTGTGGGACGCTGGTTTGACAGCCATGGACAGAAAGTCCCTACAGAGGGTGGGGAAGACAGCACAAGACATCCTGGGCTGTCCCCTGAGTCCGCTAGACGTCATCGCAGAAGACCGTTGCCTCAGAAGAGCAAGGAACATTCTCAGGGACGACTCGCACCCTGGCCAGCCGCTTTTTAATCTCCTGCCCTCGGGCAGGAGATATACCGTCTTCCCCCTTTTTTAAGACACCGTCTTAATAACTTTTTTCTCTCCAAAAAACACAGGGTGGCTTATTTTAAGGGGGTGTCTTGTTTTTATTGCGTCATTATGGTACAGTACAGCAATCAACATTTCTTCCATTAAAATAAAGTCGTCCTCCCCCCCTCACCTCTTGCTCTCTGGCACGTCAGGAACATGCGGGGCAGGGAGAGGAGGGTTTTTTCCCACCCCTCAACCTGGGCGCTGAGCAGCCGGTGCAGAGCTCAGTGAGAGGTGCGTTTCCCCCCCCCCCCCCGCGCTACCGGTAGTTCACTGGCTCCCTGCACACGCAGGAGGGGCTGAGGAGGCGACGGGAACAATGGCAGCTTACTTTCGGGGTACGTCTTACTTTTCCTACTTATGGAAAAACCCTGCCATGGCTTACTTTATGGCTACGTATTAAAAAAGGGGAAACACGGTAGTAGCATGATAAGCCGAACCGACAGGTGAAAGAACAGTTTCTACCAGTGGGCCGTGACTGCTGAATGGAAGACAGCAACGTTGCGGCTGACGTTCGGTGTTGGAGGTTGTACGGCAGCACATAGACGGAGAGATTGTGGGGGAGAGGGGGGCTAGTTTAATCTCACTGTAAACGTGTGGCACAGTGACAATAAAAGTATTTCTAACTGACAGATTCACAGGTGGCAGTTAGTCGTCTCCTGGAATGATGAATTGACTGACATATCCCACAAAGAGAAGACTTGCCTCTTGGTGCTGGGCCACCTCCTGCTGGGCTGACCTCGCCTTCTGGACCATCTGCCCCATTGCGACTTGGAATCGGCCCGCCAGGGTCCTCATGGCCTCATACTGGAGAGGAAGGGAGAGAGATTTTAGCCCCCCCACCCGTTGGACAAGACTGGCAAAGGGAGCTGGGGAGGCCAGGAGCGAAGGAGGACTCACGTCGTGCCGCATATTCGCCCAGTTGCTCTGCAGGGCTGTCGCGAGGGAAGTCTCCTCCGCCAGGTGTTTGGCGTAGCCGCCGGAGAGATCAGACTGCGGAAAAGAAAAATGGGGAAAGGTGTGCAGATGAAAGAGAGGAGCTTCCTTCAGGGGCTCACGGCAGAGCCGGAACGGGGTCCGGAAACGGCAGCCAGAAGGAGCGCCACGGGGAAATGCAGCAGCGCTTGGGGCTTTTGCGTTTCGAGGAGAGAAGAAGACAAGACACGACTGAAGTTTATTACAATTACGCACGGCGTGGAGAGAGAGGCTGAACACTGGAAGATCCCGGACAGATTTTAAAAAGTCCTTCATCACACAGTGCAGGGTTAAACTACGGAACTCCTTGCCACAAGAGGCAGGGACGGATGCTCTTTTTGAACTGTGTCCTAGCAGAAGGCCACAGATTCAAACATGCACACTCCGCAAAAGGCACAGCGCCAGCTTTTTAAAAATTAAAACCAGCTTCCAGGTGATGGGAAAGACCCGAGACCCTGGACCTAGATGCTGGGGCCAGGCCAGTGGTGCCTCCTTCCCCACTCACCTGGAGTGCGTTGGCCTCCGCCAGCAGGGTGCAGAGATGCTGCCGGGACACGCAGCCCTGCTCCAGCTGCCCGATGCGGTGGCTGGCGTGATTCCGGAACGACTCCAGAACGTGGTCTGCCTGCAAGGAGCGAGCGGAGGGGGGAAAGGAATAATTAATAAATAATAATAAATAATAATAATAATAATAATATATTCTTTATACCCCGCCCATCTGGCTGGGTTTCCCCAGCCACTCTGGGCGGCTTCCAACAGAATGTTAAAATACAATAATCTATTAAACATTAAAAGCCTCCCTAAACAGGGCTGCCTTCAGGTGTCTTCTAAAAGTCTGGTAGTTGTTGTTCTCTTTGACATCTGAAGGGAGGGCGTTCCACAGGCAGGTGCCACTACCAAGAAGGCCCTCTGCCTGGTTCCCTGTAACTTGGCTTCTCGTAGTGAAGGAACCGCCAGAAGGCCCTCGGCGCTGGACCTCAGTGTCCGGGCTGAACGGTGGGGGTGGAGACGCTCCTTCAGGTATACTGGACCGAGGCCGTTTAGGGCTTTCAAGGTCAGCACCAACACTTTGAATTGTACTAGGAGCCAATGCAGAATCACACGGAGCTTTACAGTCAGAGGATTTGCACACCCAACCCTTCCCCCTCTGCATGCAGAAGACCCTCAATCCTCAGCGGCAATTCCAGGTAGGGCTGGGAGAGACCCAGCCAGCCAGCCAGAGTGCTGCTGCCCACCAGTGCAGGCAATACTGAGCTCAATGGACTGATGGTCTGAACCATAATCAGGGAATTATGGTGCCCCATGTTTCCCCCACAAACAGAATGGAAAAGCTGGCAGGGGTCATCCGCCCACCTGCATCTTCCTCTGTGCTCAAGAACCTTGTGACATCCAAAAGCTTGCCTCTTTTTTTCCAACCTACCCTGAGCTAAACTGGCTTTATAGAAAAGAGTAACACCTCTTTTAAAAAAACAAGGTGTTTTGGGACTACAACTCCCATCATCCCTAGCTAGCAGGACCAGTGGTCAGGGATGATGGGAATTGTAGTCCCAAAACATCTGGAGGGCCGAGGTTGCCTGTGCCTGGTCTGTAACTCTGCAAGCCGATGTTCCTGTTTCAGTCCCTAAGAGGTGTTTGACGGTGGAAGGGACTCTCCTTACCTGGGGGCTTTTAAGCAGAGACAACCAAACTCCTGCCACCTCTGTAATTCTAGGATCACCACACCCACCCAAGTATTTTCGCCAAGAAAGAACCTGACATCGGGGTAACCTGGAGGAGTTTTTAATGGTTTGGATTTTCACTTATGCAAATATTGCTGTTATTATTTTAACCTACAACTCTGCATTACTTTGCTGCCTGGTTTTTGGTGTCTACGTGTTCTTGCAGGGTGGATAAAAATCAATGATTTTTTAAAAAAAAAATCAAAAAAATCGGATTTTTTGATTTAAATCGGATTTTTTTTAATTTAAATTGGATTTTTTTTTAATTTAAATTGGATTTTTAAAATAAAATGCTTTTGGAGGAAAAATCTTTCTAAATATAGTCTTCTATTTAAGCTACATTGTAGTCCAAAGGCTATTCATCAGGAAATAAGGATTTGTTTTAAGTTTATCAAGTGTGCTAAAACTCAGTCTAAGTTTTTTTAAAAAAAATGTTTAACCACATCAGTTAACAAACATGAGATACATATGCTATCATGTTATTGTTTTAGTTAAATAAATTGTTTAAATAGTTATTAAGGAAATGATTATTTTTCTCCTTCCAATAAAGTAGAGCAGAAAAGTTGTCCAAATATAAACAGTTAACTTATTAAACCTCACCATAATTTCATAATTATCTGTCTATGTATTTCTAGTAGTATAACCAAATCAGTAATTTTTGATATAACTGTAAAAACTACTCTGAAAATTTATTATTCCAAAAATGAAACCTTCATATGGTTGTAAATATTAAGATTATACCAGCAAGAATGAGTCTTACTGACTAGTGATTTAAATCAAGTCTTACTGACTAGTGATTTAAATCAAGTCTTACTGACTAGTGATTTAAATCGTGATTTAAATCAATTTGATTTAAATCAAATCCACCCTGTGTTCTTGTACAATAAAATAAACAAACGGAGGTTGGAGAGGCCAGGGATCGTCCGGCTGAGACTCCTGCATTGTAGGGGGTCAGGATAGATGACCCCTGGGGGTCCCCTTCCAACTCTACGATTCTACCCACCGCCTCCTTGGCTCTCAGGGCCTTCTTCCTTTCGCCCTCAATCCGGCTCCACCTCTCTCGGAGGCGAGAGATCAGGTCGCCCAACTGCTTTTGCTGCGAGAGAGAGAAATAAGGTGAGAGATCCTCCTGCCAGGGGGCGGGAGGGAGAAACAGACTCTGTGCCCCCCTCCTCCCCACCCAGCCCATCGCTTGTGCCTCACCTGCTGGCTAAGGGAGCGGCGGTCTTCCTGAAGGCGCTGGAAGGAGGCTTCCGCCGTCTCTCGGAGAAACGTGGAATCCGAAAGGCATCCTCTCTGCAGGCGGAAGGGGAGCCGGATCAACACACAGCTTATGAGGAACAGTGTGGTGCAGTGGTTAGAGCAGTGGACTGGAACCCGGGAGAGAGCAGGGTTCGAATCTCCCGCACTCAGCTGTGCAGCTCTCCTTGGGTGTCCTTGGGCCAGTCCTCCTTGCCTCCCCCCGGCCTCACCTACCTCACAGGGTCGTTGCGGGGATTAAATGAGCAGGGCGAGGAGAACTACGCCTGCCCCCCCCCCTTGAGGAAAAGGTGGGATTTAAATGCAACAAATTAAATAAATCAGCAGTCAAACCCCTCGGGCGGAAGAGACGCACGACAGAACCCCAGCTTTGGACTGCGAGGAAGAAGACTTCGTTGCCATTGGCGTCACCACTCAAAAATTAATTTCCAGCAATTCATGGTGCCAGGGGTGAGGGGCACCTGTAACCCTCCGGACATCACCGGACTCTGTCTCCCATCACCCTCCCCTCACCCCTATTTGCATGCCCAGCAACCCACCATCTCGTCTGTGGCTGTGGCCAGCGTCTCAGCCAGAGCGCGCTGGTTCTTCAGAGTCTTTTGAAGGGGGTCGTGTCGCTTCCGGAGGGCTCCGTACATCTCACGGTACAGCTGCACCTCCTGGGAAATGCAACAATTATTACTAATAGTAGTAGTAGCGGCAGCAGCACACAAACTGCTTCCAAGAGACATAGAATCATAGAGCTGGAAGGGACCCCCCAAAGGTCATCCAGTCCAACCCCCCGTTGCCATGCAGGAATCACAACGAAAGCATCCCCGACAGACGGCCACCCAACCTCTGCTTAAAAACCTCCAAGGAAGGAGAGCCCACCACCTATGGATGGAGACTGTCCCACTGTCAAATGGCTCTTACTGCCAGAACGTTCTTCCGGATGTTTAGTTTTTTAAGCAAGGGAGTCGATGGCCAATTGTCAGAGGGTCTTCAGCTGCAATTCCTGCATTGCAGGGGGTCAGACTAGATGTCTCTGGGTGTCCCTCCCAACCCTACTAATTCTATGTACAGTGGAACCTCGGTAGTCGAACGTAATCCATTCTGGAAAACTGTTTATGACTTCCGAAATGCTCGACAACCGAGGCTCGATGGAGACGGCCCACAAAATCCATTGCGAAAATGGAGAAAATGTTTGTAAGAACACCATTTATGTGCTTTGTTTTACGTGTATACAACTTTGTCTTGTTTCGGTTTTCTTTGTTTGTTGGCTTATTTGATTTTTTTCCTCTCTTCTATTTTTCTTTAAAATTGTCTTTTTTATCTTTATTTATTTATTTAATTTGTGATAATACACGTTTGTATAAGTATGCAATTTTAATTAAGAAAGAAATATATGTGTGTGTGTGTGTGTGTGTGTGTGTGTGTGTGTGTGTGTGTGTGTGTATGTAGGTATGTATATGTATATGTACAGTATATAAAGAAAATGGAGAAACGCGCCTCGGAAGCTGTTTGAATTCCGAGGCGCGTTCGAAAGTGGAAGCAATTACTTCCGGGCTTTCGGCACTCAAAAACTGAAATGTTTGGCTTCCAAGAGACTCAAAAACCGAGGTTCCGCTGTACTAATTTTAGGACAGGAGTTCTGAAAGAGAGCGCAGCTCCTCGGACCTCGAAGACCCCTCTCCCGGCATGGATCTCCCTTTCACTCGCTCGCCAGATCCCCCAAACACAGGCGCTACACACAAAACACACCCACCCACCCCATCCCCGGGAAAGAGACAAAGCCAGGGTCAGCGCCTGCTGTCCGTGTGCAGCCATGCAAGGCTTAATGCCCACTGGCACGCTGCAGGAACCCGCTGCCGAGAGAGAGAACGTGGGCTTGGCCACGTGAGGAAGCCAGTGTCGCGAGGATGACCAGGCCGGCCGGCCGGTTTCAGCCCCCCCCCCAGGAACGGCCGGAGAACCATCTTTGCGCGACGCTGGGAGCAGCATAGAAGTCAGCGTGGTGCAGTGGTTAGAGTGCCGGACTAGGACCTGCGAGAGACCAGGATTCAAATCCTCCCACCCAGCCACGAAGCTATATTATTAATAATAGTTTATTATTGATATCCCGCCCATCTGGCTGGGTTTCCCCAGCCACTCTGGGTGGCTCACAGCATATATAAAAACATAATAAAACATCAAACATTAAAAAACAGAGCATCTTATACAGATAATATAGTTTTTATATAGATAAAACCAATAAATCAACAGAAAATCTGAAGAAGTGTGTATGCACACGAAAGCTTATACCAAGAACAAACTTAGTTGGTCTCTAAGGTGCTACTGGACAATTTCTTTATTTTTTTATCTACTCTTTCTTGTTAAATTCCTTAGCATATTCTCTATCCTTAACTTCGAGGCTTCAAAGCACCTACGTACATTTCAGGAATCCTGGCGTATTAGCCAGGCGCAAAAAATGGCGCCCAGACTTTTCGAGGCGCTTGCAGATGGAGAATCTTTAGGAGCCAAATGCGGCTGGCGCCCTGCTAATTTCGAACCCTGTTCCCTGCTTACCTCGCTGGGCTCAGAGATGGGGGTCTGGGTGGCTGTGTCCCTCTGATCCGCCGGTCCCACGCTGGCGGGCAACCTCTGGGAATTCAGACAGTCCCGGATCTTCCGGGAAAGGGCTTCCACGATGATCTGGGCGCTGGCCAGACGCTCCTCTAGCTCTGCCCGGGACAGGCTGCTCATCTGGTCCTGAGAGAAGCTAGGAGGAAACAGCAAAGAGGCCACCTGTGGTTTGCTGCATTGCAGGGGGCTGGACTAGAGGACCCTCAAGGGTCCTTCCAACTCTAGGATTCGGAGCCCCTGCTTTGCACGCAGAAGGTCCTGGGTTCAAATCCCGACAGTGCCAGGGCTAGCTGGGTGAACAGTCTAAGTCGGGGTGGCGTGGGGGGAATAAAAACCACCACAGCAGCCTCATGTGTGCTGGGGAAGAGGTGCAGTCAGGTGGCTGAACACCTGCTTGGCATGCAGAAGGGCCCTGGGTTTGGTCCTCCCACTTAGAAGGTGTCCGAGATCCTGGGGAGCTGCTGCCAGTCAGAGGAGGCCATGCTGGGCTCAGCAAACTAACGCAGCCTGGCATTTAAGGCAGCTTCCAACATATGCCACATAAACCCCGTTCCCCATTTGGACGGACCTGATCCTTTAGCGCAGCAGATCCTCCCTGCCGGCTGATATTAAGCAGGTGACTTCACCGTACTGTTCAAGGCCTGCTAAACTGTTCGTGGCAAGACAAGGCTGGCCAAACGCTGAGAAAAGTCAAGGTGAACTTTAACCTGTTTTAGGATTTTTTAAGTTTTGCCAATTTCCCCCAATAATTTTATTGTTTCATCTTTTCGTAAACTGCTTTGAGGGTTGTTGTTTATATATTCAAGCAGTGAAATAAAGAAAAAAATAAATTACTTCTATCTTTACCCTGTCCTGCTTTTAAGAAAAAAATAGGTGAGGGTCCCTATCTCTGCCCCCAGAGCCAGAACTGACGACTCTGTGGACCTCTTCCATCCCCTCCAAGGCCCAATCCCACGTGTGCCAAGCCTCTCTCTTTGCAAAGAGGGGGGGCTGTGGGGTCCCCTTCACAGGTGCTCTTTCTGCCCCCCCCCCCCGCTAAACCAGACCTTTGAGACCTGGACGCAGCGGCTGGAGGGGGCAGACAGACCCCAACGGAGGGTCTCAGTCCCCAGAGAAGACCTGGGTCTTAGGAGCTCCACTTACTGCCACAGCAGGGAGTCTGTTTCTGCTGTGCTGTCCTTGGTCAAAGTCCTCTCCTCCAGGGAGGTGTTGACACCCGTCTCCAGGAGGCTCAGAGGCGACATCCACGTTGCTGCCGAGACCAGAGAGACGGCCGCCTTCGTCTGCTGCCACAGGGCGGAAGCCGCATTCATGGGGGAGGTGTGGAGTCCGGTCTCCAGGATGTTCAGAGGGAACATCTGGGAAGCTGCAGGCGACACAAAGAACGGAACGGTGCCATTATCCTTCTCCTGTTCCGGGTCGGAAGGCTTGTCCTGCAAAGATGCATTTGGGCCAGCCTCCGGGAGACTCAGCTGGGGGACTGAAATAAGCCCCTTGTCCTTCTCGGGATGCAGGATGGAACCCTTGTCCTCTGAAGATGCATTGAGTCCAGCCTCCAGGAGCCTCGAGGGGGACGTCCAGGTCACTTCAGGAACAACAGAGACTGAAACGGTGCCATTATTCTTCTCCTGTTGCTGGATGGAAGCCTTGTCCTCTGAAGATGCATTTGGTCCAGCCTCCGGGAGACTCAGCTGGGGGACTGAAAAAAGACCACTGTCCTTCTCGGGATGCAGGTCAGAACCCTTGTCCTGCAAAGATGCATTTGGGCCGGCCTCCATGAGCCTCGAGGGGGACGTCCAGGTCACTTCAGGCATGACAGAGACTGAAATGATGGCATTATCCTTCTCCTGTTCCTGGACGGAACCCTTGTCCTCTGAAGATGCATTGAGTCCAGCCTCCGGGAGCCTCGAGGGGGACGTCCAGGACGCTTCAGGCTCCACAGAAACTGAAGTGAGTCCATTGTCCTCCTCCTGTTCCTGGACAGAAGTCTTATCCTCCAAGGATCCATTTGGTCCAGCCTCCAGGAGATTTAATCGGGGGACTGAAATAAGACCACTGTCCTTCTCGTGATGCAGGATGGAACCCTTGCTCTCTGAAGATGCATTAGGGCCGGCCTCTAGGAGCCTCGAGGGGGACGCCCAAGTCACTTCAGGCACCACAGAGACTGAAACGGTGCCATTGTCCTCCTCCTGTTCCGGGTCGGAAGGCTTGTTCTCCAAGGATGCATTTGGGCCAGCTTCCGGGAGACTCAAGGGAGAGACTGAAGTGAGGCTGTTGTCCTCCAAGGTTCCATTTGATCCAGCCTCCAGGAGATTCAATTGGGGGACTGAAATAAGACCCTTGCCCTTCTCAGGATGCAGATCAGAACCCTTGTCCTGCAAAGATGCATTTGGTCCGGCCTCCAGGAGCCTCGAGGGGGACGTCCAGGTCACTTCAGGCATCACAGAGACTGAAACGATGCCATGATCCTTCTCCTCTTCCGGGTCGGAAGGCTTGTCCTGCAAAGATGCATTTAGTCCAGCATCCAGGAGACTCAAGGGAGAGACTGAAGTGAGGCTGTTGTCCTTCTCCTGTTGCTGGATGGAAGCCTTGTCCTGCAAAGATGCATTTAGTCCAGCCTCCGGGAGCCTCGAGGGGGACGTCCAAGTCACAGAGACTGAAATGATGCCATTATCCTTCTCCTGTTCGTGGACAGAAGTCTTGTCCTCTGAGCATACATTTGGTCCAGCCTCCAGGAGCCTCGAGGGGGACGTCCAGGTCACTTCAGGCATCACAGAGACTGAAAGGATGCCATGATCCGTCTCCTGTTCCTGGACAGAAGCCTTGTCCCCCGAAGATGCATGGAGTCCAGTCTCCAGGAGGCTCAAGAGGGAGACTGAAGTGAGGCCGCTGTCCTTCTCCTCTTGCTGGATGTGAGCTTTGTCCTCTGAAGATGCGTTTGGGCCGGACTCTAGGAGGCTCTGGGGGGGCCTCCCGGTTGCTGCAGAGCCTGGGGTGAGGCCGGTGCTCTTCCCATCTTGCAAGGCAGGGAAGGGGAGACTTTCTCGTTTGGGGGTTTCCAAAGTCAGGTTCGGCTCGGCCATCTCCCTGTGGGTGGCTGTCTCGGAGTGAGTAGCCAGCTAGCCGTTCCTGGATAGCCTGCAGAAGGGGGAAAATACAGGCTCATAGGATGTTGCAGAAAAGTGAGAGCTGGGTTCAAATCCTGGTCAGCCAGGATGTTCACAGCAGAGGGGAAACGGAGGCAACTGCTCTCTCTCAGCCTTGCCTACCACACAGGGTTGGGTGAAGCTGAAATAGTTTGGGGTGAGGGCATAGAAATGCAATAACAATAAATAAAACAGGTCCTTTTCGGTTGTGGCACCACCACAATGCCATTCAAGGAGGTGATAAAATGCTAAACTTCTTGGACTGATTTTTATGATCCTGTGTTTCACTACTGAGAAAACAGTGCTCAGAGAGCAGCCTTGATTTCACTCGTTTTTTAGTGACTCTACTTGAATTTCAAAGGTGGAATTGACGTCCAGGGGTTTTCCTTTAAAGAAGCTCAATAATGTTGGGGTCTTCCTTAAAAAAGCTCCGCAACTTTTGCTGTGCCCTGGCTTTCACTTTTTGAAACATGGTGACCCTAATTCCCGTTTATTTATTACATTTGCCTTCCGCCTTTTCCTCCAAGGAGCTCAAGGTGGCGCACCTGGTTCTCCCCCTCCTCATTTAATCCCCACAACAACCCTGTAAGGTAGGTTAGGCTGAGAGGCAGTGACTGGCCCAAGGTCACACCGCAATGCTCAAACCGCTACCCAACACTGCTCCTCTTGGTTAGCTGCCTTGGCCAGGAGGGCTTGCAAAAGACAGAAAGGCAGGACAGGCCATTTGTTACGACTTATTATTATGGCTGTGCTGTGGGGGAGCTTCAAGGAAGGCTGATTTAGAGGAAGCCAAGAGTAAGGCCTACATGCCTATGATGCGCCCCTACACTTTCCTGCACTGCAGAGGGTCAGGCTGGATGACTTTTGGGAGTCCTTTCCAACTCTACGACTTCTTCCGAGGTGCCCTCCATCCATTCTAGCTTTGCGGGCATTTGCATCACATGACTAGCCGCTTTCCTGCTCAATATTCTCTGGCTGGCCTCTGTTATTTTCTCCTACCGATAGAAAACCTACATAAGGACCCTCTACCGGCTCTTGGATAAGGACAAAGGAGCAGTTGTTTCTTATAACACCAGGAAACCCAGGAACTTGTAAATATCCCTATTGTACCCCTCGATGCCAGGACGCAGGTGGCGCTGTGGGTTAAACCACAGAGCCTAGGGCATGCCGATCTGAAGGTATGGGGTTCAAATCCCCGCGAAGGGGTGAGCTCCCGTTGCTCGGTCCCAGCTCCTGCCCACCTAGCAGTTCGAAAGCACGTCAAAGTGCAAGTAGATCAATAGGTATCGCTCTGGCGGGAAGGTAAACGGCGTTTCCGTGCGCTGCTCTGGTTCGCCAGAAGTGGCCTAGGCATGCCGGCCACATGACCTGGAAGCTGTACGCCGGCTCTCGGCCAGTAAAGCGAGATGAGCGCCGCAACCCCAGAGTTGTCCGCGACTGGACCTTATGGTCAGGGGTCCCTTTACCCTTTACCTTGACCCCTCGATGGGTCTCCAGTCGTGGGAAAGGGAGGTTGGGGGCAAACCTGGTGAGCTGGTTTCCGCCAGAAACCCCCTCCCTGTTTGTGACACATGTATGATGTGTGCCTGTGATGGATGCCTGATGCTTCACCAAAGGTGTTTATGGGGGAAAGGGAAAACTTATAAAAGCAAGAGAATCCTTTTGTTCGGGGCTTCTTCTATGGGGCGGGTGGAAGTCCTGTTGCAAGGCTTGGAAGTGCTTCTTTTAGGCGGGGGAGGGAGCAGGGGACAAGAGTGCGGCCTAGTGGTTAGAGTCCTGGACGAGACCTGGGTTCAAATCCCCACTGGGCCCCCCACGGAGCTCGACCTCGGGGCTGCCACCTCTCCCCGCCCCCCACCCAAGGAAGTTGGGGGTCTGGCCACAAGCCCCCCTTCCCAAGCGCTGGAGGGCGGGGGGCGCACCCCCCCCAGGAAAATCCGGGACTCACCGGCTCTACCCCGCCCCGAAGTCCGGGCGAAGGGCGCACGCACAGCGGGGGAAACCGAGCGCCCTGGCTTTTTTTGAATGAAACCGCCGGGTGACGTCGCCGGAAGAGGGGGAGCCAATGAGGGAAGAGGGGGCGGGAGGGGCCCGAGCTCGGCCCCGCCCCCTCGGCAGCGAGCCTCTGCAAACGTCTCAGGCCCCGCTGCTGCCAAGCGGGAGATTTCGTGCCTGATATGGTGCAGGGAGCAATTCGCAGCCAAGCTGGTTCGGCTCTTGGACAAATGCAAATCGATTTGCATTGGGAAATAACAGTACTTTCATTTTCAGAATGTGTGGAAAACAGACAGAACAATTCCCTCCCTGGGGACAAAATAAAAAAATTCCTTCCAGAAGCACCTTAGAGACCAACTCAGTTTGTTCTTGGTATGAGCTTTCGTGTGCATGCACACTTCTTCAGATTCACTGAATCAGAAGTCACCAGACCCTTATATATAGTGAGAGGGTGGGGAGGGGTGTTACTCAGAAGGGTGGTAGGAATGGGTGATAGGCTGATAGCTGTGGTGAACCTGTTGACGACAGTTAACGGCTGCAATTAGTCTTACAGGAAAAAGCAAGGGGTGAGAAGGTTAAAAAAGCTTTGTCATGTATAATGAGATAAGAATCCAATGTCTCTATTCAGACCAGGTCTCTCCATGGTTTTAAGCTTGGCAATGAGTTGCAATTCAGCAACTTCTCTTTCCAGTCTATTTCTGAAATTCCTTTGCAATAAGACAGCTACTTTGAACAAACTTAGTTGGTCTCTAAGGTGCTACTGGAAGGATTTTTTTAATTTTGTTTTGTTCTTGGTATGAGCTTTCCTCCTGGTGATGTCAAGAAGCTGAAGAAGACACACCTCCAGAAGACATGATCTGACTGAAGGCGGCTCTGTATCAGGAAGTTTGTGATGTTTGACTTTTTATTATGTTTTTTTAATCTGCTGGAAGCCGCCCAGAGTGGCTGGGGAAACCTAGCCAAGATGGGCAGGGTATAACCAATTGTTGTTGTTCAGTCGTTCAGTCGTGTCCGCCTCTTCGTGACCCCATGGACCAGAGCACGCCAGGCACGCCTATCCTTCACTGCCTCGCAGTTTGGCCAAACTCATGTTAGTAGCTTCGAGAACACTGTCCAACCATCTCGTCCTCTGTCGTCCCCTTCTCCTTGTGCCCTCCATCTTTCCCAATGTCAGGGTCTTTTCCAGGGAGTCTTCTCTTCTCATGAGGTGGCCAAAGTCTTGGAGCCTCAGTTTCAGGATCTGTCCTTCCAGTGAGCACTCAGGGCTGATTTCCTTCAGAATGGATAGGTTTGATCTTCTTGCAGTCCATGGGACTCTCAAGAGTCTCCTCCAGCACCAGAATTCAAAAGCATCAATTCAAGAAGGCGATCAGCCTTCTTGATGGTCCAGCTCTCACTTCCATACATTACTACTGGGAAAACCATAGCTTAACCAATTAATCAATTATAATCAATTAATAGGCGGAGTATAACCAGTTAATCTAGGGTTGCCATATTTCAGAAAGTGAAAATCCAGGCAGAAAAGTTGTTTAGCTTTTCTAGGCAAAGGTGTTTTTCTTTCTTTTTTGGGGGTGATGGTGGGGGAGTTGTTGAGCTTTTCTGCAAAAAAAAAAAAAAACTGGGGGGGGGGGGCTTATTTTAAGTTTCCATACATTCAGATATTAATAGGATCCCAGCCCAGACAAGGTTCCTGGAAATTCCAGACGTATGCCAACCCTAATTGTACATAAGCTGCTGTGGATGCTTTTGGGGGGGGGGTTCAAACACTCCAAATAAGTGAATGTGCTTTTTCTTGCTTGTGCGTTTTCCACTTTGGGAGGTCAAGGTCTGAGCAGCAACTCTGGAGAGATTGCAGGGGGGGGGGAATAAAAGGGCACAGCCTTCCCGGAATTGAGATTTATTCCCCTCCGTTGCTAACCTCCCAGCCCCAGGTGTGCCGCAATGCAGCCTGCGCAAAAGACGAGAACTCACCATCCAACCGCAGAGACCTATAAAATACAGATTTATTGCTTGTTTAAGAAAAAGCACAGAGATTGGGGGGGGGGGAGAGGAAGGAGGTGAGGAACCAGGGCAGAGGAGAAGGTTCCTAGTCTTCTTGAACAGAGAGAAACAGGGAGAGGAACTAGGCCAGAATCCATTCTCACCCCAGGGAGAAAGGGGTTGGCACAGCTGAGAGCAACCTGAAGAGGAAGGGGCGGCAAGCCCATCACGGCCCGTCTGCCTCTTGCATAGCGAAGGAATAGATCTATATACGGTTATTAGTCTCCTGTTAGACCACTTGAGCTCAGGGTAAGGGTTGGTGGGGGGAAGAGGCAAGCTTCCGGATGCCACAGGACTCTTGAACAAACAGGAAGTTGCAGGCAGCCAGCTGACACAAGCCATCTTTGCCATTCTGCGCTCCTGACCAACGCTGGCCTTACACGGGGAGGAAAATTCGCCGCGCTCGTCATCCCCGATCTCCGGGTGGCGGACTTGCCTAGTGGGAGAACTCAGTAGCCGGGGGGGGGGGTGGCAGGCAAGGCGGGGGTCCAGCCTCCCTGCCAGTGAGGGGCCGGTGCTTTTTCGGCTGGGCTTCCTGAGATCCCTGGTGGCGTCATTCGCCCAAAGAGCTGCCTGGAAGAAGCGTTTCCTGAGAAGGTCTCACCGTGATTCTCGGGTCTCGCCCGAGGGTGGCTCTGGGCCCCCTGAGAAGAACTGCTGCCCCCCAGGAGGGTAGGGGCCACTCAGCCCGGCCACGGCTGGCTCGAGGGTGCCATGAGGTCACAGTCGAAATCCGAAAAGGCGGCCGAGTCCAGGGGGGTTTCCCGGGGGCTCCGCAGGTTCAGCACAAGATCCACCGGCCGCTTGCGAAGCATCTCGGCGTCAAAGGTCATCCCGCGGAAAAAGAGGTGGCCGCGGAAGTGGTGCAGGTAGCGCAGGCGCCGCTGGGGGTCCTGGCACAGGAGCTGGGCAGAGAGAGCGGGCAGAGGAGATGGCAGAAGCCGCCTGGCACAGACGGTTTGCCCACCAAATGCAGAATTATGCGGCTCAGGGCCGTAATGCCTCTAGGACCACCTGTCCCCATAGGAACCGCCCCGGAGCCTGTGGCCCTTCTCTAGGGGCAAAAACATTCCTTTTTGGCCATTAGATAGTCTCTGGCCTGTTAAAGGTGGGGGGGGGCAGATATGATGAATAGTCATAATAATAATGTCTACACTGGCCAGCAGCAACTCTCTGGGGCAGGGGACCAGCCCTACTGACCCTCGAGGCCTCCTGCATCCAGAGCAGGGCTCTACCACCGAGCGGAAGAGGAGGCTGTCTCTGGCTGCTAGCCCTGATGGCTGTGCTCTGTCCACTGCTGTCAGTCACTGGGAATCCCTGCTGGTGGGCTTCCCTGGGGGGCGTCTGGCTGGCCACTGTGAGAGCAGGAGGCTGGACTAGGTGGGACCCACGTCGGCCCAGCCAGGCTCTGCTTAGGGAGCCTCCAGCTGCAGAGGCAGTCTATCTCAATCCCCATGTTCTTAGGGGCACATGGCCACTGTGAGAGCAGGATGCTGGAATAGACACGGCCCCTTTTTTTGTCTGATCCAGACGTAGGGCTCGGTTTATATTTTTGTGCCCAGAGTGGCTGTGAATCTAAGTTTGGCCCCATTGAGGGGCAGTACTTCAATATGAGTAGGAAAATGAGAGTACCCCTAAACATTTTTTTTTAGAAAAAAGGACTGCTTATGACCATAAGATCCTAGTCCTTATGATCTCAAATGAAGGGCTGGTTTTAAAAAGTGCCTTGCACCGATTCGGATCCACCCAGCTCAGTATCATCTGCACCAACCGGCAGCATGATGGGAATTGAGGCCCAAAACAACTGGGTTGGCTCAGATACACGTTAAAGGTTTCTGAAGTGGGAATCACAGAATCCGAAGGGCCCTCCAACGGTCATCTAGCCCAACCCCCTGAAATGCAGGAATTGGACAGGAGTAAGTAAGTGGCTGAACCCTCTGACCATGTGCAACACTTGCACCGTCAAGTTGATGGTCTGTGCAATATCGTATTTTAGATTTGCCCAAAGTTTACTATTAAGAAAAAACCCGCAGCTCACCTCGCTGAGGAGAAGGCGGAGGCCCAAGCTGAGGGTGCCGGGGATGGCGTAGTTGCAGCACTTGACGCTCTCCAGCATGCTGACGTGGTCTTTCTCGGGGGCCACCGGGAACTGAAAGGAACGTGGGAGAGCTGGGTTTCTCTCTGCCTCCTCGCACGGTCATGCAGGAATGCAGAGTTCCCCAGGATACCTGCCCAGCAATTACTTTCTCATGCAAGTCACCCTCCTTTGCTACCCACAAAGAGAATTTCGCTGCTAGAACAGTTGATCCATGGAACTCACTGCTGCAGGAGGACGGGAGGAATTCCTGGAGGAGGGGGCCACTGATGGCTTCCAGCAAAAACGCTTCTCAATCCAGGAGGGGAGAATGCTTTTCTGCCCGGATCCTGCCTGTGAGCTTCCCATTGGGGCATATTTTTGGCCCCTGTGAGAACAGGGATGCTGGGTTAGGTAGGATCCAGCAACTGGCTCCTCTGATGGAACCTCCATGTCCAGCAGCAGTCTATCAGGATTCCTAGTCTCTTAGGGGCATTTGGCCAATGTGAGAACAGGACGCTGGCCTGATCCAGCCTCAGGCTCTCCTTATGTTCTTAATGGAACCTCCATCTCCGGAGGTAGTCTACCTTCACAGGAGACAGAGAACTGGGGGACATGCAGTGGGGTCTCTCTCGCCAGGCTACTTCACAGCCTTACCGTCCCGGTGGCTAAGCCATAGAGCAGCACCCCCATGGACCACCAATCTGCCGCGTGGGCGTACGGCCCGCCACTCAAGACCTCCGGGGCTGCAAAGAAAGAAGAGGGGAGGAGATATGGAGCCTTGCAAGGACGGCCCCTGCCCCAGTTGGCCACTGCCCGGGGCTGCCCGGCCCCCTTTGCCTCCTTGACCGCCCGTACCCATGTACTGGAGGGTCCCACAGATGGTGTAGGCCCTCTCGCCCCAGGGCAGGTGGCGAGAGAGGCCAAAATCAGTCAGCTTCAGGTGACCTGCAGTGGGGGAGAGAGAAAACAGGGCATTACAGCCTGGAGGGAGACCCACACAATTGGCAAAAGATTTTTATTTGATTTTACAAGCATAGAGTTATTACAATACCAAGTAAATATTTGGAGATTTCTCTCAATCTCCAGACTTCCCACCATCCCCTCCACTGTGAACCATTTCGACTGCATATTGATTCCTAATCCATACAGGATCAGGTTTAAGGTGCTGGTTTTGACCTTTAAAGCCCTACGCGGCCTAGGACCCTCGTACCTAAGGGACCGCCTCTCCCAGTATGCCCCGGGTAGGACCTTGAGGTCCTCAAATAATAACATCCTAGAGATCCCTGGCCATAAGGATGTCAGGCTGGCAGCAACTAGGGCCAGGGCCTTCTCGGTTCTGGCTCCAAGATGGTGGAATGATCTGCCGCAGGAAACGAGGGCCCTGCAGGAGTTGGGACCCTTCCGCAGGGCCTGTAAAATGGAGCTGTTTCGCCTGGCTTTTGGGTTGGGTTGAGTGTAATCCCTGACGTTTTTATTCCGTTGGTTGTTGATGAGCTACTTATAATGAGGTGGCTTTTAAACTTTTAAGTTTTAAATTGTTTTAATTTGTATTTTTAACTGTTTGTTTTGTGATTGTGTGGTTTTATGATTGTTAGCCGCCCTGAGCCCGGTTTCGGCTGGGAAGGGCGGGGTACAAATAAAAGTTATTATTATTATTATTATATTTTGTATCTGTCCATATTGTCCATAGTGACTGTTACATTACAAGTGCTATTAAAATCCTGCTACTGCTTCCACCTGCTTACAGTGGTCTCCTAAATAAATTATAAACCCCCCCCCATTCTTTCTTAAAGTTTTTGTCTTCTTGGTTCCTGAGCTTTCCGGACAGTTTTGCCATTTCAGTGTAGTCCATCAGCTTGGTTTGCCATTCCTCTCTGGCTGGGACGTATTTATTTATATTTTTTGGCAATTACACCCCAGCTTTTCTTCCACAGAGCTCACACTGTCATGCACCAGGAGTTCCCAGGGGGGGCCGTGGCACCATTCACATAACAAAAACTAGGGCAGAGATATCAAAAGTGGCTCGACTTTTGAAAAACAGGAGCTCTGCAGCACTCCACTAACTAGGAACCTCTGGCATAGCAACCCTGTGAGGTAGGCCAGGCTAAGAAACACCCAGACATGGCTGAGTTGGGATTCGAACCCTGATCTCCCAAGTGTTAGTCCAGCACTCTAACCGCTGAGCCACTCAGGTTGCTCAAGGGAGTTTCTGCGGATTTTTTTTTGGGGGGGGGTTGAAGACGGGAGGTTGAGCCCCCATCACACTAGATATGCATGTTGACTTTTAATTGCATTTTAACTACTTCTTTTATTTCTCCCATTGTCCTTTATGGCGTTACAGTTTTAGGTTCTAAAGGATGTACTAAAATAGAATTTAAAAAAAAAGAGAAGCAATTAAAATGAAATTTACAGACCAAACAACATCTAGTGCCGTGCATTGCAATGGTCACAATAGGCAGGAAATTCATTTGAGGGGTCACCTCGCCGGCATTCATTTGTGTCTGGCACAGGATTTGGGGGTGGCTATTATTATTATTATTATTATTATTATTATTATTATTATTATCCGCCTTTCCTTCCTGCCCCTCCCCCCCCCCGACTGGAACTCAGGGCAGCTTCCACAAATAAAAAACATGAAAGATAACCACTGAAAAGCAATTAAATTCTGGTAGAATTAAAGCAGAATAAAATGGCAAATTTATTAAGGTAAGAATAATATGTTGTTTCCCTGCAGGACATTCAGGAATCCCCTCCCTCCCCTGCCAGCCCGAGCAGGACGCACCTTGTTCATCCAGAAGGATATTTTCCATCTGTAAAGAGAAGAGAGGAGCCCAGTGAGGGGGTGAAGGTGCCCTCCCCTCTGGCGGCACTCGAATTCGGACCAAGGATCCGCCAAGTGCAAGAGGCAGGGATCTCTGGAAAGGTCCAGGCGATGGGCCAAATCCCTTCCCCTGAGAAGGGCAAATCCCAGGGTTGGGGGTTGGAGGCCCCTGCCTGTGGTGAAAAGCCCCCCCCCCCAAAAGCATCTCTCAGCAGGGCTGGGAGAGAGACACCCCCCCCCACCTCTGACACCCTGGAGAACGACTGCTGCCAGTCAGTGCAGACAATACTGAGCTAGATCATGGACCCATGATCTGACTGGGGATAAGGCAGCTTCCGATATCCCTGTGAGAAAACGGTCAACCTGTCTCCCCGCCCCACAATGGAATTCCCACTTGGGGGGGGGGAAGGAGGTGTCTCTTGTACCTTGACATCGCGGTGGACGATGCCCAGATTGTGGAGGTAGCCTGGGAGAAAGAAGAGAAGGAAGCGTCATTTATTTTATTTTCCACCCGTGGTAAAAATTATTAAGGGCTGTGATTGCTCCAAAGTATGTGAAGAACTCTGCGCCAGCTCAGAATAATAATAATATAATAATAATTTATTATTTCTACCCCGCCCATCTGGCCGGGTCCCCCCAGCCACTCTGGACAGCTTCCAACAAATACTAAAATATATTAAAATATCACACATTAAAAACTTCCCTAAACAGGGCTGCCTTCAGGTGTTTTCTAAATGTCAGGTAGTTATTTATCTCTTTGACATGGGATGGGAGGGTGTTCCACAGGGCGGGCGCCACTACCGAGAAGGCCCTCTGCCTGGTTCCCTGTAGCTTTGCCTCCTGCTTTTTAAACGACAGAAAAAGTCAAGCAGGGGCTCAAATTAGTCCTACCCCCTTCTCATTTTCTGAAATCTCTAGGGCTTTCCCCATTGGCATGGGGCAAAGAGGTCAGCGGAGGCGTGGGTGGAGTTTCTCCTGTCCCACGCCCAATCTCCCAGCGGAGAAAGATCCCAGTAGGATTTCCTTGGAATGAGGGACAGTGGAGATCATGGTGCTTTGAGCGGCCATGGTCTGATTTGTGCATACAGTGGTACCTTGGTTCTCAAACGCCAAAAACTTGGAAGTAAGTGTTCCGGTTTTTAAACGTTTTTCGAAATTCGAACGTCGGATGCGGCTGTTGGCTATTGTTTCTGGGGCGCCTGCACCAATCAGAAGCCGCGCCTTGGTTTTCGAACATTTCGGAAGTCAAACGGACTTCCGGAACGGATTTAAGTTTGGTGCTTTTGTTTTTGCTATTTATTTGGCGTTTTTATTTTTGAGGCTTTTTCGGTTCATTTGTTTTTGTGACTGTGTGGAACCCAGTTCA